>JAAGEH010000018.1:5461298-5669553 GCA_011751065.1 Lasiurus cinereus | reverse complement strand
AGGAGGAGGAGGAGGAGGAGAAGGAGGAGGAAGGGGAGGAGGGGGAGGAGGGGGAGGAGGGGACAGATTCAACTCTCTGGCTAGTTAGGAAATGTAGAAATTGTTCAATGACTCCCTTCAGAGGCAGCTTAGCTGAGAGGACAGAACAAAAGCTTCCAGAGAAGTCCAGACCAGGGATTGAACCTTTGGGCCAGTCTTTGCTAGCTGTGTGATTTTAGGCCAATTACTTAACCTTCATCATGCTCAGGTTCTGTAAAGTGAGACTAATAGTATCAGTCCATTTTGTGGACTTATAGGATTAAATGAGCAATGTCTGCAAGGCTGTTAGTGCTGACTCTATTGTTTAGGGGCAATTCACACATATTGCTATTATATAAAACTGTAGATGACATGCCTTTTCTCAAAGAGTATAAATTATCAGGGGGAAGCATTAATGCAAAAATATATTTTAGAGTGAATCAGTTAATAAGGAAGGTAAAGAAAAAAGTTCTAGATTAATGTCAGGACTTGTAATCTGCCATCAATAACTCTGTGGCCTTGGGTGGGTTACCTAACCTCTCTGGGACTCCTATTTTTTTATCTAAAATGTGCAGGTATTAAAGTAGATCAGGTGTTTCCAAATTCTAAGAGCACATGCTCAATGAGATTTCTCAAAGTTTTTAATATTTCAAAGCTCAATAAAATTAGAATTGTACCATGATAAAGCTGCTCAAATTAAATTAAGTTGTTAAAGTCTTTGCTTTTACATAATTTTAAAAAGTCATTTTCCAGTGATAACGTTACTTATCATGTAGATGACAATTATGATCAACCATACATAGCATTACAGGAATTCACAAAAGAGATAATAATTCCTGGTTATTAAAAGGTTGGAAACTACTCTAGGACTCTATATTTTACAATATGCTCTCCTAGTTGATTATTTGATTAATCTAAGCACATGCAAAAGCATATTTCTAAAAATCAGTGAAATGGGTTTTCAGTGTCATGAGCTCTTTGCTCTTGATTCCTTTTCCCTATAGTCTCTAACAAAAATCTCTGTGTTCATTGTGACAGTATCACATCCCAGCAGCTTGAAACCCAAATCCCTGTCCTGCAGAATCACTCCTCCACATCATATTTCTCTCAACAGGACTTCAGTTCACCACCAGCTTGTACGTCATCAAATAGCTCATTTTCTACTTTGTCTCTATTTCTCTCTCTCTCTTTTTGTAGTTTAAAGGTCAAATTAACAAAATCATTTTATATTTGTTTTAAAACTATTGGAACATGCTTTGTATTTATTCTGAAATGTCAAGGATTTTTAAAACACCTATATTTTATTCTTAGACTTACTACATATAAGTATACTAGTGACCAGGTGCATGAAATGTGTGCACGGGGGTGTAGGGTATCCAGATTGCACTCTCTCCAATCTGGAACCCCTCAGAGGATGTCTGACTGCCAGTTTAGGCCCAATCCCCTTAGGAATCCCCCTAGGGATCAGGCATAAACTGGCAATCGGACATCTCTCTCACAATCTGGGACTGCTGGCTCCTAAAAACTCAGCTGTCTGCCTGCCTGATTGCCCCTAACTGCTTCTGCCTACAGCCTGATTGCCCCCTAATCACTCCCCTGCAGGCCTGGTTTCCCCAAACTGCTCTCCCATGCTACCTATCTTGTGGCACCCATCTTGTGATGACCATCTTGTGACGATGTTGGGCAGCCATCTTGTGATGATGTGAGGGTGGAAGGGCATGAGGGCCACCTAGGCTTTTATTAGTATGAATACCAGTACTCTCAGGTACATAGAACAGATTAAATATATCATTGTTTTGTGTGAAATGGGCTTTCTACAGCCCTGTTGACTTAATATGCCACTTTTCCAGAGTAAGATTTTATCAGAATTCACAATTGCTCCACTGTTAACAAGAAGGCGAAATTTTTCTGTGCATGGGAAGAGAGTTTTGGTAACTGCCTTGAAAGATGGCATTGTTATTTTTTCATCACTTGGCCCACTATTTCTTTCAGCATTTGTTATTTCTTTTAATGATAGATACTGTCCTATTTTTATATAATTAGGTATCTCATTTTAGTTTTCACTTAATTTTTAAAAACTCATTGTTCAATGACTGACTATGAAATTTAGATATTTTACAAAAATTAAACATTTTTCCAATGTATTTCCCATCATCACTGCCTTTTTCTCAGACTGATCTTATTAGCATCATTCCTAATACTAAAAAAATATAATGATGATTTATCTCATTATTGGACAAAAAAACATGACTACAAAAATTTGTGTATTATACTAAGCTACAAGGATTAGAAAAAATTAAAATGAATTTAAAATGAAAAACTAGGCAAATTCTTTAAATTGCAAATGTATGAGAGGGAAAGGTTAAAATGTGAATAATTGGCTATCCTACATGTAAGTTATAGGGAATTCTTTATACTATTCTTGCAACAGTTCTTTTGTAATAAATCTTTATTATTCAGATTATTACATATGTTCCACTTTTTTTCCCCCATAGCTCCCCTCCTCCTGATTCCCCTTACCCCTCGCCACTGTCTTCATTCATAGGTGTAAGATTTTTGTCCAATCTCTTACCACACCTCCAACCCCTTTTCCCCCAAGAATGGTCAGTCCACTCCCTTTCTATGTCCCTATTCTATTATATTCATCAGTTTATTCTGTTCATCAGATTTTTTATTCGCTTGATTTTTAGATTCACTTGTTGATAAGTATGTATTTGTTGTCATTTTGTTGTTCATAATTTTTATCTTTTTCTTCTTCTTCCTCTTATTAAAGAATATTATTTAGCATTTCATATAATCTTTTAGCTTTTTCTTGTCTGTAAAGCTCTTTATCTGACCTTCAATTCTAAATGATAGCTTTACTGGGTAGAGTAATCTTGGTTGTAGGTTCTTGCTATTCATCACTTTGAATATTTCTTGCCATTCCCTTCTGGCCTGCATAGTTTCTGTTGAGAAATCAGCTGATAGTTGTATGGGAACACCCTTGTAGGTAACTGTTCTTCTCTTGCTACTATTAATATTCTCTCTTTGTCTTTTGCCCTTGGCATTTTAATTATGATGTGTCTTGGTGTGGTCCTCTTTGAATTCCTCTTGTTTGGGGTTCTCTGCACTTCCTAGACTTTTAAATCTATTTCTTTCACCAGGTAGGGAAAGTTTTCAGTCATTATTTCTTCTTATAGGTTTTCAATATTTTGCTCTCTCTCTTCTTCTGGCACCCTAATAATTCGGATATTGGCATGCTTAAGATTATCCCAGAGGCTCCTTATACTGTCTTCATATTTTTGAATTCTTTTTTCTTTTTGTTTTTATGGTTGGGTGTTTTTTGTTTCCTCATGTTTCAGATCTTTGATTCTTGGGGTCCTTTGATCTACTGTTGAATTTCTGTATATTCTTTATTTCAGATAGTGTATGCTTAATTTCTTATTAGTCCTTTTCCTTTTTTTTTTTTTTTTGAATTCTCATTAAGATCTTTAAAGGTCTCACTAAGTTCCTCAGAGGTTTTAAGCAGATTCTTGAGTAACCTTATAAACGTGGTTTTGAACTCTATGTCCAGTAGTTTGCTTTCCTCCATTTCTTTCACTTTAGACATGTTTCTTTGTCTCCGCATTCTGGCTGCTTCTTTGTGTTGATGGAGTGGCTTTGTGTGGTAGGTGACCTATAGAGCCAATGGTTCAGCCTCCCCAATCACCTGAGGTGGATACTCTTGGTGCACCCTTTTGTAGGCTGAGTGCCCAGTTTTGTTGTAGTTAAGCCTTGATTGCTGTTGGTATACTGGGAGGAATTTACCTCCAGGCCAGTTTGCTGTGAGGACCCGCTGTGTCTATAATGGAAGAACTGCTGCACTGGAGACACCCTTATGGGGCAAGACTTACTTCAGTGGGGCTTTGGTGCTCACTGAGTCTGCCTCTTGAATGTGTCACTATGGGATGTGAGGAGTTGAAATCTGGTGTCATCTCATACTGATCACTGGGTACAATGGCTTCTGGATCTCCAATGGGGTGCAGGTCAGCTACTGTCTGAGGCCACCCAGCAGGAGCTACAGCGAGGTCTGCAGATTTCTCCTGGTCTGACCAGAGTTGCAGTTTGTTAGGTTAAGCAGTGATAGGGCAGGCCATTTATATGCAAAAGCCCTGTGAACAGCTCAGGCGGGATTGTAAACTGGGCAGGGCAAGGTCTCAGGGAGTCACTAGGCTAGGGCATGGCAAAGAGCAATGGCTGCCAGTCAGCTGTCTCTGCATCTCTGCGTTTCCAAGTCCCCACTTCCCGGGCCCCAGTGCAGTAAACAATGATTCCTGCACACACCTCTGCAAGAAAACCACCCTCACTTTCCGACCCAAGGGCAGACAGTCCAGCTTCTCCCTGTAGGGGTGTGGGTCCCCAGAGTATCGCCAGAAACTGTAGTTCAGAGTAATGGAGAGCTGTGTCTCCCTTCGGGTTGAAAGAAACAGCACACCCAGTCGCCAACCGCTAGCCCAATTTGCACGCCTGTGTACCTCAGCTTTTCCAGGCTTGTGCACATCTCAATGCTCTCTTCTCTTTCCTTCTAGTTGTAGAACTTCTACTCAGTCAGCTTTCCCGTGGTTCTGGGTGATAGATGTTTTGTCTTTTAGTTGTAGTTTTGGTGTGGTTGTGAGAAGCAGCATGTACAGGTGTATACCTTATGCCGCCAGCTTGGTTTCTCCAATTTTTTTTTTTTAATGTTTAAAATTATTTCAAGCCCTAACTGATTTGGCTGAATGGATAGAGCGTCTGCCTGCAGACTGAAGGGTCTCAGGTTCGATTCCAGCCAAGGGCGCATGCCTGGCTTGTGGGGTCAATCCCCAGTAGGGGGCATGCAGAGACAGCCAATCAATGATTTTCTCTCATCATTGATGTTTCTATCTCTCTCTCCCTCTCCCTTCTAGTCTAAATCAATAAAATATATTTAAAAAATAAAATTATTTTATAATAAAACTTTAATAAATTTCAGTAGAAACAATATAGGAAAATAAATTATTACCGAGAATTAACAACTACAAAAGAAATTATACTGAGATAGCATCTTACGGTGTGATAAACAGTATTGGAAATAATAAACTTCTTTTGGAAAGAATCATAATCTATTGATGAAGGACAATAGGCTGAAACCAGATCAAGAGATATGAGTGTAAGCATAAAGAAAACAACTTTTATTGCGACTTCATTGCTGAAGTTATAGGTGGTTATTCCTTTCTCTTTCTAAAGTGACACATACTGAGGTGTGGACCTATAGCAGAAAAACATTCCTGGGCTGCCTGAAAAGTAAATGTCATTCTCTTCTCATTTTCCTGAGTGATCCAGGGGACATGTTGCTGTATTTGCATCATCATGGAATCACTTGGCCCAACCCTATGTGTGTATTAGATCTTACTCCTTGGTAACAACTCTTTGGAAACAAACACTCGATATTTTTTTCAACTTAAGCACCATCTAATCTATAGAGAACTGGGAGGAGCCTAGTGTGAGGATACACATGCTTCCTTCTTGCTGGGAGGAAAGAATTAGGTGCTTCTTTGAGGGCCCACATTGTTCTATCAACACTGACAGAGGACCTGGTGTATTTAGATCAAAGTGTATCCTATCCTGGTGGTTTTCAAAGTGTGGTCCCCAGCCAGCAGCATCAGCCTCACCTGGGAATGTGTAGGAAATGAAGATTATCAGACCCTGCCCAGACCTATTGAGTTAGAAATGCTAGGTGTGGGGCCCAGGAGTCTGCATTTATTAAATTCCCCGGGAGATTCTGAGGCATACTTTAAAGGTTGTGAACCGCTGATAACTCATCCACTCAGCAAGTTTGAAAGAACACTGTCTGTGAAGGAGACACCTATGTCTCCTCAGAAAAGGGGCTAATTACCAATTTCCTCACAGTTAAAAGCCTTCAGGGAAAAAAAAATCACCATAATTTAAATGGCTCCGAGCTCTCAGAGAACTGCTTCATATGACCATAAACAAGAATTTAAAAACAATTAGGGTGGCACCAAAAGCTCTTTTATCCTCTTGTGATTAAACGCACCAGGGCCTTGCCACTTGGCTATTAGAATTTTATACCCACCTCTGTTTTGAGGTTCTTGGTTTGCACTCTTTGCTTTTGGGAACGGAACGCCTGTCATTTTCTGGCACCAGGGAGTCATTAGTAAAGGCTTTCGCATAAAGCCCGAGATCACTATGTGAGCACAGCCTTTGCATCAGATGAAATGGCTCGGTGCAATACCTGCAGGCCAGCAATGATAACATTTTCCTGAGGGCCAGCAGAGTAGTCCAAGGTCAGTAGAAAGCAGGATGGGAAGCCCAGACTTTGGTTTGACAGACTTTCCCAGAATATTGGCTTAATGTTAATAGAGTAACTGTACATAAAATTCAGAAAGAAAGCGGTCAGTTAGTAGATGGGAGACCAGAAATGTGGGAGACCTTGTAAGAGATGTGAGAGGGACGAGGATGGGGAGGAAGCAGAAGAGAGAAGGCTGCTTCTAATTCCCCGTCAGCCTGAGAGCAGAGGTGGACTCTCTTGGATGTGCTCTGCCCACAGGCACAGAGTCCTGCGTGGCTCCCATAGCTCCTGCACAAGCACTCAGACTCTTTACCCTCTATTTAAAGGGGGGCTGCTTGGCAGGGTTTAAACACTGTATTTCAAAGTGGGAGAACAGGATCTCAATCTCAGTCTGTCTCTCACTGGCTTTGAAACTTGGAGCAGGTCATTTAAAATTCTCTGAGCTTCCATTTTACTTTATTTAATAACATTTTTTTTTTTAGTTATAAAGCTATTTGATTTTGCTTCGAAAAATATTAATAACACTGCATAAAACTATGACATAGTCATTCTGATGATAAAAGCGGGCTCATGAGGGTAACTATTTGTACGTAGAATTTCAAATTCATTTTGGTTTTTAAAAAAATGCCCGGCCTAGAAGAGAAAAGAATAGGTGTTTGCAAACGACTGCTTTTTGGTGCCTTTGCGTTTGCAGGTCAGGCAGAACGCAAGGACCTTTCTTGGCTTATTTGTCAATAACCCCACAGGACTGAGTTTGGATACTTCGAAGCGCTATGATTTTTATCAGCCATGTGACCCCAGCTGACAATAGCGGATTTAGCAGACTTAGTGTTTCATAAAGGTGTGGGCAGCATTCTGGGTTCTGGTCTCCCGTAGACTAACGGACCCCTTTCTTTTTGAATTTTATGTACAGTTTCTCTGTTAACATTGAGCCAATATTCTGGGAAATTCTGTCAAACAAAAAGTCCAGGACGTGACTTGGACAGATTGCTAACTGTCTTTCACGGGCTGGATTTTATGAACTCTTCCATGTATGACAGTGTTTTGTTTCGGCTTTAATGTATTCAGTGGTGGAGGGGGTACTGAACCACACCATTGTGGTCAGGCTCACAAAGATTTAACAGAGTCCCAGGCGGGCCACAGAGAAGGATTCATTAGGCGCCAAGAGTGAGATTCCAATGGTGTATATTCAAAATAGGACACTGTCATTAAAAAATGGAGTTGATTGAGATGAAAATGCTTGCATTTAATAGCAGGTCCTCTGGTCAGATGAAAGGCTATCTAAAATAGACCATGGCTACAGTGAAATAGAAGAGAAAGGAAAAATCATTAGAGATGAATAACTGAATATCAAACATCAACACACCTCGACAAGCCTCACCAGAGATCTATAGTGGTTTTGAAATCTTTTCAAGAAGCCAATAATCTATTCAGTCAGAAATGTAACTGGGTGTTTGTTGGTGTATGAATGATGGACAGAACTATTCAATTTTTTTTCCTGGATATTGTTGAGACATACAAACTTACTTATGGTCGTAGTCACAATATATTTTTTTATTTCTCAACCACCCGCTGTTTGTAGAAGACAGGGCTAAGTATTTTGCTGGGGTACGTGATGTAGTATAAAGTTTGAACTTACCTTTAAGAAGCTTGAAATTTATCTGGAGAGAAAGCATCTAGAAAAATAACTACCATCTATAATATTCTTTGAGTATTTGCTGTTTACCAGCACTATACTAAGTTCTCTACGTACGTTGTTTTATTTAACCCTTGAGACAACCATCTAGGTAGATCTTGTCATTATCCCCTTTCACAGTTGAGGAAATTGAGACTTACAGACATTAAGCTCCTTCCCACTATCCGAGCTAGTAAGCAGCAGGGCTGGCATTTGAACTGGGTCTGGCCCCACATCTTTACCACCTCCTAACCTCTGCAGATGGCATTAAAACTCTCTACCAAGTAATATGTGCCAGTAAACAAATGTAATGCAGACTGAACCGATGAGCTTTTATGGAGAAGAAATAGAGTTTGTTAATAGTTATGTTTTGGAGATGGAGTTTGCATACTTTTCACTGATCAGAATGGACATAGAATACTACCAAGGATCATGGTGAGGAAATTAAGATATAGTAGTCAGTATATTTTATGCCAGTGTCTACCACTAAACTTTGTTCCTATTAAAGGTGGCCATCCTGCCCAGCCAGCATGTCTCAGTGGTTGAGCACTGACCTATGACCAGGAGGTCATGGTTTGATTTCTGGTCAGGGCACGTGACCGGGTTGTGGGCTCCATCCAGTGTGGGGCATGCAGGAGGCAGCCGGTCAGTAATTCTCTCTCATCTTTGATGCTTCTATCTCTCTCTCCCCTCCTCTCCCTTTCTCTATGAAGTCAATAAAAATAGGTTTTTAAGAAATAAAAAAGTAAAGGTGGCCATCCTTTCTCCCTAACCATACTGCCCTCCATCTCTCTACTTTCCCCTACTCTATGTTAGGAGTTCTTGCCTAAAAACCTGCCGCAAATGGGAAAGGGGTCTTCGTATAGATCTGAATTCTAGCCCTTTCACCGGAGCAAGGGTCATTCTGTGGATAAAGGGATTTGCTTTCTGAATAACCAGCTTGCAGACTTGACCATGGCCACTTCCTTCCCCGTGGCCCACTTTCCCCCACCTTAGACCCTGTGATTCAGGGGACGGAGCGAGGCCACCGCCTGTGCCACCCGCCCCGGGTTATCTTACCCTTTTGAAATCTGTTGTGCTTTCATTTGTGATCCCTCTATGTAGGCCAGGCTGCGCAGGCCCTTCTGTGGGCTCTGTCTCTGATCCCCGGGGTCTGTAATGAATCTCTTTCCTGCCTTCAGGCTCTCTTTACTCGGCCCAAGCCTATCTCCTCGGCATTCGCTTCATCTTGTTCTACCAAACAGGCCCCGCTCTTTCATCTAAGCCATTCTCAGGCTCCATCCAACAGGCTTTCCACTGGGAAAAGTCCTTTCCTCGCTTTCATTTCTTCTTACATTCCTCCCCGTTTTCACTGATAATCGTTGTTTTCTGGTACAGTGCCCCTGGCAATGCTAAACTCAGAGATGTTAAACCTAGTGATCATTTGCGTGCTTGCTGGTATATGAATTATCCCCTGTGCTTTCTTCTTATGCGGGGGTGGGGTGGGGGGGATGGTATTGCTCCTCGCATTGTTATGGGCCCATGTTTTAGATTTAAACTTCTAGGAAGCAGGAACCCTGTCTACTTTCATTCATTTGAGCTGCACTCTGTGTGTTTGGGCAACTGAATCCTATTTGGCTATTAGAACCAATGGAACACAATTTAAAGGAAAACAAGATAATACTAATTCTGGACTGCTTTATGGAATCCATTTATTTTTCTTTCTGGGTTTTGGCTAGTACATGTGAATTTTATGGTAGAGTCACATGCAAACTTTAAGAAATTAAATAAAATAGTTGGAACTGGTGAAAATTGCAGATTATATTCATTTATAAAGGAAAACAGTTATATTACTTTCAGGAAGATATAGTGACATGAATCATTTATGAAGTATTAACAATATTTGTCCAAGGAGATCTATAATATTAGCATAAGCGTCAGGAGGCCATATATTATATTGAGCTCCGAAAGACCTACATTTGGATCTTAATTTTGCCATGAAAAATCTTTATGTTCCCCGGACAAGTCCTTCACCTCTTCGACTGTGCTTGCCTTTTCCCAAATCAGTACTGGGTATTCAGTGAGAATCTACAAATCAAGCACGTAACATAATATGTGTTGAGTAAATGATTAGCACTTAAGAACTTTTAGCCAATGTTAATATTTGTACTTGATGTTTGAAGAGGTGCTTCAAAAGCCCTTCATTTCTTACTTCCTATAATCTTGGTTACATTTGTAATTGACTCAGCAAACTCTTCATAGCTCTTCAGTTTTGGGTCTGAATGCTTGATGCATTCTTTTTAAGATATTTAAATGCATGTGAGTTAGGTGGACTAAGAACAAGAGAACGTTTTCCTGCCGCCTCCTCATTGCCAAAACTTCTAGAATCTGTCCTGTGAGTGGAGAATGGCAGAGGCAGGAAGTAGTAGATTTGATGGCTGTCACAGTCTCCAGTGATGTGCAGAATCAAGGCCTGCCTGCATGGAGCCCCTTTTTCCTCTCCCATTCCCAGTTAGCCCACAAACTGTCTTAGAATCCTTGTCAGTGCAGGAATGATGATGCTATGCAGGAACCTCACTGGCTTGGGGTTCATTCTCAGGCCAGCAGTGTAGAAATGCAAATGAGCATTTTATCAGAGAAGAAACAATGGTGCGATGCTGCAGGGTCTTTTGTCCTAAGAGTTGTTGGGATTTTTTTGTTTGTTTGTTTTTGTTTTGTGTTATTGTGTTTTGGTTTTTTAACAGAAAGCCGTGAAAACAGTCTGAGATGCCTGGGGATTTTATAGGCATTTCCAGCTTGGTAAGAGGTTAAAAATCTTGTTTTAAAGGGCTTGGGTTATAATAATTGGGAGAACAGTTGGTTTCAGTGCTAAGGGATCAAAGAGAAATGATGCCTGATGACCAGATTAGCTCCTCATTTGGCCAGAGGAGCAACTTTCTCCCACTGATCTGAGTCCCACCACTGGGTGGTGGGAGCCACTGAGCGCAGAGCCTGGCACCCTGGTGCCTTGGCAGGCAGGGTGCTCCGTTTGTGGAAATACCACTCACCCAGGGACTCTGAAGGTCTTGTGCATCTAAACAACCTCACTCGTCTGCTTACCTCTACTCTGGACCAATTCCTGGAAGTTTATTACTATTTTTTAGCAAAGTTTCTGACATCTTTAAAATCTTTCAGTGATCTTTGGGAGAAGAACTTTTGTTTTTATTTCTTTAAAATACATTTACCATGTATTTTCCAAACCAGTTATTGGAACACAAAGGCCTCTTAATGTCTTTTCTGTGCCTCATTATACATGTGATACTGAGGACTTGAATTGCCCTTTATTTTTGTTTTTGTTGCTAATATAAATCTTTTCTAAACATAAATTCCTTGAAATCAATTTAGGCAATGAAGTAGATGAGTTATATTGAATAGCTTTAGAATCAAAGAAGCATTCTGATAGACTGGACTTTCAAAAGATGTTTTTGTCTCTCGTGTTTATTTTACTTAGGATATAGACAAACATGTTAAAAAGTCTTCATTCCGGTTTGGCTCGGTGACAGTGAAAACAGACAAGTACTATTAGGCAAATGTATCTCTGTAAGTGTCCATGTGGGTGAATTTGCTAGGGAGAACTATCTGAACTAACCTGCAGTGTACTAGACAAAAAACACACAAACCCTTTGACATTGTTTCACTGTAGGATCTGTGTAATCATTCCGACAGGCCTAAAGGTCTTGTACATATCTAGGCATCCTGTCCAATTTCTTGGTCCTTCCCTAGAGTCATGTCTCTAAAAAGCAAATCTAATCACACCATTCTCTTCTTTCATTTTTTAATTTAAATTTTTTATTGTTGACACTATTACACATGTCCCCTTTCCTCCCCTCACTCCCCCCCACCACACACTTTGTCCACTTCCACCTAGCCCTCTTCCCCTCCCCCTCCCCAGGCCCTTTACACACTATCATCTGTGTCCACAGATTATGCCTATAGGTTTTTTAGCTATTCCCTTCACCTTCCTTTATCTGGTCCTCCCATCCGCCTCCCCTCTGACATTTGTCAATCTGTTTCATGTATCAGTTCCTCTGGTTCTATTTTGTTCATCAGTTTATTTTGTTCATTAGATTCCACATATTAGTGAGGTCATATGATAATTGCCTTTGTCTGGCTGGCTAAGTGAAATAAGCCTTTCCCTTCTTAATGGCCCCCCTTTGCACAACAGGGTAAATCCAAGCACCCTTCAAATCAGGCCCTTTGAGAGCCAGCCTTGTCTTTCACCCTTTTCCTTATCGCCCCTATACCCCATTCCTGTGGACTAGTTTGTAGGGTGTTATGGACTTGCCCATTCCTGTTCAAAGCATTCCCTCTGAGAGAAGTTCTCTTTCCTGCTTTCTCTCCCCTCAGCCAGCCTGGGGTACTTCTCCTCTTCCTTTAAAGCCAGGTTCAACCACCACTTCCTCTCTCAGCCTTTTATCCTTCTATCACCATCATAGCTCCACATCCTTCTGACTGCACATTATATTGTTTATTTGCATACTCTTTCCCCAACTGGCTTGAACTATTTGGAAGAAAGATCTGACCATGAGATTCATTTCTGTCTCCCAGTGCCAGCCACTAAGTAAGTTCTCAAAAAGTGTGTGTTGACTGAATAATTGATTAGGTGAGTAAAGAAGGAACTGGATTATAAACGATGTTCTCTTACAATAATAGCTGATGATTCCCTGCCCATAAAATATTATCACTACGGTTGCGTACACTGTCTCCATTCCTTCCATGTGGAATACTGCTGCAGGTTTCAGAGAATCACAAATAGTTCAGACTTGAGGGTCAGAAATTTATTATTCTCTTTAGGGCTCGTTCTGGCGTTCTGTGGTTTGCCACCCTCGTTGTTGATCCACTAGTAATAATAACAATAATTTTTAAAAGCAACTAGGAAAAGTTGCTGCTGCGTGGTAAAGAAACTCTACCCTATTTGTCCTCGAGCCTTAGAAACCTCCGTGTTCGGAGGCAATGCCACCACTACAACTGGACCTCCTGGAACTGAGTCACTCAGCAAGGGGGCAGTCCCGCCAGGAATCAAAGGACTCCCAAGGCTTGAGCCTGGATGATAGAGAACAGCACAGCGTGTGTGTGTGTGTGTGTGTGTGTGTGTGTGTGTGTGTGTGTATGTGTGTGTTTTGAAAAGGACCTCTTTTATGTGGCAGAGAACAAGGGAGGAAAGGTATAGATTTAGTGGATTTTGACCAATACTATGCTTAAAACTGAACTCCTGAGATCTTTTAGCTTCAAAACTCCTGCTCCTTTCCATGTTCCAGCTAATGACAATACTATTCTTTCAATGACTCAGGCCAACATTTTTTTATATCATCTTTGAGTCTCCTCTTCAGATTTCAAACCCTTCCCACTCTCCTCCCAGTTCCATCACATCTCTCCCGGATCGTTCCAGTTGTTTCTACCTGGAGTTCCCGTAATTGCCCAGCTTCAGGGTATTTTTAACCTATAGTCACAGCAAACCGTTAGAACGTGTCAATTCCTTTGGCGCCTCTACTGAAAACCATCTGCTGGCTGGACATCTAAGCCAAAGTCCTTCCTATGAGCATGAAGTGTCACATTATCTGGCCCCTCGGACCTCATCTCTCCCCATCTTCCTGGCTCACTGCTGCAGCCACACTAGTTCCTTGGACTCTCAGGCCTACTGTTATCTCAAACCCTTTGCACTGGCTATTCCCAGTACGTACTTCACATTTTCTTCCTTACTTGGGTAGATTCCTCCCTTCCTTCAGCTCTTTTCTCCAAAGCTATCTTCTCAATGCGGCCTTTCTCTACTTCAGTTTTCCTCTCCATTGGCACTTCATAACCCTCTTCTCCTTCCTCCTCAGGACTTGCTACTTCAGATTTTTCCCTTCTGTTTACTGCTGTCTCCGCAGCACTGAGAACAATGCCTGGTACAGAAAAGATGCTCCATAAATATTCGTTGAATCAGTTGGCTATTTTAAATTGTTATTCTTAGGACCTAAAGAAGTATACTTTCTTTTTTGGCCGAGATTCCGAAAACTGTGTTCAGCGGGAGACTTGGAAAGTTTATTATGGTCTGTGGGTGGGGAGAAAGGGAGAGGGAAAAGATTGTATTTCTTGATTCCAATTTGTAACCTTAGGTGGTTTTCCTTAGCTGGCACATATTTGCTTTTGCTCTCCTAGAAAGCCCTTTAGTCAGATCCGTTGGTGGATCATAAGGCAGAGAAGAGAAAATCCACTGCGTCAGCATCAGCATCAAGGACCATGGGTTCCAAGATGCAGGTTACACTGATATCTTTTCCCCTTGGCGTGAAATATCCACTCTCTATTTAAATCTGTATTTTTTTAAAAGCAAAATGTTTGAGCATTAGTAAATATAGCCACAAAGTGGTGGAGACACAGAATAAACGCTCTAAGGGGGGCTTTTCTGCAGAGAAGAGACCTGCTGGGAGGGATGAACAGACCCTGTGGTTGAAGCAGTGGGAACACTGAGGAGCACTGAGCGTCCCTGCCTAGACCAGAGGCATCATTGCTCCTCACACCAGCGGGGTGTGTACTGAGGGTGTCTGGGGAACCTGAAGCCGAAGGAAATTTGCTGCTTTGTTTTATGGACAAATTGCCAGGCAGGAAACAAGATTTCGAGCCACAGAGGCCTCCTGATTTGACAGGGAGACTGTGTGCCCACCCACACTCAGGCTTCCGGCTAAGGGCTCCTAGGAACCTCTCTGCCATCCCTCCTCCCTGGTCATGCCACTGTCACTGCGTAGGTTCAGGCAACACTTTTGGGCTTTAGGTTTGGGGCTGGGTATCTTCGGAAAGCATTCCGCAGCACTCACAGGTTTGTGGAATTGGTCCCTCTTGCTTGGCAATGCTTTGCTGAGAGATGCTGTTTTTTCTTCTGTATAACTGATCGTTGAGTGCCACTTAAAATCAGCTACAAGCCCTAACCGGTGTGGCTCAGTGGATAGAGTGTTGGCTTGCGGATTGAAGAGTCCCAGATCGATTCCAGTCAAAGGCATGTACCTTGGTTGCGGGCTCATCCTCAGTAGAAGGTGTGCGGGAGGCAGCCGATTGATGTTTCTCTCCCATTGATGTTTCTAACTCTCTATCCCTCTTCCTTCCTCTCTGTAAAAAACCAATAAAATACATTTAAAAAATAAAAATAAATAAAATCAGCTGCAAGAGAAATTATCACAGTGGGTTAATATTTTGGTCCAAAAGAGTCCAAGAGTTTTGTCCCCTGCAAAAAGATTCATCCATTTTTTATTTTTTTAAAATATATTTTATTGATTTTTTACAGAGAGGAAGGGAGAGAGATAGAAAGTCAGAAACATCGATGAGAGAGAGACATCGATCAGCCGCCTCCTGCATGCCCCACTGTGGAGATGTGCCCGCAAGCAAGGTACATGCCCCCAACCGGAATCAAACCCGGGACCTTTCAGTCCACAAGCTGACGCTCTATCCACTGAGCCAAACCAGTCTCGGCGATTCATCCATTTTTAATATTTAATGTATGTATTTGTTTGCATATGTGTGTGCCATGAAAATAAAAATCTGTATGAAAATTCATTGTCAGATTTGGATGAATGAATGAAGGATTGAAATATTATATTTATTTTTTATATTTTTAAAAATATATTTTATTGATTTTTTACAGAGAGGAAGGGAGAGGGACAGAGAGTTAGAAACATCGATAAGAGAGAAACATCGATCCACTGCCTACTGTATGCCCCCCACTGGGGATGTGCCTGCAACCAAGGTACATGCCCTTGACTAGAATTGAACCTGGGACCTTTCAGTCCACAGGCCAATGCTCTATCCACTTAGCCAAACCGGCTTTGACTGTATTTATTTTTTAAAACCTGAATGTCTTTAAAGGTAAATAAGCAAGACTGTACCATATGTCAAAATTTTCCCAGGATCTCACCACTTGATTTGAACAAACATCCACTTCCTTCCTTTACACATATGCCTCCCATTTATTCATAGATGCTTCACTCTCACAGGGAAGAAGAATAGAGTTTAATGTCTTTTAGGGAAAATTTAGATAATTTTTACTTTGGCAAAAGTAGATTTTGGAAGCTAGGGGGTTCTTCATCAAGTATGTGATGGCCTGCATGTGGCTAAGGAATAAACATTCTAAATTGCTTCAAAGACGAGTTAGGGAATCAAGTGGAAATTAGAAACAAGCAGGACGATGTTAGTACTAATCCTATATAATAAAAGGCTAATATGCAAATTGACTGAACAGCTGAACCACCGCTCACTATGATGTGCACTGACCACCAGGGGACAGATGCTCAATGCAAGAGCTTCCCCCTGATGGTCAGTGGGCTCCCACAAGGGGAGCGCTGCTCAGGCAGAAGCAGGACTTATAGCTGGCAAGCGCAACAGCGGTGATGGAAGCCTCTCTGTTTCCGTGACAGAGCTAAGGGGAGCAGGCCTAAGTCATCAGTCAGACATCCTGTGAGGGCTTCTGGACTGTGAGAAGGCGCAGACCAGGCTGAGGGACCTCCCTCCTGCCCCCCCACCTACCCCCCTACCACCACCAGTGCACAAATTTTGTGCACCAGGCCTCTAGTGTTGAATAAATGTGGAACAGCTTTATTAGAAAGCAGTGAGTTCTCTGTTTCTGGAAGCATATTGGTTGACAGATTTCATAAATACTGAAGGAAAGAATATTTTTCAGGATCATATACAACCAATTCTAAAATTTCATGGTTGAAATAAGATGAGAACTTACTCTTTTATGATTATGGACATCTCTTTATCCTGAAATTCTTATAATTACTATTACGAAGACCTTTGCCTTTTCTCTTTGTTAGGCTTCATCTGGCTGCCTGAATGGCTCTCTCGTAATGAGTTCCCTCCCTCTGGAGACATTTTCCCAGCAGTTCCACCCATGCCCACTTGCCAGGGTGGCTGTAAAAGGAATTCCTGGCCTGGTGGAAGGTAAGCAGGAGAAAGGAAATGAATTGGTGGCATGCCAGCTACTCGATACACATCATTTCATTTAAACAGCCCTGCAAGCTATACAACTTCATCTTCATGTTACATGTGAAGAAACTGCAGCGAGGCAATCTTGTGACACTCCCACAAGGCCATACATCTACCGAATGGTGCAACAGAGATTCATGCCTGAGCCCACCCTTCAAGGCCTCCTCTCTCAACCTGTCCACTGCGATGCAAGATGACTGTATGGGGAGCCACTCACCTGATTAATCAAATCAGACAAATAATCAGTTCCTTTGGTGACTTAACAGATTTATTTACTCATTTGACATCTTTGGTCTGCTTTGCAAAACGGGACAGATGATTTGGGGATCATGTAGAAAAATCCAAAGAAATCTCTTAGGTTCCATTGGCAATAAGATAAATTATTTGTGGCTCCATATCAGAGAGTTTGGCTTGTTTTTTAAACAAGAATCCATAGAACCTAACATATCGCTGTGTGTTGAGGGGACAATGCTAGGAGGAGGGTGGGTGGATGCAAAGAAGCTGGTCCAGCAGCGCAAAGGCAGTCGGGTAGCTTCTTAAATTCCTCCCATCAGAAACTGCTCAAGTTGTAAACGTTCTTAGAAAGCATGTTTATTCTGCCCGGTCCCTGACTGATGAGTGGCTTGTGTCCTGGAGAGTGGAACTGAGCTGCCCAGGGCCACACCTGGGTCAATGACAGCGCCAGATGCGCCCCTGTCTGATGACTCCTCTTCGAGGATCCTCTCCACCTTCAAACCACCTGCCTAATAAACAGGGGACCCCCAAGAGGAGAGAATGAAGGCAAAGACCCCACATTAAAATAAGCGCCAAGTTGTTTGCGTGAGTGACATCTCTGGCCTTGCAAAGGTCTTGGGGGAGATACGTCCCATTTTTAAGATCTGGTGTTAGGTCAGGCTGCCTTCAGCATTTCATGGTAAAGAAAGGCTCTCACGTGTGAAGCGGCAAACATCACAGCACAAATCTTCTATCTGTTTTGGCAAAAAGATTGCCGAGTGAGTATCCACACACGCTGGTTCTGATTTTGTTCAGGATTCTGCCCCCACCACATTCTTAGCTGAGAAGTAGATTATCAGGAGTCACCAATGTTCTTCCTGTCCCAGCGACAAGCATGCTTATAAGCAGAACACTTTATCTCCCAAAGGGCACCCTCCTAATTTGGTTCTCAGGGGGAAAAAACACACAAACCAGCATTTGCTTTAACTTCTACAAGGTTCCCAGCCACCATCGGCTCCACACGGTTCTGCAGCAGTGGAAGATGGGGAGCGCCTGTAAGCTTACACAGATTTCTTTCTGGCTGACTACACATCTGTCTCCAGAGCCCCCCACCCTCCTTTCTTCTCTGCAGCTCTGGTGACAGGCAGTCCTCTCCGTTTTAAGGGGATGTTATATTAAGTCTTTAAAAGCATACAGAGAGCTCTGTAATGACGGCTGTAAGAGTTGCCAGAGTCGTAGATCCGCGGGGGACCAACAGAACAACTTGCCGGTAACTTTCTTTCTTTCCAGAGATTGGAAACTGCTTGTCGATGGCTTCCAGGTCTCAGGCTGTACACTTCTTGGCCCGCAGGCCCGGCTACTGCTTCCCGAAGAATGCTGACTCACATTTCCATTAGGCAAATCCGGGCTGGCGCGGTGGGCCGCCTTTCAGCCACCTAATTGCTGCTTTGGGTAGATGAGGTCCCAGTTTTGGACCACAGTTTCTGGAAAATTGGGCTGAGTTGAAAACTGTCCGGTACAATGTCTCCTCGCTCTAATTCTCGCTCCTTCGGAGGAATCTCAAACCTCAGGAACCATACATGAATTGAATTCACACGCTACAGAAACCCCAACACGGTTCAAGTCTGATTCTGGAGTATAATCATCAGAAGTGGAGCCTTTTTTAATCAGCCTTCAGGCCAGATCGGAGCCTGCAGCCTAGCCAAAGTCTTGGTGTGCAGGGGCTTGAGGATCTGAGAATGAGACGCTCGCCTGGATGTTGTCAGACATGTGCATTGCATTTCGGAACCTTCTCTGGAAACGGCTCTGCCTCCCGTGCAGAAGGGACATGAAACTAACCTACTCCGCTCAGCTGTACAAATATCATTTGGCAAAAGACGGGAGCTGGCGTGCCAACAATCGGAACACAGCCTTTCATCTCCATCGCGGCCTCGGCGAGGCCGTCTGCCTACGTTTGACCTTCTTTCTGGCCTCATTTGCTTCATTTTAACCAATAAAGTGTTACAATGCAGCCGGTTGAAGGTAAAGAGGGAGCTGACAGGGGGCTCCGGGAGAGCTGCCTGGAGACCTCCAGGCATGCAAAGAGAAGCACTGGCCCCTCTGCCTGCCGGAGGCACCGGGACACTGTCTGATTTCTGAGCAGAATTAGAGAACCATATTTGAGGGACTACCTGCTTCCGTCCAAATTGAGGGCTATTTTTCAATCCTCTCTGCTTTGCCTGGTTCCCACATGGGCCTGATTTCCCTTCAATCCTGCACTTTCTCAGGACCACACTCCTGGCATCTCATCCGAGCATAGATGAGCCACACGTGCATTTCTATTCTGCACTCAGGGTAGAGGCTATCATACTTTCTTGGTTCATGATCCCCTTTTATCTCAGTGATTTTTGATGATATGAAAAAAAAACACCATTTATTAAGCAGAAAGGTCCAAACAATTTAATAGTAGTAGGTTGTGCAGGGTCCCAAATGGGCATGCCACTGTGCTAACATACCTTGCACTGCCCTGTGAGCTTGCTGTGGCAATCAGGGCCTTAGGAACACGGTTGGGTGCTGTACTGTGCACAAGGGGGCGTGTGACATGGTTCCTTCCTGTCCTAAAGGAGCTAAACAATCTAGCACAGAAAATAACAAAAGCCCAATAATGTATACTATACAGCAAAGTGTTCCAAAGATGGGACACTATAATAAGAAAGGTATGTTATTGGTCAGGATGTTTAATTTTAGAAAATGGAATCCACTCAAACTACTCTGAGCAGAAAGGGTTTATTAAAGAGTATTAGGTTGCTTACAGAATTTCTGGAAAGTCCAAGGAAGCAGCATTGAGTGCTACACAGCCAAGAGAATTGTCTAACCGTACTGCAACGTGGTTTAGTGAAAATACCACTATTGTAGCTCTGTCTTCTATTCACTCAGTCCATGTGACCACAGACACTCCCCCCAGCTGCCTCAGGGGAATAACATACCCACTTAGTGTAGCCTTTACCTCAGAATGGCCAAGTCTCGTGAGAGCCCAAACATTTACTTGGGAAACCTAGATCATAGGTAGAAACCCTGGCTGAGAAGGAATCTGGATTTGTGTGTATGTGTGTACATGTGTGTGTGTTTATGTTTCTCAATATAAAAAGGAAGTACCAAAAAGGGCTAGGGTGAGTGCCACGTGTTCTAATCTGCCACGTCTGCACGGGTCCAAGTGAACACAGTGGTTGCTAAGGAAGAGTGAGAGGTCAGATTTGATTGTGGAACAACAGGAATCGCTCCATCCCTCAGGGACATAGGCTTTGAAGTGGGGAATGGTGGTATCCAATAGGTACAAAGGTGGTAGCCAGTGCAAAAATAAGACAAGCAACGGTACAGAGGCAGGAACATGTATGTTAAGTTGAGATAGTCATTAGGAGAATACTGACCAAGTAAGGAAGAAGGATTCCTGAGGTTGGGAACTTAGGTAGTGCCAATGTGGTGAAAGTCTTATACTGTACTAGATGGAGGAGTCTTGAAGTGCATGGTCAAAGTTCCTTGAATGTGTGATTAGAAACTAAATGGAATTTTAGAAGTAGAAATAGAAAACTGCTTGGGCATTTTCTCTTCTCTATCTGTATTCTCCCCAGGTGACCTCCTCTAACTCCATTGGCTTTAAAGATGTTCAAGTGCTAAGGACCCCACATTCCTGTATCCAACCCAGACCCCTCTTCTGAACTCTAGACTTATAAATCCACCTGTCTAATCACATGATATGGACATAGAGCTCCATCTTACACTAAACATGTCCAAAATGGAACTCTTGGTTTCTCTATAGACCTGCCCACGGTCTATCCACCGCACTAGCGTGCACATTCACGGTTCCAGTTCTCGGGCTAAAAATCATGTGTTACTCTTGACTCCTCTCTTTCTCTCATATTGACATCAGTGAATCCTCTGAATTCTTCAGAAGACACATAGAACCTGACACCTCTCACCAACTCCTCCACAGCCACCCCATTCCAAGCCACCATCACCTCTTGCCTAGGTTACTACAGTATCTCCTACTTACCCTTAAAGCTTCCAAACATTTTCCATAGAGTGACCAGTGTGTTTTCACAAGTTGGGTCAGACTATGTTACTTCTCTGCTCAAAATCCTCTAGTGCAGTGGTTCTCAACCTGTGGGTCTCGACCCCTTTGGGAGTCAAACAACACTTTCACAGGGGTCGCCATTGGAAAACACAGATATGATTCATAACAGTTGCAAAATTACAGTTATGAAATAGCAACAAAAATAATTTTATGGTTGGGAGTCACCACAACATGAGGAACTGTATTAAAGGGTCGGGGCATTAGAAAGGTTGAGAACCACTGCTCTAGTGGATTCTCATCCCTTCACAGTGAAAAACAAAGTCCTTACAAGATTCTATTTGGCCCTATACAATTTGGCCCCAGCTACTTCTCTGACCTCTCCTGCTACTCCTCTTCCTCGTTCTCACTGTGCCCCCTCCACAGGCATCCTCACTGTTCTTCAAACATCCCAAACACACCCCTGCTTCAGACATTTGCACTTGCTGGACTCTGCTTTAACATTCTTCCAGCTTATAGTTTTGTGGCTCTTCCACTTACGTTTCTTCATTAACCTGCCTAACTACCATATTATCAGAAAGAACTTCATTATTGCTCTACATAAAATAACAATGAACTCTCTGTTTTTCTTATTTATATTTATCACCATTCACCATATTATTTAATTTATGTTTATGTTGTTTATATTATAATGTGTGTTGACTCTTTCTATGAGCTAAGACAGTACCAGCAAAATGTTCAATAAATACTTGTTGAATGAATATAATCAAATCTGTAATGAGGATATACCATAAAATAAAGAAATATTCAATAAAGTGGTAGATTATTTTTCACTTCCACATCTCTGGGTCTTCCATCCTATCACTCAATCCATGGAAAGTTTGTTAAGGAAATCATGATAACCTATGAAACAATGTGTTCACTAACACTAGATATGGAATGGCATGGATTGGAGACTGGAAGGATGATCAATTACACCTCCACACACAAACCCCTGGCTCTTTCACGTTCATCTTCTAACCATAGCCTCATAAGATTGCTGAAAATCAGCTGACTGCCTTATCCCCATTTTAAGAATGAGGTGTAGCAGGGTAAAGCTATTTCCATTGGTCACACAGCAAGAAGGTGGCAAGTGAGGACTCTCAATGCATCTGAGAAACTCCCACTTTCCAGGCCTTTGCCCACTAGGCACATGAACCAGTGAAAATGCTTTGAATGAGCCTGTTCCCCGTACCTTCCCTTTATTTTTCCTAGAGGAGGAGCTATAGCAAAGCTGTCACTTGTAGGTTGGTGCAGCTGCTGAATTCGGGAGAAACTGATCTGGGATGTGTCGTGTGTGCTTGGTGTAGAAGCACCTTCTGCGCCAGTGTCTGATATGTACAATTGCTCAGTGTTTGGATCAACAGAGATTTGGAACACAACTTTGTTCAGCTGATAAAAGGGTACATTCTACTGGTGGAAAGGAGTCTGGTGGTGAATGAACATGGGTCAGGACTTGGAGGAAGTTTCTTTATCAATGAGTGCAGCATGGCTATCTCATGTTTAAATGTTCTGAGTGAATTTCTTGAGAACGAGCATCATTTGGCGGAGCCAGAGGAGATGGGCTTGCTAATGCAGCTGTGATGTAGGTTGGATAGAAGAAAGGCCCTCTTGTGAGTGCTAAGGAGGCTTCCAGAACAGGCTTTCCCGAGTATTTGGCCTTCTTTCTATCTAAGGTGGATCACAACTTTCATTTACATTTATTGCCAGATACCAGCCCCTGAGAGAGAGAAAAGAAAGGAGTGGGTCTTGTCCAGTTCAGCCTGCAGACACAAGCCTGGATACAGCAACTATTATTATTGCCCTGAGAACTGCAGATGGAAATCTAAAGGCGGAAAAGTGGTTCTGGAAAAGTTAAGATGGCTCCTGTTTCCAATTGCTCGGCACAGAAGGACAACCTAGAGGGACAGATTGTTTTCATTTGGAAAATGGGGGGCTGAGAGATGACAACAGTATGGGAAGTGTAATTAGGGAGGGCTTAATTGTTTCTGTAGAAGGCAGGGAGCTTTTAACATACAAAATATTATTCAGTGGCATAGAAATATTTGTGAAAGGAATTATTAGCAAAAGGTTGAAATGAGGACTGCCCCTTTTCCTCTGGGCCTTCTGTATGTAAAATGAACAGAGGGACTCGGGCAATTATCTGCACAACTGAAATTTTCCACTTCATCTCATTTACTGGCACTCTCGGGTGGAAGGGCCCTGAGCCAGATCATCACTATCGCTGAAAGTCTCTGCTCTGCATGGGTCAAGAGAATCATCGTGTGTTTGTACATCCTGTAAAATAACTCTTGGTTCAGACTCTTCATCTGAATGCTCCCCCCCAACCCCCCCGACCCAAAATAAAGATACTCACATCTGGCCTTCACTGGTTTGGCTCAGTGGATAGAGCGTCGGCCTGCAGACTGAAGGGTCCTAGGTTCAATTCTGGTCAAGGGCATGTACCTTGGTTGTGGGCACATCCCCAGTAGGAGGTGTGCAAGAGGCAGCTGATCGATGTTTCTCTCCCATCAATGTTTCTAACTCTCTATCCCTCTTCCTTCCTCTCTGTAACAAATCAATAAAATATATACATATTTTTAAAAAGATACTCAAGTCTGACCCCTAGAGATTCTGCTTTCGTAGATTTGGCTGAGACTGCAGACATCTGTTTGAAACACTTTGCAGGGTTAATTTTGATTTCCAACTAACCCTAAGAAGCACAAGACCACACTGCCCTCCTAGTGTGTGGCATGCAGTTTATACAAATCCCAGCTCTCATTTGCTTTCTTACTATTTTCCTGGTGTTGAGCACCAAAACATTCCAGGTATTTACAAGGTCCAGTTATCTGGCTTTCTGTCTGTGAACACTGGACAGTATTTACCCCGGGATTGTTTTGCCCTCAAAGTGGGAGAATTGTCATGGAGTGGTCATTGCAGACTCAACTTCTGACATCTGCAACTTCAGTAGAACATGCCTGTAGTCTATTGAGAGGACATGGGCCTCATTTATTCCCCAACCTTAAAAAATTGTTACCCACATTGGCATGATATTTTTCATCTTTCAATCTGATATTTCTCTTCCCATTGAAGAATAGGATGGAGAGATCCTATTTGAGAAAAAACATACATACATACATACATACATACATACATACATACATAAATGGGTGCATATATGTGCCTCCTGAGGAAAGAGCCGATCATGAACAAGGGGAAACTCTGATGGGGTTTCAGTCTTACTCAGAAACAACAACTCCCTTTCCTCAGCAAAGAGCACAATATTCGACCTTTTCAGGGAAGGATTTAGCATTCTTTTCAAAGCTGCATATCTGAAACCCACACACAGTGGAAACCGTCCCTCTCGCTGTGGCATGGCAGAAGGGGGAGCGTGCACACAGGCTTTCCCCAATGAAGTCTTTTCGTTCCAGCCTCAGATGTGCTCTCTGGGGACCGGGGCCTTACATCCATGAAGAAGAGGGTGAGGAGCCATCATCCATTTCCATTAGAAGCAGTTGTTGAAGGCCACTTCCCCCTTTTCTTTCTCATCTTCCCCGTTTCGCAGTAATGCTTGCATGCCACTAAAAGGAGGCTTCGTGCAGTAGCCCAGACAACCCTGTTCTGCCCCCTAATGCTGGTTGCCTTTCTAGTGGGTGGTGGGATAACGAAGAACATTTGTACTTGGGCACAGCCTCTTCAAAACCCATGAAAACCAATTATCCTGCCCTTTGTTTTTGTGGGGATAGATTTTTCTCTATGGTATTTAATTTCTTTGGGGAGAAGGCCAGTGGTCAGTTAAAAGTCACAATCACTCCATTGGCACCATCAAAGTAAAACAGTAATAGAAACTCTTCCATTTAACACAGAGTTCTTGTGTACTAGGGAATCTAAAGAGGAGGGTAGTGACAGATAAATATATCTACATATGTGGTATATACGTTATTCTTCTTTGCCATGACTGGTATCACAATGTGGGAAGCAGACTTGGGGAATAGCTGCCAATGGTCCCTGCCTCCTAGTATCCATGCCCTTGTGAAATATTCTCCTCTAGTGTGTAAACTGGACCAAATGACTTGCTTCTAATGAATAGAACATGGCAAAAGTGACGGGATGTCATTTCATTTCCACAATTAGGTTACAAGGACCGTGACTTCCATCTTTCTAGCACTCTCTCCTGTGGGCACATTCTGTTGTCACGTTGTGGGGAGCAGTGTCATACTGGGCAAAGGATGGAGGAGAGGCCTCTGGCCAGCAGCTCAGGGCCATGGAGTCATCCAGCCAACAACCTGTAAAGCCCTGAATCCTGCCATCAACCACAGAGGGAACAAGGATGCCAATCCTTCCTCCTTGAACCTGGAGGTGACGGTCGCCTGTGAGAGACCCAGAGAGAGCCCTGGTGACCCGCGGTGAGCCCTGCCTGGAGTCTTGACCCACAGAAACTGAGCGATAATAAATGAGTCTTCAGCCGTTGTTCTGAGACCATTTGTTACAGAGCAGTAGATAACATACACATGCATTGTTTTTGTAAATATTGTCTTTGAACACGCACATACAGAAAGGTCTACAAATCATTAGGACACACTTCACTGGATTTTTAGAAAGGAAATACACACATATCATTACCTTCCAGATAAAAAAGTAGGACACTGCCAGTATCCCAGAAGTCTCTCTGCGCCCCTCAGGCTATTAACCCTCTTCTTAGGTGATCATTATTTTAATTTCAATCATTATAGATTCATTTACCAGTTCTTGAGCTTTATGAATTTGGAATCATTTACAGATACTCTTTTGTATCTGCCCTTTTTTCTCTAATTATCCTCTTTTCATAGTCATCCTTGGTGCTTCAGGCAGCAGTATTTCATTTACATTTATTGCCAGATGTACAATGTTTTAATGCATTCTACTGTTGGTGGATAGTTGGTTTTTGCCTTTAATATTATTTTATTTTTACTATTTATTAGAAGTAATGCTACTACAAACATTTATATATATATATATCTTTTATATATCTTTTGCATTTCTTCTGTAAATGAAATTCTTGGATCAATGGTTATATGTTTGTTCTGCTTAGTAGACACTACTTAATTGTTTTCCAATGTGCATATGCCAATTATAATTCTATCAGCACTATGTGGGAGTTCCATCCACCAATCACACATGGTATTATCAGGTTTGTTTTAAATTTTAGCCAATTAAGAGAATATACAAGAAAATTTCACTGGGGCTTTGTTTGCATTTTTCTAAAAATCAATAACATTAAACACTTTTTCATATATTTATTGATACTTGAATATTTTTATTCATAAAATATCAAGATAGACTTCTGTCCTTTTAAGCAAAATTTTTATCTTACTTAGTGTAATATCAAAACACATTTAAAAATATGAATACTCAACTCATTTAGTGCCATTTGTTGAAAGCTCATTATTTCTACTTCATTGTAGTAGCATTGTATGAGATTCCTAAGACTGCTCTGACTGAGTACCATAACTGCATGGCTTGCAACATGAGAACTTTATTACCTCACAATTCTGGAGACTGGAAGTCCAAAATCCAATTGTCAGCTGAACCATGTTTCCTCTGAAACCTATAGTAGAGAATCCTTCGTCGCCTCCTTCTAGCTGTGGGTGGTTTGCCAGCAATATTCGACATTCTGTAGCTTACAACTGCAGCACTTCAGTCTCTGCCTTCCTGCTCCCATGGTTTTCTCCCACCATGTCCAGGTCTGTGATCAAATTCCCTCTTCTTATGGCACCAATAGTACTGGATTAAGGACCCACTCTACTCCTGTAAGGCCTCGTCCTAACTAATCACCTCCTCCTTCCCAAATCAGACCACACTCAGAGGAACCAGGAGTTGAAACTTCAATTTTTATTTTGAGGGAACAAAATTCAACTAACAGGCCTGCAGGGGAGCAGTTAGGCATTATGTGATAAATCAGGTGATTATATATGTGTGGGCCTGTTTCTGGACTTTCCTTTTTTTATTGGATTATTTTTATATTCTTACTAGAGGCCGAGTGCACAAAATTTGTGTGGGTTGGGAGGGAGAAGGGGTGTCCCTCAGCCCAGCCTGCACTCTCTCCAATGTGGGACCCCTCTCATAATCCAGGACTGCTGGCTCCCAACCACTTGCCTGCCTGCCTGCTTTATTGCCCCTAATTGCTTCTGCCTGCCAGCCTGATCAACTGCTAACCACTCCCCTGCCAGCCTTATTGACGCCTAACTGCTCCCCTACAAGCCTGGTCCCCCCCAACTGCCCTCCCGTGCCAGTCTGGTTGATCCTAACTGCTCTCCTCTGCAGGCCTGGTCCCTCCCTGCAACTGTCCTCCCCTGCAGGCCTGGGTCCCCCACAACTGCTTTCCCCTATAGTTCTGGTTGCTTCCAACTGCCCTCCCCTGAAGTCCTGCTCTCCCACAACTACCCTCTCCTGCAGGCCTGGTCCCCCTCAACTGTCCTCTCCTGCAGGCCTGGTCACCCCAGCTGCCCTCCCTTGCAGGCCTGGTCCCTCCTAACTGCCCTTCCTTGCATGCCTGATTGCCCACAACTGCCCTCCCCTGCTGGCCATCTTTTGTGGCCATCTTATGTTCACATGGGGGCAACCAGCTTTGACCACATTAAGGCAGCCATATTGTGTGTTGGAGTGACAGTCAATTTGCATATTACTCTTTTATTAGATAGGATGCCATAACTACACTATCTGAATTACTATAACTATAAAATAAATCATCATATCCTAATAGTATAAGTTCTCCAATTTTATTATAATTAGTTGATCTTCATTCTATCTTGAATTTCCTGTATGGGACAATTTTCTTTCTGCCTGAAGAATTTCCATTACTATATTTTTGGTGTGAGTATGCTGGTAACCAATACTTTCTTTTGGTTTGTCAGAAAACAACTTTATTTCACCTTCATTTTTGTTGAATATTTGTTCCAAATATAGAATTCCAGATTGGTACTTCATTTTAAAAATATAATGACTTTAACTTGGCTTCCATAATTTCTGTTGTAAAGTGAAGTAGAGTTTTTATTATTGCTTTTTCAGAGATAATGTGTGTCTTTTGTTTACTTGGTGTTTCTCTCAGTCTTTGACATTGCACAGTTTTACTCTGTTGCCCACATATGAATTAGTATTTATCTTTCTTGAAATTCCTAGATCTTCTTGAAGTGGTTTGATATCTTATATCAATTTTGGATGAATATTTAAATGTACAATATTTAATGAATATTCAAATATATGTCTGCCTTATCTTCTTTCTCTTCAAATTGGGAAGCCCAAATATGCATATGTTTGACCTTTTCTCCTGTCGCAGTCTTCCCTTTTTTAAAAACCATGTGTCAGGCTCCATGCTATGTGCTTTATACTATCTCAGTTGAATCTTCACAAAAACCCTATAAGGAAGGTACTATTAGTAGCTACACTTTCAGAAGAGGAAAACAGAGGCTCAGGAAGAGCTGAAAATGCACAATGTCACACAGCAACAAGTTGATGATGTTGGAATTCAAATCCAGGAAGTCTGGCTCAGAATGAGCTTGCCAGCTACTAAGTCACACAGCTCCTAGGGAAGTACATGGTTATGACAATAATGGTAGCTAACAGCTCTAGAGTATAGGGTTTACTATATGCCTGATATTGTTCTAAGCACTTTACATAGACAAACTTACCAAATTCTCACAGTGACCTTGCAGTAGATACTATTATTGTTGCCATTATACAGATGAAAACACCGAGGTTCAGAGAAGGTAGAATTTGCCTCCAGTTTTACAGCTGCCAAGTGAAAGTCAGGATTTCATCTTTCCCCAAGGCCCAGGCCCTGAACTTCTACACCAAACTGACCCCTACCAAAACCAAGGCACAAATAGCACTTGGAATGGAGAAACAGCACAGATAAAAGAGAGAATGGTGTCGCAAAGCTGATCACTGGAAAAGTCCAGTGCTTAGCAACAGAGAGCAGAGAGAAAGGTGCTTTGGAAGGGCAGAGTGAGTAAAAAATTACAAGTTTGATATAAGACAAGGAAGAAAATAAAAGAAAGACACGGAGAACACAATATCCTATCTGATAAAAATAATATGTAAATTGACCATACCTCCACTATACCCACAAGGCACGCCCACCAGCCAATCAGGAGCAAATAGGCAAATTAACCTAACCAAGATGGCTGCAGACACAGAGCAAGCAGGAGGCTTGGGTTTCCCTGGCAATGGAGAAAGCCAAGCTTCCTGCACACCCTAGCCAGCCCAGGCCTACACTCAAGGCTACAAAGTTTCAATTATAGAAGATAAATAAATCCCAGATACAAGAGCCTCTTTTTAGGTCACTGGGGGGTGTAGCTGGCCTGCAAACCACCATAGGCCCCTTGCCCAGGCCACCCTATACCCCAAGGAAACCCCCACCCTGATCCAGGCCACCCTTCAGGGCAAACCTTCAGGGCCTCTACCTGTGTACCAGGCCTCTATCCTATCAAATAAAAGAGTAATATGCAAATTTATAATCACTCCAACACGCAAGATGGCTGCCCTCTTGTGGTCAAAGATGGCTGCCCCTATGTGAACACAAGATGGCCACCACAAGATGGCCAGCAGAGGAGGGCAGTTAGAAGGGACCAGGCCTGCAAGGGAGGGCAGTTGGAGAGGACCAGGCCTGCAGGAGAGGGTATTTGAGGGGGAACAGCACTTCAGGGGAGGGCAGTTGGGGGCAACCAGGCCTGTAGGGGAGGGCAGTTAGGGGCAATCAGATTGGCAGGGAAGCAGTTAGGCATCAATCAGGCTGGCAGGGGAGTGGTTAGGGGGTGATCAGGCTGGCAAGCAGAAGCAGTTAGGGGCAATCAGGAAGGCAGGCAGGTGAGCAGTTGGGAGCCAGCAGTCCTGGATTGTGAGAGGGATGTCCAACTGCCTACACAGGGGTCCAGATTGTAGAGGGTGCCAGCTGGGCTGAGGGACACACACACACACACACACACACACACACACACACCGTGCACAAATTTCATGCACCTGGCCTCTAGTTAAATAAATCATTAATACATATATGCAGTCTACAGCTTGGGAAAGAGCGCTCTTTGGAACGTGGTTTGCACAGTCCTAATATGGGGACACAGCTGTCAGCAGCACAGTAAGAAGAACCAGAGGCTGTTTAATGCTGAGTCCTGGCAAGTCTTTAAGGTCAGGGGGTTCTGACCACCATGGCGGTAGAGAGGATTTGGCTGATAATTGCTAGGTTTGAAAGATAAGTATCAAGAAGGCAATGCTGTGGTCAGGATGGTCCACAGGGGTCCGAGGGAAACAGTGGGAATCTGCGCACTGGAATGGAGTCAGTGGGGGTAAACTGCACTAACGTGGAGCTGTAATTACCAAACCACTTCCCAGGCTCTCTCCAAACAGAGATATATATTTAATAAGCGTGTTGGGGAGTTTACAAAAGGCGTTTTGTTTGTAATAAGTGACATTAGGCAAAGTTTTCCTGTCAGCAAATAGGACTGCCATTTCTATTCCTGTGTTGCTGCATGTAAATAAATCGCTTCTTTTATGTAACCCAGTTTGAGATTCCAGTAAACGCGGGGGATAAAGAGCTTGTTTTTTCAGTTTTCTTGAGACAAACCACATGAAGAACCCAGGCACCAGAGTGGCATCTGAGCCCCTCCCCCTCCTGGAAATGCAGAATCAAAAAGGACTTGCAGTAAGAGGATTAATAAAGGAACTCATCCTGCCAATTAGCCCTCCTTAGGAAGGCAGAGTAGAAAGTACCCTACTTTTCTTTGGGAAGGAACTCCAGCATTTAGCATTCCTTATTGTTTGAAATGCCCAAATTTAAATTTTTCTCTTAAAATAAAGACTTTTCCATGTTCTCAGGGAAAACAAAAAACAGGAAACTAGATTGCAAGTCCAAGTGAGAGTCCTTCTTAAATCTTATTCATATTCTCTTCATACACAGCCTATACCATGGTTCATAGCTGTCTCTTTCTCTCCTCTCATTTAGGGTCTATTGCCCCAAGGGCCAGGAGCATGTCTTTTTGTTGTTGTTGTTGTTTTACCATTGTACATTCACAGTTCAATTCTGTGCCTACTTCATAGTGGCTGTCAATAGTTATTTGATCAATAAATAAATTGGAAAAAAGATAAGGCCTATAATTTTGATTTATCCTAGGTCTTTGCTTAATACTGGTGCATGCAATGGCCATGAATTTAATGTGTGCCAATGCATGTTAGATGTAGTCAGTAAGTCATTCTACTCTGGTATCAGCTTACTTCATTGCAACTCCAGGGATTGCTCAAAGTCTCTCATCTGGGGTGGTGAGACCCCTAACTAGCCTCCAGTTTTTCTCTTAACAGTCAACCTCACACAATTGTAATAACTTCAGCTTTAAAAATACCGCATTCAAGGCTGGATTTGAGTTACTGGATCAGAATCAGAGATGTGCTTATGAACTCATGATTAGCCTAATTTGATACTAATGGATCTATATAGCAATAATTATAGATATGTGTATATACATGGTTAGCATACATATGTGCATTTCTCAGATCTGTCTGCTGAGAGAAGATAGAGAAGCCAGTATCAATGAGCAAAATCACCACTCAAATCTTGGTTTTTGTTAATTTTTATCTTGTTAGATTCAGATTGCTGCCAAAATCTGTTAATGTTCTATTCTCATCTTGCTATCCAGTGAATTACAAAACTCTGTCTCCTGGTCATTTGTAGAAACTATGAAGCTATCCTTTGTATCTCCATCTAAGACAGAAATATGTTAAGAGAAACAGAATCCAACAAGAGTCTCCAGTACTTGGCACCAGAAATACCCACCAAGACACCAAATGACCAGTCAGGACTCTTGATAGCCATTATTTTGACTAGTTGATGACATTGAAATAGCCTGGTGACCAAACCACATATATTTTTCTCCTCATTTGATAAGCTTTAATGAAAGAACTCATTATATGGCTTTTATAGAGCTCAGTTATACCACATTTCCAGAAATAAGTCTGGTAATAATTTCATCAACAAAAGAAACAGAAGCATCTTTGGTATAGTTAGAAGAAGTGATTTTTTTTCATCTCTTGGCTTAAAACTTTGAATGAAATCCACTCCAGTTCCATGGTTCAATGACTATTCATTGGTCACCTGACATGTATCTAAATGTCAACTTGACACCTCCACTTTTATGTTTAATAGACATCTCAATATTTATAACCTCTGTATTAATTAGGTTAATTTTAGCTCTATATTCATTAAGTTAATTCGAGGAGGAGGAGGAAGAGGGAGAGAGAAGAAGAAACCCAAAACATCAGCAGCTTAGTGCAATAGAATGTTATGGCTGGTTGTAGGGAGAGCTGTCTTCCATGTGGTGATCCAGGAAACAAAGATTATTACTATTGTTTCTTACTATTCCTGGCAGCATGGATGTGCTCTGTATCCAGCTGGGGCAATGGAAAGATGGCACATCTATTCCTTAAAAGCCTTGGCCCATGTGAGATATTTCTCATTTCTACTGATACTGTATTAGGGAGACTGGCCACACAGCTATACTGAGGTACAAAGGAGTTTATGAAAGGTGGGCTTTGGCTGGGAAGCTCCTTTCCTGACATATCCTATCTAATGAAGAGGGAATATGCAAATTGGTCACCACACCATCACAAAGATGGTGGTGCCCACTCACTTCAGTCCCACCGGAGTCCCCCAGTCCTTTCAGCCTGAGGGTAAGGGTTGGGGAGTGTGGCAGGCATGCAGTGTGGCCAGACTCACCCTCAGCCCCCCAGCCACCCAGGGCTGGCCCAAGGCACAGGAGGCAAGCCATGAATGGTGGCTGCCCAGCTGCTCAGGTCCACCCGAGGATCAGGCAACCAGGGCTGGCCGAGGCTTGCACTGCCAGCAATAGCAGCAGAGGTGTGATAGGGGTGTTGCCTTCCCTTGATCGCCACATCACCTCCCGCCCCTGAGAGCTCCCAGACTATGAGAGGGGGAAAACCAGGTTGAGGGACCCCCCTCCAGTGCATGAATTTTCATGCACCGGGACTCTGGTATGGAAATAATATCTAGCAATGTGGCTCAGTAGTTGAGCATCGACCTATGAACCAGTAGGTCATAACTTGATTCCTGGTCAGGGCACATGCCCAGACTGGGCTCGATCCTCAGTGTAGGGCATTCGGGAGGCAGCAGATCAATGATTCTCTCTCATCATTGATGTTTCTATCTTTCTCTCCTTCTTCCTTTCTGAAATCACTAAAAAAAATTTAATTTAATAATTTTTAATCATTTGATACTTGCCACGTATCATGCTAAGCACTTTACTTTCATTTACCTTCCTACTCACTTGTGATGTAGGCATTACAATTATCCTTCAATTTACACAGGAAGAGACCAAGGCTCTGGAAAGTTGAGTACCTTATATAAAGCCACACAACTAATAAAAGATGGAGCCAAGATTTAAATACAGGCAGATGGACTTCAGGGCTTGGTCTCTTACCCTCTTCCCTGTGGAATTTAGGGAAGTTCTCTGAAGATCTGTGAAGGAACAGGGAGTGGTTAGCTCAGGGACAAGCTGATTTGAAGGATATAACTGTCACCAAATACTGGAAGGTCTCTCTCTCTCATCTGAAGGATGAAACTTGAGCCCAAAGACAAATGTGTAAAGCCATATAAGGAAGCAAATTTCACCCAAATTAAAAGGATGATTTTCTAACTAGCTACTACTTAAGCTAGTAAGGACCGTCTTGGTAACCTTATCACCATTTTAAGGTATTCAATAGAGAGAGTATATGGAGAATGAGTTAGAACTTAAAAAAACAACAAACACAACCCTTTCCCAATTATTAGATTGTGCAATTAATCTACTGGGATATTAACAATGTTTGCTTTTAAATGGAATAGAAAAAGTAGAAGAGAAATTATATGAAGTGCAATATTGAAAACTTTTTATCTGCTCTGTGTATAGGTATGTGCTCATTGGGATGTTAAAATGTATTTCTTGTGGGTCATTAAGTAGATGTGAAAACTGCTGGCTTAAATAATTGGTTTCCAAACCTTGTCTGCTATCTCTGGTATTTAGTGAACAGGAAAAAATATATATAAACAACATAGTTTTCCATTAAGCTAGATTTATTCAACATAAATGATTATTCTTTAATCTGAGATTGTGTCCTTCTAAATATGTCCCTATTAAAATGTCCCCTCACTTTTTAAACGACAGATGGTAGATGGTGTTTCCAAACACAGCCACAGCAACACTGCCCATGACACATGGCTTTTTGCAATGTGACTATGTCGTTCTATCCATTTTACCTCCCCTGGAATCTGGGCTGGCCCTGTGACCTATATTCTGTAACAGAACAGCCAAAATAATGTTTAACTTTCTAGGTTGGGATTTAAGAGATCTGTAGCTTCCACTCCCCTTTCGTAGAATGTTTCTTCTTGAAACCCAGCTACTATCTGGTGAGGAAACCCAAGTAGCCATGTGGAGGAGAATCAATGACCAAGGCTGACAACCCAGCTAATTGCCAAGCTGACGTGTTAGTGTGGCTCCTTTCAATCCTTCACCATCCTAGCTGACCACATGTGAGGCACGCCTTCTTGGCCCACGTAGAAATTTGTAAGAAGTAATAAATTTCTGTTGCTGTGAGACATTAAGTTTTGTTATGTAGCAGTAAATAATGAAACCAAATGGTAACAAGAGGGGCTAGCCTATTGGCTGATAGATGGTCTTCACGTCTGCTTTTGGCAAAATAAATCCAAAAGTGCAAGTTTTCCCTACTGCTGGATCACCTGCTAGATGTCCTATGCTTTAAGAAAAGCTTTTTGGTTCTATGAGATTGGGTTCATAGGAGCCCCTGGCCTAGATGACCTTCCTTTAGATCTTGACATGCTGGGAGATGTCCTCTGAAAATGCTTTGATTGCCCTGGCCAGCTGGAATAAATAGTGCTTCCCATTGTCTTCTCATAAAACGAGGACCTTGTAACTGCTTTACTGTTTCTCACATCTTTTACAAGAATCTGCACTTTCACTTGGCAAAAACTGCATAAGGACAGGGAGCGCTGTCTTCCTATTCTTCTTTTCTCAGCATCTTTATTAGCGCCAGATGTATAGTGTACTCTTAATAATTGAGTGGAACTGAATTTAGCTCCTTTTGAAAAATTAAATGTTTTTCATGCATCTTCTGTTGCTCTCCATTACCAGCATGCTGGGGGAGAACATCCTATCATATACATAGATGCTTATCTAAGAGAAATATAGTAAGAAGACAGTAAGAGTGTTGAAGGAGGGGAATCACCTGGCCCTGTTAGGAGTGGAGTCATCATAGCTGAGCTGTTAAATATGTCCCCCAAATATCAATTTACTGTAGTCCCAGACACAAATGGGGATAATTCTATGTCAACACTGAAGAACTTCTGAAAGACACTAAAGCAAATGATAATGAGCAAGAGCCAGTTTTTTTTCAATCTACAGCTTCCTGTTGGCACAGAAGAATCCACAAATGAAAGTTTGCCCTGTTGATAGATATTCCTGATGATGTGGATGCTCATTTCCTATTTTTTTACATGGAGCCTAAAACAGAATAATTTTTCTGATACTCTTAGACACTAAATGTAATTGAACCACACATTGATTACACTAGACTCATCTACTGATTATTCCAATTAATTATATGATTTAATTATTTGATAATTAAGCACATATATTCAAGTTATGGAATAGATAGTTGAGCAAAACATTTACTGTCATTATTCACTTCTGTGAATTCCTTCCTATTGATATAAGGTATACTGGTCAGATTCCTGGTAGTTGAATTGGTGGGGAAAGTGGGAGAGGGGGCGGTGTTGGATGTCATTTTATGTTCACAAATATTTCTCTTCAGAATTTGTGTCTGTGATAATAACCTTGACTTTACCACTAAGTATCCCCCCAAAATGTTTTATCTTCAGCTGCATGGATTTACAGCTGCCCAAATTGCTGAATGTATGTATGTAAAGCTGCATGGAATCCTAATTTTCTCCTTAATTGAAAATGACTAGATTTTGCCATAGTTTTAAAATGATGTTTTGTAGAAATTAAATATGCTACTAAATTGCAAACTGTTAAGGCTCTTTCATCCTTTATTAAATGCAAGAGATTCACTGGTTTGATCTAAAGTTTAAAGATACCAAGAGAAAAATGATTATGGAATGGAGAACACTTTAATTATGTGGTTTGTATCCATATTATATCAAGAGATCTGAGAGCATCATTGCAAGGTTCCTCCCCAAAGAATTCATTCATAAAGAAACCAAAAGAAGAGGAAGTGGGAGATCATTGGGCAATTCTTACTTTTGTAATAGACCCTAGGTTAGCTTTGACTTTCTTGGATCTGATGATTCTCCATCTTAAGAGAAAACATCTTTAACAAATTAGGAGCCTTGTGGTGGTTAAGTATAGAAATTCCCTGTCTCATTTGATGAATTAAACAAAGCATTTTCTTAAAAGAGAAAAAGAAAACATATTCATTTTAGATGTTTAATTTTTTAAATTTTCAACCGCATTTTATTTGATCTTAGTACTACTGATGTGCTGAAATCAGGCATCATTTCCGCAATCTGGGTTCATGAGTTTGGAGGTGGGGATTTCTGAATATATTTTTAAAGATATTTTATTTGTGCATAAATTCTGATCTAGTACATGATAATCATTTTTGCCTAGCCAAATAAATACCATTACTTCTTATTAACATTCTTTTGGTTGATGGCACCACATATATCTTATACATTAAAATTAGTATTATATTGAATCAAGGACAGTGGAAAAATAATTCCAGAAAAAGTGAAAATGAAGCCGAAGTGCTATCTGTTGTGGAGTGGTCACCAAGGAGGTTCCATAGAGGGGTAAGACATAACATGCAAACATGGAAAAGGCAAGTGTCCTATGACTTTCATACCCATGTGGCTCATGTAAGATTTGTCTGTAACTTTTAAAAGGGAAGATAGAGACCACAACTATTGAAAAAGAAATTCTTGATTGGGAATTCATAAAAGGATGACTGAGCAAAGTCTAATCACCCATCATTTTTTTTTTGAGCACTAAACACAAACTAACAAGTACTTCAAGAACCGAAGACTCTCAGAGTCCTTAGTCTTCCCGGCTCTTCCTCCCATATTCTGCAGGCTCCTCCCTAGAATGTCCACCACCTTCCCTTTGCTCTCTTCCCTTGCTTCCCTTTGGTGCTGCTCCTTCTCACTATCGTACCCCTCGACACACAATAGCTACACAAATGATAAACTCATCCAATGCTGCCTTCACCGGGAATTTGAATTTGAGTTTCTAGAAGTGCCAATGGCCTTACACTCTTACCTGGATCCTTGATTTCTGTCAGCACAGCTCCCCTGCCCCCTATGCCCACAATGCCAGTTCCCTCATCTCTCAGCACTCCCAGTCCTAATGGTTTCACAGAGCCTTCCTGGAGACCCAGAAGTTACAGAATTTAGTCCAGCCTCCATTGCCAAGGATGCCAATCACAGTGAGGCTTCCAAGGCTCCAGTTCAGCCCCCTGATACACCCACTCCTCTTCCCTCCACACCCCTGCTAAAGCTCTTCAAGGAAGGACCCAAACTCTCACCCTCAAAGCAACATGATAGGAACTAAGAACTCACTAGAAAGTAATTAGAAGTTCTAGGTTCCCCCAAATCATGTAGTGATTCTACTTCCCATCCCCACCTACCAGATTTCCACCATCCCTGTGTTCAGTATTGCACCCATATCCTATAGACCGCCCTTCCCCCGCCTCTTCCCCCCCCCACTCCAGCCTGCATCCCTGGCAAAGGTGGTATAAGCCATATGCAGTTCAGAGGAAGAATATATATGAATTTTGAGACAAAAATGACAAGCCAGTTGAATCAACAATGTGAATTTGGAATACAAGAAGGATGATAAAGATTAAATAAATAAAGGCAAAGATAGCCAACTTTGGTTTTAAATGACTACAAGGAAACACCAGTACAGAACAGTGCTTCTTGCTGAATGAAAACAAGACATGAACAGTTTAGTGAGAAGAGATTTGGGCTCCAGACAAGGGAAGTATAGTAGACAGATAGGATATAATTATGATATGATTTTAAAATTGCAGGGTCAACCTAGGATAATTTCCCACAGTGTACTCAAGCCATGAGAGGTAGCTCTGTAAGCAAGAGCAATGCCGTAATAAAACATCCGTGGTGAAGGGTAATTCTGCTTTGCTTTCAAAGCTCAGGAAACAGCAGAGTCTAAATAATTGAGTGACTTAGAAGCTAGAGCTATGTTTCCCAATAGCTGGCCATGGACACATGCGCGGCTTATTGCAGGGATTTACGGGGCAACTTCAAAAAATAGGAATATCTGGACTCTGTATGCAGAGATTCCCATTTGGCTGGCCTGGGGTGGAAACATGAAATCTGTATTTTTTTTTAAAGGCTCCTGGTTGATTCAAATGTGCAGCCCGAATTAGCACCCACTGGGCTAGAAGCCACAAATTCTGAGCTCAATGACTAATGTCTCCTGCTAGATTGTTGACTCAGTCTCAAAATGTCTGCAGAATGAAACAATCACGGAGCAAAAGGAACCATGCGTAGGTGTGTGAAAGTGTGGATGCTTATAATTGGAGCAAGAGGATATCATTAAAGAAGAATAAAGCACCAATAAGCAAGCCTAGGATTAGTTGACCAGTGCAGGAAAAAATGTGGACTTGCTTCAGAAATGAAAAAAGACCCTCCGAAACAGCTGCTAACAAAATGTCAAAGACTTTAGTGAACGATAGAATGGCACCAGAGCTTATGCAATTGAGTCATCTATCACTCGCTTCATCGCGCCTCTAGTCCCTCAGTCCAGGTGTCTGCAGTTATGTCTCCCCCACCTCCCCACTCACCCTGCCTTTCACCTCCTTCTCTACTGACACTGCATTCTCAAAATCCATTCCACATTTCCCTATTTCTCCATTAAAACAACAGCAAGCAACTGCTGAGGAAATTTGCACAAACAGTATGCATAGAGTGGTCACTTCCTTTGGTGGTGTCCTGCAGCTATTATAACCAAAGGAATCAGCAAAGAGGGAGGGCCGTGATCCAACCCTGGAGCAAGCGCCCAAAGGCAGAGTCGGCCAGTTCCAAAGAGCTACGCTGAGGCCCTGGTGCTGGTGATAGGCTGGAAAAGACACTGGAATTTCAAGGGGAAGAGATGAGAGAACAACTGGGAGACTTCCAGGTGGCCTTTCAGGGGTTGGAGGAATTAACCAGCAACAGTGCAATGGAAGAAATTCAGTGCAGAAAGGAAATATCTCAACAGCTTGAGACAGTGGCTACAGTCCTATGGAAGTGTGCATCCTCTATCGCTGTACCCAGGGACTTTTTGAAATGCAAGTCAAAGAAAGACTAAACATGTCTTTCAACCCCTCTTGCCTGAAAACAACAAAAAGCATATACGGTGATTTTTTCTCTTAATTATTGGATGAAGGAGGGATGCGGTTGGTTCCATTATGTCTGTCACGGCCCCTTCTGTTTAGCATTGTGGTAATTCGCTGGGATCTTTGTCTCTGGGTGAGAGACACCCCATCCCACCCTGGTTCCCACCAGGCTCAGCAGTCTGTTTCCTCTTTGTCTTCCCTTCTGAACTACCACGGCATGCCTTCCACCTCCCCGAATGGACTGTCTTGCATTATTCAACTAAAAAGATGCTTTAGCAGCACCAGCGTCCTCAGATGTGGTTCCCTCGCATAGCATCCTACCAGCAGCTAAACAGTAACTGGCATCCATCAGCCTCTGAGGAGCGGGTGAGCTCTGAGGACGAGACTGCTTGGGGCTTAAACAAACAACAATGAGAACATGTGCAGATTCCAAAAGAACACACACCAAATCTAATAAAGGCTTGGTGCCGCAGAAGCCTGTGTCGGAGGACCCGGCTGGGCTTCTTTTGTTCTCCTCCTGATTGTCTTGTATAGATAGGTTTGTCTCTGGAAGTCATGGTCCCAAATAGACACTTCCTGTGAGAGGGCGTGGATTCGCCTATGGTGGCGCTGCCTCTCGGTAGTTTGGAGCTGGAACTGGGCAACTCAGGGGCTTGTTGGATATTGCCGGAATAGAGCCACAGTTGTGAGCTCCAGCCCATGGAATGGTTAGGTTCGGTATCTCCCAGCCCCAGTGCCTGGGCTGGGCCACAGGGGCATTGGATTAAGGGCATTGGTGAAGTGCCTGGAGAAGAACCTTAAAATTTATGCTTCACTGTCAGTAGCAGAAGAACTTCATTCAAACTAAGTAGTAGCTGTACTGACAGAGTCTAGCGAGGAGGCGATATCCGTGGGCATTTAGAAGGTTTTGCAGGGAAAGAGATTTGAACTGAGTCTAGAGCAGTGGTTCTCAACCTTTCTAATGCTGTGACCCTTTAATACAGTTCCTCCTGTGGTGGTGACCCCCAACCATACTTCATAACTGTAATTTTGCTATTGTTATGAATTATAATGTAAATACCTGTGTTTTCCCATGGTCTTAGGCGACCCCTGTGAAAGTGTTGTTTGATCCCCAAAGGGGTCGCGACCCACAGGTTGAGAACCACTGGTCTAGAGAAAAGCAAGATAGCACTATTGCCCAGAGAGACCAAAACAGAGCCTAAGCCCACAGCCCAGGACATGAAATTCTGTGATTTTCTTTTTTTAAAAAATATATTTTATTGATTTTTTTTTTTTATATATAGGGAGGAAGAGAGAGGGATAGAGAGTTAGAAACATCGATGAAAGAGAAGCATCGATCAGCTGCCTCCTGCACACCCCCTACTGGGGATATGTCCACAACCAAGGTACATGCCCTTGACCAGAATCGAACCCGGGACCTTTCAGTCCACTCTATCCACTGAGACAAACTGGTTTTGGCAAGTTCTGTGATTTTCATGATCATTCCATCAGCTTTTCTAGAATCATTCACATTTTATTTTGTTGTTGTTTTTTAAATAAAAGTGTAAACTTAACCAAATCCAGGCAGTGTAAGGAAGAAAACCTTCACAGTCTGTCTTTGAAAATGCACAGTTGCCCGAGTGGAGGGGAGAGAGGGGCGAGCAGAAGGAAGGCACTCAGGTTCAAGTGTGTGTGTGGGGGGGGGGCGCGGTGGTAAGCAGGTCTCTGTGTGGGGCGGCCCTTTGACTCTCGGAGGGGCGGTGGAGAAGGCAGGAGAATGGGTGGTTTCTTTTCTCTACTTTGGGAATGAGCCTGCGGCAAGCGACACAGCTCCTTCCCACTGACGATCAGAGCGCTGCCCACGGCTGCCCCTTGCCCTGGTTTCCCACGCTGTGCAAGGCCAGCACATGGGGCTGCTCTTGACCAGGGCCGAGGTCTCCGGCGGGAAGGGCACGGGCCAAGAGAAAGGAGGAGCAGACCTAGGAGCTGCCCACAGACCAGCTGTTTGTGTCAAAGGGAGTGTGAGTCTGCCAGCAGGGACACCCAGTTCAGGTGTCCTGTGGGAAAGGGCGTTGGGCGGGGTGGGGGTGGAAGGCTTGACATTTGCAGAACAAGGAAAAGGAGGCAAAGAAGAGGGAAGGCTCCATATGGTCATGGGCCAAGGCCATTTTTCATCTTGCTTTTCTATGTAAATCTGGCTTCCTGTCCTTGACCCTAAATTACTGGATCCTGTCGGGAGGCAGCTGCCTCTGTGCAGCCCTGTGCTGCTCAGCAGATGCCTGGGGTGGGGGTGGGAGTGGGGGCCAGGAGGTGGTCGCCCTAACTCCAAGTTAGGCGGCCTCCGGGTGAGCCGGGTGAGCCATGGCAGCGAGAGGTCCTGTGAAAATCGTCTGGGCTGCCTCGGCTGGCCGTCCTCCAACAAGAACTGCTCACAAGCCGGTTCCCAAGCCGGCTCATTCCAGAGGGTCTAACCGGGAGCACAAAATGCTAGGCTTTTTTTTTTTTTCCCTCCACCAACCTCAAAGAGATCCTTTTATGGACAGACCCAGGCCTGCCTCTTTAAAAAAAAGTCCTGTTGAGAAGCTGACCTCCCTTGACCTGGGCGAAGCAACAGGTGACCCCCTAGGAGAGTGGGCAGTTGTCAAAGCAGCTCTTGTCTGCCGGGGTCTCAGGGGAACTGGAGACAAACGGAGCTTTCAGCCTGAAAGGACACAGGCGTTGCCTCGGTGCCTCGGGACATGCCTTTGAATTTGATGGTGTGGCCGGCAGCGGGACTCAGCCTCACAGAGAAGTCCTGGCTGGTCCCTCAGCTTGAGAGACTCACTGGGTTTTGTGTGATCAAGCAGGAGAGCAGAATGTGCAGCTACCTTTTGGAAAAAGTTCTTTGGGTTTTTTCTCAATGTAGATCCTGAAGCATTTGGCTTAAACAATTACTGGCAATGCAGTTTCCCAAACAGATAGCTGTGGGGCTGGACTTTCACAGTCACGGACTGGGTGAGAAAGGGTGCACTGGTAAAAAGGATTTTCCTTTTCCTTAAAGCCTGTGGTGTAGCCCTGACCGGTTTGGCTCAGTGGATGGAGCATCAGCCAGCGAAATGAAAGGTCCCGGGTTCGATTCCAGTCAAGGGCAGGTACCTTGGTTGCGGGCACATCCCCAGTAAGGGGTGTGCAGGAAGCAGCTGATCGATGTTTCTAATTCTACCCCTCTCCCTTCCTCTCTGTAAAAAAAAAAAAAAATCCATAAAATACATTTTTTAAAAAGACTGTGGGGTCTAGGATTTTTCAAATCTTCCAAAAAGCATTAATTTGAAGTTGTTAATTAATTAAGCCATTAATTAAGCTTCATCATATGAAATGAAATTATTCAAAATTGGCTCCAGCCACCACTCAAATGTCAGTAACTTGTGGTTCAGATCTTGTTTCAGGAAAGCGCTAACAGTCTTGGATCTATATAACTGAAAACCAAAAGGTGCGATTATTTGGGGTACAAAGGCATTTGAGTCTGCTTTAATGGCCTTCCTTAGCTAGGTACCTAGGTCCCCATCTTTATTTTACGTTTGGAGTGATATAAAGGATGGAAGCTATCAAAATTCTGGGTTCTTTTTCTGCAGTAGGAGACTTAGAATAGATGAATCACTTGTCCCTTTGTTGTATTTGTATCCTACTTTCAAGTACTCATTTTATTTTATTATGACCACATTTAATATGTATATACATATATTTTTAAATTAATTTAACATGTATTTAGCATTCAGTGTCTTGCACTAAATTAATCATTATAATTTGGTGTTATAAGGCCAGAAAGAGACACAATGGTTGTCACAAGTGATCTGCCATGTCTAAGGAAAAAACAGAAATGTTACCACACAGAGTTCTATAGACTGTAGCATTTAGGCACATATTATCCCATTTGATTCAAGAAGCTGACTTTGGGACTTTGTGTTAACCCAGATCCAGTCAGAAGTAGAGTTAAGACTCAAGCCCAAGTCATTTGATTCCTCCTCTTGTGTTCTTCTGGACATTGGTAGGGAACTTAAGGAAAGTTGTTTGGTAACAACAACAACAACAACAAAAAATATATCAGAGTTCTCACAGTGCTTGTTTGCATGAGAAAAATGGAGCCTGATTTTGAGTGGCTGGTAGACCCCAAGTCTGTGTTTGCATTTGTGAAGTGGAGATAATTAGAACTAACTTATTCTGCAGCTATGTCTCAGGGATAACATAATAATGATGATCATTTACATAGATATGATAGTTTACTGTTTATGAAATTCTTTAAAATATAAAAGAGCTTTGAAAAGAAAAATTGTACAATTGCCAGTGATTACTATGTTTCTTTTCTTAGAGCTCCAGTTTTCACAACAGCAAAAAAAAAAAAAAAAAAAAGATGGCTCATAGCTGTCTCAAATATCTAACAGGAGTTTGGAAAGTCATCCAGTGTCACCTAGATAGCCTTTTCTGAGCTAAAGAGATGTTCATTAACACACACACACACACACACTTATTGAGCAACTATTATCTGCTAGGCATTGTATTAAGTACAGGAAAAGTAAATGAAACTGGATCCTTTTCCTCAAAGAGCTTATAGTCTACATGGGGAAACAGACTTTATAAATAAAATAAGATCTATTGTAACAAGTGCTAGAAAAAATTGAGACAGAGCTTCAGGCTTAGGGCAGCCAGAGAAAGCTGTTCCAGATAAGGAATGAAGACAGACAAGAGAATAGAAATGAAGAGAAAAGGCTGGAGATGCAAAATATATATTTCTTAAGGAGATGACACCCTCAGTTTAAAGGTCGGGACTATTTGATACTTGTTTCTATTTTTCCCAGATACCAATAATTGGTATTCAGTTTTGGACATGGTGAATTTAAAACATCTTTAGGTCACAGAGGTGGATTTCTAGCTGGCAGTTGGATAGACATTCCTTAAAAATTAAAAACTTGGAGATCATCTTTTCATAGAAATTGATATAACTAGGGTGTGAATAAGATCATGCAATTGGATCATCTTTAAACAGAAGGTCAATGACAATACCTAAGGAACACAAATGTTTGAGCAGAGTATTAACCAGGAGTCCACAGTGCAGATTAAGAATGTGATTATAGGGGGAGAAAAAATTCAAGAGTGCTATTGCTGACAGTAAGGTAGGAAAGAGTGGCAAGAATGAAGTCAATAATGCCCAATGCTGCAAAGAAGTCACATAAGATAAAGACTGAAAAAAATGTCACTTGAATATGACAATTATAAAGATGTTTATAACCAATCTTAGGGAGAACAATTCTGGTTGAAATGGCAGGTAGAGAAATTGTACTGCAATGCCTTGCGGGATGAATTGGGAGAAAAGAGGTGGAGACAAAGATATAGGTCCAATTTCAAAAAGTTTGACTAGGAGAAGGATGAGAGTAATGAGGCAGAAGAGTAGGAAAATGGACTGGAGAATATTTTTTAAGGTAGGAGAGATTTAGGCAGGCTTGAGGCTGATAGGTTAGATCCAGCCAAGAGGGAAAAATTGAGGACACAGAAAACAGAGGAGACTCAATGATGCAAAATTCTCAAAGAGACAATGTGGTAGACAGAATAATATGAAAGTATCTATGTCCTAACCCCTGTGAATGTGTTCCCTTCCATGGCAAAAAGGACTTGCCAATGTGATTAAGGATCTTGAGATAGATAGATTGCCTGGATTATGAATTTGCCCAATATAATCCCATGGGGTCCTTATAAAATGGAGGCAGAAGGCTCAGAATGAAGAGTAGATGTATTTTATCTATTCCTAAGCCCTCAATTAACACCTTCAGAGAATAGTTCCACATCTATATTTCCAGCTCAGATCTCTTCTCTGAATTTCAGACTAGCACACCTTGTGTGATTTCCTCTGGGAATGTTTCTCAGAATCTTCAACCAGCTTACAGTGTGCTATATATTACTTTGCATTTTTTTTCCACCTGCTTTATTGTAATTTTATTACCTGCATTTTTTCCTGGAATGTACTCTGTGAAGGTAGGATCCCCAGAACTATGTGTATGTCTTATTCATCACTTTATTCCCAGTACCCAGCAAAGTTCCTGGTGTGTAATTACTATTTAGTGTGAATTGATAAATTTACTGATTTTAATTTAAGCCATTGTAAGAGTTACTTATTATGAAGGGCACCCAAATGAGTGTATCTTTTATCTTTCACAATATGGTAGTCCTTTAATAATTGCTACTTTTGTGAAATTTATAATAAAACAAATTAATAGAAAATAAAGCTAGTAGTAACAAAAAAAGGCATAAAAAAAGACAAGATCTGATTTTTCATTTTAGTTTCAACAGACTTGATGTTACTTTGTGGGGTAATTATAAAGATTTTTAAATGATTATCCCAAATTTCTGTAATTTTCCTGTGAATGAAAGAGTTCATAAACCAGCACTAGTCGGCAGACAATACTTGTGCTATTGTAATTAGCTAGTTATTAATATTAATAATGAGAAGGGCAAAAAGGGGAGGCAAGGCATTATAAGCAGGTCATCTCAGCAACTTCACCAGGGAGCATGGGCCTTTCCCAGAAGTTCACTAGGGGAAGGTGTGAACAAAAGGGGAGAGGGGCGCATGTGCAATGAAGTCAGGGTAATGCAGGGGAGGTGCTTGCTTATCAGTCTAGCCTGGAGGACAATGGATTGGCTGGGGGGACCCCATTAGAAGTTTGTGAAGTCTTGGAAAGTTATTTCATTAGTTTGAAGAAACTCCTGGTTAAAATCCCTGGACAAAGAGTTCTCTCTCTCTTATTTGCTCTTGCTTGCTCTTGTTCACACTTGCTCTCTCTGGCACTGTGACCTGCATTTGCCCATGTGCTCGCCTGTTCTCTCTCCATAGCCATGTGGCCTAGTCATGCAGGCTCCACAGGCAGGATGCTGGGCTGGGCTGCAGTATGGAACACTAGTTCTGGGCAACAGCTTTAATTCTGGCTCTGCGAAGACAAGATTGGGCTTCTTCCATGGCGAGACAGACAGAGATGGGACCTTGGAGGGGAACCCTCTTAATTTTGCATCATCAATAAAGCTTGCCACAAAACCCCATCCTCCCATGGGGGCCTCAGGAAATTCTTTTCTTCGCGGCACCCCAAGAACTTCATGTCCACCTCTAACACTTGAAGTAGTGCTGGATGGGATGACAAAGCTAGTCACAACTCTTGATTTTTTTATTATTATTTTTTACTTCTTTTTCAGATCATTTTATTTGCTGAAGCACATTAGATAAAAGCCCTTTTTGTATTGTTTATTTTTGCAAAGCAAGGAAGGGAGCTGATAGTATACTGTCACCGTAGTTAGTGAATTGAGCATCTCTCACAGTTCAACCGGAAGTGGCTGTAGAGAATACAGATGTCAAGGATGGTGCTCTGTGGTGGTGTGGGGAGCTTCAGTGCGCATGTGCACAACCCTTTGCTTGAATGTGCGGAATCCTTTGCTGGGTGACTCTTACCGGGTCCTGGATAGAATGACCACAGAGTCAGTGCCCATGTAGTTCAGCCTTATCTTTGGCACTGAGTGCTTTAAAACCAAAGACTTTCTGAAAATCCTCCCATTGTTTATCAGTACTGTTAACAGAACTTCTTAAAGACTACAATTTATACAACCTTTAGAAAATTCTTGCACTGTCTCTATTAAACATAGGAGAACTGCAACTTCTCATGGAATTGCCAACTGTTTGTTTATTTTTTCTGGGATCAAATACCCCTGGACTCTTTAAGAGTTCAGTGCAACCGTATCTCCTGTTTTCCCAGATGCTTTTTAGCATTAAAAACTATGGAGACGTTTCAACCCCTTCCCCTTGTCAACTTTCCAGTTTTTCTCTTTTTAACTTTTAAAAAAAAAAAAAAAAAAAAAAAAAAAAAAAAAAGCCCAGTCACAGGTTGGAGCCTCAGTTTATTTCAGGCAGAAGTTACTGGACAGAAAACTTGCCTTTAAATGTCTTGTTAGGGCTGCCAGATTTAACAAATATAAATACCGGACACCCAGTTAAACTTGAATTTCAGATAAACATCAAAACCGTTTTTTAGCATGGACATGTCCCTTACATGGGGCATGCTTACATTAAAAATCTATCCTCTGTTTATCTGAAATTCAAATTTAACTGAGTGTCTTATATTTTATCTGGCAGTCCTGTCTTGTGTAAATTCCTTCATTTAGAAGGGTCCTTTTTCCTATGGTATCTCTCTGGAGTATTTTTGGTTTGCTTCTTTGTTTTTAGATTCTTTTCTTCACTATTAGAGCGCAGTTTTTAAAAGGCTTTCTGCCAATCCTCTGTTCCTGATCAATGACATCATTAGCATCACCATAGCTCTAAATTATGCTAACACAGGATTAGAACTACTGACAAATCGTGAAGACAAGAGGCTCCCAAGGAAGTTAGGATCAAATTATTATGATCAAGAAAGGAAAGGAAGGAAACGGCAAACTTAGCTTGTAGATAATGCTCGGCGGAGTGAATGCTCTGTAATGGAGTCAGACACAGAATACCCCTGGGAGGCGGATGGGCACTCAACCTCACATTTCACAGATGGAGAAACCTGAACACAAAGAGAGTGAGTGACTTCTTGAGGGGGGCAGGAAGCAGCTGTGTAAAGGAATGGGGGAAGAGAAGAGAAAGAAAATCTTCCGAAACCCAGTCTTACCTGGCAGGCTGGGGAAAAGGCCATCGCCGACATGTGGCTGTTTTACTGAAATTCTTTTCTTCCAAACAAGTGGAAAAGTTTTAAATCTACCACCCATCCCACCTTCTACATGCACAGATCACGGGGCCAACATGTTCTACCAATGTGAAGGGGCGTTAGAGAGCATCCATCCCAATCTCTTCGTTCTATGGATGGGGGAACTGAGGGTAAAAGGTTGAATAACTTTACCCAGTTGTATCATTTGAAGGACTCCACCTGGTCTAGGCCCAAGGATTTCTACAGCTCAGTGTTTTTATACACCGCCCAAAGTTTCTGCTCCGTAATCAAGTCCAGTCCAGTCCGGTCCTGTGTGTTTCAAGCCAGGCAAGAATCAATGTTTTAAGTCCATTAAAAGTGAAAGTTGTTGAGATCAACCGACAGGAATTCAGATAAAAAAGATTTTTCCAACTCCGTGGTCCAAACACTGAACCGCATAGAAAAGCTCCATTGTTCAGGTCACTCCATTTGGTAGCCTGCTTCCCCACAGACAAAAGGGCTTTGCTTAGGCTATTGTTTGTAAACTAAACTTTAAAATAACAAATTAGAAAAGGTAACTCATTCAAAGCTAAAAAAGCTGAAGGCCAAAGGATCTCAAGATCAAATTATAAAAGCAAGCCTTTAAAGCCCAGCCAGGTTGGCTCAGAGGTTGAGTGTTGACCTATGAACCGGGAGGTCATGGTCCCATTCACTCTGGTCAGGGCACATGCCCCGGGGTTGTGGGCTCGATCCCGTGTGGGGCATGCAGAAGGCAGCCCATCAATGATTCTCTCTCCTCATTGATGTTTCTCTCTCTCTCTCTCCCTCTCCCTTCCTCTGAAATCAATAAAAACACATATTTAAAAAATAAGCCTTTAGGATGCTCGTTTTATATTTTCATACACATTGACTACCTAAAGAAAAAAAACAGTGCAGCCAAAAGCCAATTTCCTTGAAGTCCATGTTTTATCATTCATGAGGAACTTGTGAAGATGGTTTATGAATGCCAGCCACTGTGATAGCACCTCGAGAGCTCACTCCTTAGGTCTAGGGTGGGGCCTGATGCTCCACACTTTTTTCCTTTCTTTTTAAAAAATGTTTATCTTTATTGTTGAAAATATGACAAATGTCCCTCTTTTTTCCCCATTGGCCCCCTCTACCCTGCACCTGCCTCCTCTCTCTCCCCAGGGCTTCACCACACTATTGTCTATGTCCACAGGTTATGCATAGAAATTCTTTGGTTAATCTCTCCCCACCTGCACATGCACACCTGCCTTCCCTCTGAGATTCATCAGTCTGTCCCCTGCTTCTATGTCTCTGGTTCTATTTTGTTCATCAGTGTATCGTGTTCTTTAGATTCCACATACACTTTTAATAGCTTCTCGGGTGATTCTGATACCAGGGAGGTGGGTCTCTCTCTTTGCGAAACACTGATTTTGAGTGTGGGCAGCTCTCTAGCCCCAGCTAAATTATGGGTTAAAAAGCGCTGTGCCACTTGGCATCATCCTATCTTAGATTCCCACACTCCTGGCACCCTCTTTCTATGACTGTAGAGTGTCAAGAATAGAGACAGACAAACACGGGATTAGGGCCTGACTCAGCCTGCACTAGCTTATGATCTAGCATAAACTACTTAATGTTCAATTCCTCATTTATTCACTCAACAAAAATCTATGAAGCTTCGGGGCGTAAAATTTTGAACAAATCCTCACACAGTTGACCTTAAGTGGAGGAAAACAAGCATATAAACAAAGAAACAGGCAAGTAAATTTCAGAGATTGGTGAGTAAGACTTCAAAAATGAAACAGGCCGAAACAGGTTTGGCTCAGTGGATAGAGCGTCTGCCTGTGGACTGAAAGGTCCTGGGTTCGATTCCAGTCAAGGGCATGTACCTTGGTTGCAGGCATATCCCCAGTAGGGGGCGTGCAGGAGGCAGCTGATGGATGTTTCTCTCTCATCGATGTTTCTAACTCTCTATCCCTCTCCCTTCCCCTCTGTATGAAATTAATAAAATGTATTTTTAAAAAATGAAACAGGAGAATGAGATGGAGAATGACCCATGGATCAGGGAGGGACAGGCTACTTTATTGGATGGACAGGTGAGGCCTCTTAGGAGTGGGTGGACGGTTGAGCAGAGACCCAAATGATATGAAGGATACAACCGTGCAAAGGGTGGGGGAAGGGCAGCAGAACTGTGTGTCCCCAAATAAGCTTTTATTGCCACGGGCAGGAAGAAGACTGTAAGACCAAGCAATGCTAGTGAAAGGGAGAGTGGAAAGAGAAAAGCAGGTCAGAGGAAAGGATGAACCAGATTACCCAGGGCCTGGGAACCAAGATAAAGTGCTTTGACTGTTGTCCAATTAAAATGGAGAGCCATCCGAGCATTTTAAGCAAGCTGCAGTCTCTCACAGTAAATTGGTTAGGGTAACTGCTTCGTAGGGGTGAATCATGGGATGCTTAGTTCTTAGTGAGAGCTCAATCTATGGCAGCTATTGCTATTCTTTTTAATGCTGTTCACCTCATCATTCTTTGCTCATCGGTGCAATATTACCCCCACAGGGCATCTTATCTGTCTGTAACTCATCATGTCACAGTCAACTAACAAGTCTGAGAAAGCAGCTTCCATCGCTCTGTGTGGTCTGGGAAGTTCCTGGAGCATGTGTGCGTGGTGAAAATGGCTTCCCAGAGGAAAGCCATAGTGTTCCTGTTCTCTCAGAGAGGAAGGGGCCACAAAGTGCATCCATTTCCAACCGGAAAAATGTTTTAAGGGTCTAAGAGTCCAGAGCTGAAAGTGTGAGTTGAGTAAGTATCGTGGATAGGATGACAGCTCATATGCACCCCCACATCTCCTCAAGATCTCCTTTACCCCACATACAGGTCAGGCAACAGCAACCTGGTTCCCCCAATCTTCCAACCCGAACCACGCTAATAATGCCATGTCTTCATCTTCTATGAAGACACGTGAGTGTTTCTGATAACAACTATCTCTAGTTGTTATTTTAAATAAGAATTAAATATGACTGATCCAGAAAAAATCATCTGTGGGTCAAGTAGTCTATCCTAAGCCAACAGATCTTTTGGGGGGTCCATTACCAGCCAGGCTATGCATGTAATTTGGTATAGTTGTTTTAAACATTTTTTAAAAAGCAGAAGCAACTTTCTTCAAACAAAACCCATCCAGGCAATCCAACAGGAAGCACCTTTGGTGAAAGCAGGGGTTCGGGCCTGAGCTGGGCCTGGCACACTGGCCATTGCTATCCAAGGGGGTTCCTGAAGGGCTTGGAGGAATCTGAGCACATTTGAAAACTAGTGCCCTGGGCGAAAAGACTCAGTAGACCTCAGATACTGATAGAACATAAATTTAAAAAATGCTTGGGGATAAGGGCCCCAATGTTCATTCCTCGTTTCTACCTTTTTATATTTACCTCTGTAGTCAAAGCTCCTACAATATGCTGCTCACACAGCTGTCCTGAACCTTCCATCTCTATGAAGCCCGAATCCCTCTTCATTCTCTCATCACTACAGCATCCGATCAAGAGCATGTAGGACATAAAGGACCCAAAGTGCCACCAGTTGCAAGATGCCAGACCCCTTCCCAAATGTGCATAGTAGGTGGTCACCCAGCTCTTAATGTACCCTCATCAAGTTGGACTGCTTTGAGTATGCCAACAATAAACATATTCAAATGTTAAGAGTTCAGTTGCGCAAAAATCTATTTGAATTAGGCAGCACCAAACCAGGAGTTGCTAGGAATGTCACACTGACAGGAGCTGCAGGAAAAAGTTGTGTAGAAAAGAGGTAGAAGCAAAGCAAGGACATTATTTGATTGGCTCTATCACTTAAGAGTTTACTTGGAAAAACCTAGTTGGCTCTTTGTGATTGGTTGTCCTTAAGTTTCAAATGAACTCTGAAGCCTTTACATATAAGCTTAGGTTTCGGTTGGCTTATTTAGGCTGCTAAAACATTAGACCCTTCTCAGTCTAAAGGCCTTCTGGTTTCATTAACATAACAAGAACATGGGGAGATGCAGAGAGTTGCAGTTTAATAAAAACCTTGCTCCCTCTTACCAAGAGTGGGACCTGAGGCAGGTATCTTAATTTCTCCACGTTAGCTGTTTTCTAATTCTATAAAAGACAGACATTATTTATAAACTGCCTTACCTACGAATGGTACGTATAGCTACTCAGTAAATACTAATTTCCCCTTTTCACTCGTTTCAACTGAGTAGCACAGTATTTAGTACCTGGGACCCTTCAGGGATGGGGGGAGAGATAGAGGAACCAATAATTGGAAACTACATACACCCACACTTTTCCCATGTATGCAGCTGCTATTGAGCAAAGAAAACATGATTACCAAATGCAAGATAGCCCATTCTCACTCATGTAAACGGCCACAACAGAGACTGATATGAAGAGGTTCTTAAACTTCCAAAGAGTGGGAACAGCTTTGGGCTGAAACAAAGAGCAAGCATGATGCTCGGGCACTCGCTTTGAATCCTGTTGACTTCTCTGTCCCTTCCCTGGGATGCTTCTCCCCATCCTTCATTACCGGTTATCAGCGGGCAGATAAGGACAATAGCTTTGCTTTTCTTCACTTCGCCTGTGGTGTTTCCTGGCTTCCTGCCTGCCCCTTTCCCTGTCCAAGGCCCTCAAGAGGGTCTCCTGAGCGGGAGAGCAGGCCGGCCACTGAGTCACAGGCTCCATCTGTGGCGAGGCTGGCCCTGACCCGTGGGAGACAACCCCTATGGCTGCTTCTGGTTGCTAATGAGCTTTCTGGTGGCCGGGCCTTCTCATCAGCACCCTTTGTTTTTCCAGGCCGCCCTTGTAGACTTGATGCTTGTTTTCCTTGCCTCCCAGGCGCTCCGAAGTTTTTCCTCTCTGGGCCTGGCTGTCTCCTTTTCTTCTGAGACTGTGTGGGAGCTAAATTTAAACTTGATTAACAACGTTTAGTCCAAGGAGGTCAGGATGCTATTTTCATGTTAAATACTGCTCTTTCTGGTTCCCTTTTGTTTTGTGCTAAGATACAATGGGAACCCTCACAATGGGAGCCCCTCTGATTTAGTTGCTATGGTGTGAGGGACAAAAACCGGCATAAACTGTGGGGTGGCTTCATTCTGATCAGAGATGGAGAAGTGAACTAATACCCTTTTTGTGAGAACCTCGTTGACTGTTGAGAGCTATAGATGAAAAAGCTAACAAATACTATTAGTGATCGCATTTTGACTCTTTACTTCTGAGTAACCTCTGCTAAATATGTGGGACTCAGCTGCTCTGGAAAACCTAATTCCCTGAACGTGTCAGGTCCACTATTAGGGATCTCCTTCAGCACCAAGGGATGTTTCTTTTCTAGCATGTTCTAAGGCCTGATTAAACCATTATTCAGCATCTGCCTTCTCTACTGGACTGTGAGCTCCATAAGAGGAGGCACAGATTCTCTGGTTTTCTACCAAGAGAGCTAAACATATCAACAAATAATGGCCAGACCATATCGCACAACAGCATTCTGGCTTCCACCTCTGCAGCAACCAGCTCAGAAAGGACCACTAGAACTTCCTGATCTAGATGGTCAGCAGCATTGTCAGGGCTTGGCCGATGACTGCCAGCTTCTCTAATTTTGTCTCCACTTCCAAACCAGTACCAAGCAGAGAAAGCAAAATATGTTCTCCAGGCCTATCACTTGCCCCACTCCTGGTTAGCCCACCTCCAGCTTACTAATGCCAAGAGACTCAGAGCTTACCTGAAGCCTTCTCTTTTTCATATGCTTTCCACTCCCTTGCATGCTTTGAAGTCTCTACGAAATACAAGTGATTGCAGTTCGTTGACTCCCTTGCTCTTAATAAATAGCCTCTGATTATTTTCAGTAGATTGTCTTTGTTTATTTCCACACCATATTATTTCTTATACTCAGGATAGGGTCTAGCACATAGCAGGCACTCAGGAAAGATTAATTGAATGGATGGATGGATGGATGGATGGATGAATATATAATTGCTGAACAGGAAGTTCAGGAGCCAAGGAGATCTGGGTTTTTACCTTTTTAGTATCTGACTGGTGACTTTAGAAAGCCACTTAAAGTGTCCAGTTACCATTTTTCTCAAGCTTTCAACCACCAAGTATGAACTAGATGATCTCACTTTTCAAATATCCCTCATAAAACCTCTCTCTACAACCATGAGCTCAGACATCCACCTAAAAGTTCCCCATATTGTGCTTAAAGAAGAAATGTACTGAGTGCTTTCTCTGATAATCCACTTCTAGAAGGAAAGAATAGCTTTTAAGAAGGTGAGTTCATAGAAGTAGACTAGGATGGAAATGGTTGGGAAGTCCTTAGTGGCAAACACCTTTGTGTCAAAAAAAATGTAAAAGAAGATGATTCAATATCAACAGAGTTTCAAGAGAAGAATGAAAAAAAAAAGTATATCCTGGGGGAAATTCTAATTTCATTAACATTCTCTAAAGTTTATTCTAGAATACAGCATCATAATTTTGTGTTTAAAAGAAAGTTCAGAGTGATTGTTTTAATTGCAGCATTGTAAGATGTTAACAGTGACTTTTTGAGGTATCTATTTTTATTTTCTCATTATAAATATGTGGGAATTGGATGAGGTGAAGGAAAATAAAGGATGGTGAGATTTTTAGCAATCTAGATTCTTCCCAGGGCAGGCTCACTCCAGATAGAAACTATTATAGTGTCAACTAGCCTTATGTAATCATCCCCCACATAAGTCTCTCATTCTGCCCATGGGACCCCTTCTCAGCTGGCACACTGTTCCCACAACCACTTTATATCAGGGCTCTGAGATCCCAGTGATGGCCACCTCAACCCTCTGACCTGGATTGAGTAAAATCACTGAGAGGACTCCACAATTTTTTTTTTTTAGAAAGCAACCACTTTTCAGAAAGGCGTCCATTAAGGCTTTCAGTATACAACCTTACGTATGATCTAGTCAAAACTTAATTATCATGGACTATAATGGTCCTTTTGCCATTTCTTTTCTGTGAGACAAGGCCAAAATGCAGGGCTTACAATCAACAATAATCTTTTCCAGAATACTATATTTGGCCAGAATGTCCACCATCATGGAAAAATGTGATGGTTTATAAAAAGGACACAAGAGAGAATGATTGTTTTGGCAGCTAAGAACACAACTCAGGCCCAGTCCCCACCTCTTAGAAGTAGAACAGGGGAATCAGGGCAAAAGTTTCAATGAAATATGTACAAACAATAGCCTGAAAAGACATGAATCACACCCCAGTATCTTTTTGCCTATGAGAGAATTCTCAATGTATTTGCTATATGTAAATACATGCATTGTATTAATCAAGGAAACTGGGACTTGGAAAGTGTGGGTGAATATAATTGCAATGGGGAGGAGGAAGTGGAGGAGATATCAGTACGTGTGGGCACAGTAGGAGGTCTAATCAGAATATCACTGGTAAGGAAGTATGGTCATGTGGTCCCCCACTATCATGACTCTCATGCCATCACTCTATATATTTTAATTTTGGTATGCATAGTTTTACATATTTTTTTAAATATTTTTATTCATTTCAGAGAGAAAGGGAAAGAGAGATAGAAACATCAATGATGAGAGAGAATCTTTGATCAACTGCCTCCTGCATGCTCCCTACTGAAGACTGAGCCCTCAAAATGGGAAAGTGCCCTTGACACTTCGGTCCACAGGCCAATGTTCTATCCACTGAGCCAAACTAGCTAGGGTTATATATTCTTATGTATCTATCTATTCACATATATGTTTCAGAGTTGGTTTAGATATTTCTGCTGCCTCTTTTTTTAATGAGTTTTTTTAATTTATTTTTCTATTGTTTAAAGGACACAAGAGTAGTAGTACATATATCTCCTCTTTTCGCCCTTGTTCTTCCTCCAGCCTCTCATACCCGCTGTCGCATGTCCTCATCCCACCCTCCCTACTCCCAGTGTCTTGTGTCCATTTGTTGTGCTTATATGCATGCATACAAGTCCTTTGGTTGATCTCTTCCCCCCTCTCTCCCACATTCCCCTGCTTTCTCACTTCAATTTGACAGTCTGTTCTATGCTTACCTGCCTCTGTATCTATCTTTTTGTTTATCAGGTTATAATGTTCTTTATTTTCCATAAATGAGTGAGATCATGTGGTATTTTTCTTTCAGTGCCTGGCTTACTTCACTTAACATAATGCTCTCCAGGTCCATCCATGCTGCTGAGAATGGTAAAAATTTCTTCTTTTTTTATAGCAGCATAGTATTCCATTGTGTAGATGTACCATAGTTTTCTAATCCACTGATGGGCATTTAGGCTGTTTCTAAATCTTAGCTATGGTAAATTGTGCTGCTATGAACATAGGGGTGCATATATCCTTTCTGACTGGTATTTCTAATGTCTTGGGATATATTCCTAGAAGTGGGATCACTGGGTCAAATGGGAGCTCCATGCTTCATTTTTTTAGCAAACTCCATACTGTTCTCCACAGTGGCTGCACTAGTCTGCATTCCCACCAGCAGTGCACAAGGGTTCCTTTTTCTCCACATCCTCGCCAGCACTTGTCATTTGTTGATTTGTTGATGATTGCCATTCTGACAGGTATGAGATGATACTGCATTGTTGTTTTGATTTGCATCTCTCGGGTAATTAGTGACTTTGAGCATGTTTTCATATGTCTCTTGGCCTTCCTTCTGTCCTCCTTTGAAAAGTGTCTATTTAGGTCCTTTGCCCATTTTTTTTATTGGATTGTTTATCTTCCTTTTGGTAAGTTGTATGAGTTCCCTGTAAATGTTGGAGATTAAACCCTCATTAGTGATATCATTAGCAAATATGTTCTCCCATGCAGCGGGCTTTCTTGTTGTTTTGTTGACTGTTTCTTTGGCTGTGCAAAAGCTTTTTATTTTGATATAGTCTCATTTATTTATTTTCTCTTTAGTTTCCATTGCCCGAGGAGCAGTATTAATGAAGAAATTACTTTAGCATATGTCTGAGATTTTGCTGCCTGTGGATTCCTCTAGTACAGTGCTTCTCAATCTTTTCTAATGCTGCAACTCTTTAATACAGTTTCTCATGTTGTGGTGACCCCCAGCCATAAAATTATTTTCATTGCTACTTCATAACTGTAATTTTGCTACTGTTAATGAATCATAATGTAAATATCTGTGTTTTTCTATGGTTTTAGGTGACCCTGTTGCGAAATTACAGTTATGAAGTAGCAACGAAAATAATTTTATGGTTGGGGGTGGGTCACCACACATGAGGAACTCTATTAAAGGGTTGTGGCATTAGAAAGGTTGAGAACCACTGCTCTAGTATTTTTATGGTTTCCCGTCTTATGTTTAAGTCTTTTATCCATTTTGAATTTATTTTTGTGTATGGTGTAAGTTGGTGGTCTAGTTTCATTTTTTTGCATGTATTTGTCCAATTTTCCCAACACCACTTATTTAAGAGACTGTCTTGACTCCATTTTATGTTCATGCCTCCTTTGTCAAATAGTGGTTTGGGTTGATTTCTGGGTTCTCTATTCTATTCCATTGGTCTATATGTCTGTTCTTGTGCCAGTACCAGGCTGTTTTAAGAACAGTGGCTTTGTAGTACCAGCTTGAAATCTGGTATTGAGATCCCACCTACTTTGTTCTTCTTTCTCAGAATTGCTGCAGCTATTCGGGTCTTTTTTTATTCCAGATGAATTTTTGGAATGTTCATTGTGTATGTCTGTGAAATAAGCTATTGGTATTTTAATAGGGATTGCATTGAATCTGTATATTGCATTGGGTAATATGGACATTTTGATGATGTTGATTTTACCAATCCATGAACACAGTATGCTCTTCCACCTGTTTCTGTCTTCCTCTATCTATTTTTTTCAGTGTCCTGTAATTTTTTGCATATAGGTCTTTTACCTCCTTAATTAAGTTTATTCCTAGGTGTTTTAGTTTTTTTTGGTGCGATGGTAAATGGGATTGCTTTTTTAGTCTCTCTTTCTATAAGTTCACTATTGGTGTAAAGAAATGCCAGATTTCTTAGCATTAATTTTATATCCTGCTACATTGCCAAATTCATTTATTAAGCCTAATAATTTTTAAAATGTATTTTGTTGATATTTTACCGAGAGGGAAGGAGAGAGATAGAGAGTTAGAAACATCTATGAGAGAGAAACATCAATCAGCTGCCTCCTGCACACCCCCTACTGGGGATGTACCTGCAAGCAAGGTATGTGCCCTTGACCAGAATTGAACCTAGGACTTTTCAGTCTGCAGGCTGATGCTCTATCTACTGAGCCAAACCAGTTTCAGCAAGTCTAATAATTTTTTATGGAGTTTTTAGGTTTTCTATGTATAATATCATGTCATCTGCGAATAAGGACAGTTTTACTTCTTCTTTTCCAATTTGGATGCCTTATATTTCTTCTTCTTGTCTGATTGCAATAGCTAGTACTTCCAGTATTATGTTGAACAGGAGTGATAAGAGTAGGCATTCCAGTCTTGTTCCTGTTCTTAGGGGAAATGGTTTTAGTTTTTGTCCATTGAGTATGATGTTGGCTATAGGTTTTTCATATATGGCTATTATTATATTGATGTAAGATCCTTCTATTACCACCTTGTTGAGAGTTTTTATCAAGAAGGGGTGTTGGATTTTGTCAAATGCTTTTTCTGCATCAATTGAAATAATTATGTGATTTTTATCTCTCAATTTGTTTATGTGATGTATCACATTTATTGATTTGCGGATATTGCATCATCCTTGCATCCCTGCGATAAATCCTACTTGGTCATGGTGTATGATCTTCCTGATGTACTGCTGGATCCGATTTGCTAGAATTTTGTTGAGGATTTTGGCATCTATGTTCATGAGGGATATTGGCCTATAATTCTCTTTCATTGTGTTGTCTTTATCTGGTTTTGGTATTAAGGTGATTTTGGCTTCATAAAATGAACTTGGAAGTGTTCCTTCCTCTTAAATTTTTTGGAATAGTCTGAGGAGGATAGGTTTTAATTTTTTCTTGAATGTTTGGTATAACTACCCTGTGAAGCCATCTGGCCCCAAGCTTCTGTGAAGCCATCTGGCCCCAAGCTTTTGTTTGCTGGGAGTTTTTTGATGACTGCTTCAATTTCATCCATAGTTATCAGCCTATTGAGATTTTTAGATTCTTCCTGATTGAGTTTTGGAAGGTTGTATTTTTCTAGGAATATGTCCATTTCCTCTAGATTGTCTAGTTTGTTGGAGTAGAATTGTTCATAGTATTTTTTAACAATCCTTTGTATTTCTGTGGGGTGTGATGTTATATTGCCTCTCGTATTTCTGATTTTGTTTGAGTCCTCTCTCTTTGCTTCTTGGTGAGCCTGGCTAGAGGTTCATCAATCTTGTTTATCCTTTCAGAGAACCAGCTCTTGATTTCATTGATCTTTTGTATTATTTTTTTGGTTTCTGTGTCATTTATTTCTGCTCTGATCTTTATTATCTCCTTCCTTTTGCTCACTCTGGGCTTTTCTTATTTTTCCCTTTCTAATTCTTTGAGTTATAGAGTTAGATGATTTACTACCATTTTTTTTTCTTGCTTTTTGAGGTCAGCCTGTAAAACTATGAATTTCCCTCTCAGGACTGCTTTCATTGTGTCCCATAGATTTTAAATTGTTATGTTTTTGTTATTAGTTTCCAGGATGCTTTTAATTTCTTCTTTGACCTCATTGGTAACCCAGTCATTATTTAATAGTATGCTATTCAGCTTCCAAGTGTTTGATATTTTTGTATTGTTTTTATTGTAGTTTATTTCTAATTTTATGGCATTGTGGTCGGAGAAGATGCTTGGTATGATTTCAATCTTGAATTTGGGGAGACTTTGCTTGTGACCCAATGTGTGGTCTATTGAAAATGACCCATGTGCATTTGAGAAGAATGTATATTCTGTGGCTTTATGGTGAAATGTTTTGAAGATTCAATAAATTCCATCTAGTCTAGTGAGTCATTTAGGATTGATATTTCTTTGCTGATTTTTTGTTTAGAGAATTTGTCCAATGGTGATAGTGGGGTATTAAAGTCTCCTATTATGATTGTATTGCTGTCAATCTCTCCCTTGATATCCTCCAGGAGTCTTTTATATGTGTTTGGGTGCTCCTGTGTTGGATTCGTATATATTTACCAGAGTTATTTCTTCTTGTTGGATTGCTTCCTTTAGTATTATGAAGTGGCCTTCCTTATTTCTTGTTATGGCCCTCACTTTGAGGTTTATTTTATCAGATTTAAGTATTGCTACCCCAGCTTTTTTTAATTTCCATTTACCTGAAAGATATTTTTCCGTCCCTTCACTTTCAATCTGTGTGAGTCCCTTGTTCTGAGGTGGGTTTCTTGTAGACAGTATATATATGGGTTATGTTTTTTTTTTATCCATTCAGCCACTTGATAGAACATTTAGTCCATTTATGTTTAAAGTTATTATTTAAAGGTACTTGTTTTTAGTCATATCTATTTTTGTGTCTGTGTTCCTTCTTACCTTTTTATTTCTTCTTTTTACAGTATTCCCTTTGGCATTTCTTGCATTGCTGGTTTGGTGGTGATAAATTCCCTTAGCCTTTTTTTGTCTGCAAAGGTCCTGATTTCCCCTTCAATTTTGATTGATAGTCTTGCTGGATAGAGTGTTTTTGGATTCAGTCCTTTGCTTTGCAACACTTTATATACCTCCTTCCATTCCCTTCTAGCTTGATGTGTTTCTGTTGAGAAATCACTTGATAATCTGATGGGGGATCCTTTGTAGGTAACCCTCTGTTTCTCTCTTGCCGCCTTTAAGATTCTCTCCTTGTCATTAATATTTGCCATTGAAATTATGACGTGTCTTGGTGTAGGTCTTTTGGGATTGATCTTGCTTGGGACTCACTGTATTGGTGTAACTTTTTTCTTCCCCATAACCAGGAAGTTTTCTGTCATTATTTCTTCAAATAGATTTTCTAATCCTTGCTGCTCTTCTTGTTCTTCTGGCAGCCTTATTATATGTATGTTAGTTCATTTCATGTTGTCCCAAAGCTCCTCTAGGCTCCTGCTTTTTAATTTTTTTCTCCAGTTGCTGCTCAGATTGGGCTTGTTTCTGTACCTGATCTTCTAACTCACTAATTCGGTCCTCTGCTTCTTCTAGTCTGCTGTTAAAACTTTCCATGGTGTTTTTTTATTGTAGCTATATCACTTTTCATTTCTTTCTGATTCTTGCATAGGTTGTTGATTTTCTCATCAATGTATGAATTTCACGACCATTACTCTGAATTCTTTTTCAGTCATATTGCATGCTTCAATTTCACTAATTTCCTTTTTTGGCAATTCCTCATTTTCTTTCCTCTGGGGATTGTGTCATCTCCCCCATTCTGACTATCACCAGAAGGTTCAAACTTCAAGTTGCATGGACATGGGCCATTTGCCATGGAAGCTTCGCACCATCCCAGTGTCACTGAAGTGCTCCGACAATAGGACATGTGGCTGCCAGGGGTTGGTGGGAACCAGGCTGCCCAGGGTTAGTGTTACCAGCATTCAGTGTGGTCTCATGTGTGCACCAAGAATCATGGACCCTGCCTGCACTGTGCTGTTGGCATGTGCCAAAAATGAGTCCCCTAGCATGTGCCAGGAGTCAGAGTTCCCCTGTGTCTGCACTAAGAATTGAGTACCAGAGTCTCTGTTGCCTCATGCGGCTTCTCGCTGAGAATCAGGGTCCCTGTATGCACAAGAATTGGAATCACTGGCTCTTAGCATGAATGTGCTGTGAGTCAGGGATCCCAGGCGCACATAGTAAGAAACAAAGTCAAGTCAGTGGTGCTCAGTGCTGCCTCTTGCCAGGAGAATCGGGTCCTGGCACCATGGGGGACTGGGTTGCACAGACTTCCGTGTGCGCTGCAGAAAACAGACTTTGTGTATACTTGCCCAGAATCGAAGTCAGGTGGTACTGCCACCTTGTGTGGGCTTTGGGTTTGGTCGCCCAATTGCATTGCGGGGAGCAGATTCCAGTCTCTGTGCCTGTGCAGGCTCATTCCCGTAACAGTGCTGCAGTCCGTGTGCTTGCTCCCAAGCTCAAATTCCCATAGGGGAGCTTCGGCCTGAGTGAGGAGTGGATCTATCAGTTACTATGGGGCTATCTGTGATCCTGCAGGGAAGGGGATAGGCTCTTTGACTCACAGAAATCTGCGGCTGGAAAGTCTGGATTCTTGTTGTCTGTTGGTCTAAGCTGTGGTAGCATTTCTCTGTCCCCAGTGGCTGCTGGGTCCGGGTTTGCATCTGAGACATGACTAGGTGGTGCTGAGGCCAGGATCCTAGTCTCAAGCAGCTTTGTTTCTCAAGATGGCATGGTCTCTGTGCCCACACTGGCCACCCAGAAGTGTCTGCTTTGTGCATGGGGCTCCGCCATCTAGGGCTGCCCCTTGGAGGATCTGCAGAATCTAACTATCCCTGGCTCATACACACACACACACACCACACGTGTATACTCCCCTCTATGGTTTCCTCATTCTCTCACACTCTCTCCCTCCCTACTTTTCTTCTGGTCACCATCTTCTAATCCCGCTTATTTTTATATGCTTCTTGTTCATCTGTAACTTTTTCTATGAACTGCCTTTTTATGTCCTTGGCTAATTTTTTGAAGTGTTATCTTTTTACTGTTGATTTATATAAATTCTTTGTATATGAAGAACATTGGCCCCTCTCTGTCATCTGCATCTTGAATATTTGTCTAATCTCTCCTGTGCTTGATCAAATTCAGGTTTCTTATTTTGTGTGTGTGTGTGTGTGTGCCTTACAGACCTTTCAAGTTTTTATGCAGTCAAGATTTTTTTTCATTTTGGAATCGTGGTTTTCTGTCATCTTTAGAAAATCTTTATTTTATATTTATTTCTTAAAAATCTAGTGCTTTTATGGTTTTAATTTCTCATAGGTAAATCCCCAGAGTAGTGGAAAAGCCATGGGCTCTTTACAAACATACATTTAAACCTCCTAGCTTCAGAACCATGAGTGAGGAACATTTATGCTTTGTCCAATGATAGGCCTCAGAAGTACAATATTTCATGTCAACATGGGGCAAATGACCCAACTGATCATTTTCCAAATTATGGAAATAATCATTGAAAGCTAAATGGCTTTGCTTCCAGTGCAATACTTCAAAGATTGGTAAATTACATAAATAAAAACTGAAAAAACTCATAAGGATAGATGGGAAAGAATGTGCCAAGATTTTTTTTTTAAAAGTAATCCAGTTCAGTTGATAAATGTTTTCCCATGTTAACCCATTAAACCATATACATGAACATTTACTGCTGTGTTACTTTTCAGGTGCCTGCCAGCTTCCACACAGACTCATTGTCATAATGAACTTAGAATTTCTAGTTCTTATAACATGGCTTAAAAGATGGGCTACAGGATCTGTCTTGGACTATAAAACCTCATCTCACAATACTGGGTGTTTTCTTATAGTTTAAATAAGATATAACTGGCTCCTTATAAAAACCTGAGGAGAAAACAGAAGTTTTATGATAATGAAAATAAAATTGGGTTCATTTTTTTTTTCCATTTTAACTAGATTGCCCTAGAGAATGGTTTCATCACTGCAGTAGCTGCATTTCCAGATGCAGGAGCCAACAGCATGCTGGCCTCGGGGCAGGGAAAGGCAATGAGCATGGCCACATCCTCCCCACTTTACAACCTGCCTTAAGCCCAGGTATCCTAGGGTTTATGAGGCAGCATGGAAGAGGGACTTCTGTCCAAGAAATAAGGACACTGTTTCTCTCTCTCTTTTTTTTTTCTATGTCAGCCACTCCCTTGCCCCACTTGTATTTTTGAGTACTATAAACTTCTCAGCTTCTCCCTTCCTCCTGAGAGGAAAAAAGTCAATTCCAAAATGACATATTAGTTCAACATTATTTTCTTCACAGAGCTCAAATATGTATATTTAAAATTCTCGTTTGTGTAGCTCTTGGAAAGATAAATGGCAAATATTAAGTTTGCAATGGGAAAAAGCTGCAGAAAAGACAATCCAGAGATTTTCATGAGAAAAAGGTTACAGAGCTAATCTGAGATGTTTGGATGTTTTCCTCTCTATTATATCCCATTACAAAATTTCTGCTGAAATATAGACTCTCTGTTCTTGTATACCTCTTACAAATTAAAAACTGGAGTAGTAAACACACACAAAAAAGGAGGTATTATAGCATCCTCAATAGTGTACTTCTAGAATTTCTTATAGGATGTGGGCAAAAGATGGATGTTAGAGTGTGCCTTTCACCTAAAAAATTTTCTAAAAATACACACACTAATAAAAACATCCCGACGATTTATTTTAAAAAAATGGCTTAAAAAAAAGCCAAGTTGACAAGTAGAAGGCCTGGTTCTTGATGATCATTAAAGGGAAGGATTGTAGTCTGGTCAACATATAAGATCTTTGGGATTTTGAAGACCAGCTGGTGAAATCATTACCACAATGCTGGGTGTTTCCCTGAGTCATATTAGAGAGCTTAGACCAGTGCAGTCATCAAAGACACTGTCCCTTCTGTTAATTCTGCTTGTAAATATATCACAGCTACTCCTTGGGGCTGCAGAAAAATTTGACTTGCTGTCTGGGTTATTTTCATGAAATGCTGACTTTCAGTTCCTGATTCCTGGAACTATCCCAATGGCTAATATGAAGAATTAGGAGAGAGGCTTTCTAAATATATACCATCAGCTCCTAAATATACATCAGTATCTGAGAAAAGCTCCCATTGACTCTCCGGGATGAATTTGTTTATGTCTGTATCTAAGTAAGAGCCAAAGTATGGTCTTAGAAGGAATTATCCAGACTCTGGGATCAAAGTGTACCTTTCTTATATGTAAACCAGTTCCAGCAAGCCAAACAATCATAATAGGTTTTGCTGTCTTTTAAGAGCCCATACAAAGATTTTAGACCAATCTCAGAGATCCAAGGAAGACAATGCTAGAAATGGGACCAGAGGGAGACACTTTCGTTACATGTGCATAGATACTTGTGTGATTCTAGACAAATAATTCAATCTCTTTAGGATCTCAGTTGTCCAAAACTACTTCCAGCTTTATTAGTCTGTTTGTAATCACCCCAAAATTAAAATTTTCAATTCCAAAATTATCATTGAGTACAAAGGGTGAGCTAGTTATGTCCTGGCGCTGTAAAGAGTCAAAAAAACCTGAAGAATTAGATATGATTCCCGCTACCCAGAATTGTGCACTAAATAGGACATACAAATGAGAATCAATGCAATGAAAAGCAGATGGAGACACAAATGATAGTAGGGAGAATAATTATAGAGAAAATAATAATAAAAATTTAATTCTCAAAGAATAGATTTGATTTTAATTAAATGTTAAATACAGAATGTTCCTCCTCACTTAATTTCTTTTCTCTGAGAACTTCCCACTGGTGTTACTGAAATGCTGAAACTATCATGTAACTTTAAAAAATATATATCAATTCTACTGGGGAATAGTGATAAAAGAGTGATTTATTTTCCTGAAGTACCAGCAGCTTTAGCAAAACGGATGTCTGATAATTTTTATGTTTTTTACAAGTTTTAATAATTATTTTATAAGCATTTTATCAAGTTAAGAATGTAAAATATCGCCTTAGCTGGTTTTGCTCAGTGGATAGAGCATTAGCCTGCGGACTGAAGGGTCTCAGGTTTGATTCTGGCCAAGGGCTCATGCCTGGGTTGTGGGCTCAAACCCCAGTAGGGGACATGCAAGAGGCAACCTATCAATGATTCTCTCTCATCATTGATGTTTCTCTCTCTCTCCCTCTCCCTTTCTCTCTGAAATAATATATATATATTTTTTTTTAAAGAATGTGAAATATCACATGTACCTAAGAATTTATGTGTGTATTGACTACATGTAACATGCACATGTTTAAGTGGGATTTACTGTCTGCATTTCTTTAGCTGGGTGAGAGAAAACTATGAGTGTTAAACCTAGTCACTCATTCTGCATTTCACATGATTAGGTTTAAGACTGATGTTTAGGACTGACACTTCATCCAAGCTGGTGCAACAACCTGATTGGAATGGGAGCAAAGAGTGCCTGGTCCTCCTTGTGGACAAGGTGACAGCTGAAGACCATGTGTGCCACACAGGAATGCCTCTGGTCTATGACACACCAGAGCCCATGCCATAAAGCCTGAAAAATGAAAGGGAAACATTTTTGCTTATGAAATACTTTATAATTAGGGCGAAAATGTGCTTTCATTGTTTATAAAAATAACACATTCTGAGAATGGGGAGAGCTTTAATTTTGTCACTCCTCAGTAGATTTTTTTCCCTTATATTTCAGAGAATAATATAGGGGGATATGGGAACTAATAGCATGTGTTCAATTGGATGGCTTGTAATTGGAGAAAAGACCAATTTAAGGAGAAAAAGAGTTACTTAGTTCATGGAAGAACAACTTCATAGTCACTGGAAACTGAACAATATTTAGTTGACCTTTTAGAAGCAGGAAAGCATCCATACTTTCATTCATGGCTGATCAGTGGAATGCACTACGTATTTTCACTGTTTGAAATTCATTCCAAGGGATTAATGAGAGAAAGCCAAGAATAATAAAAAAACAAAACAAAACAAAAAACATTATTTAAAACTAGGAGCAGCGCTGGGGCTAGAAGGTTATCTGCGGAGTGAGCAGGGATCCCTCTGGCAGGTGGGGTCCCTGGGCCTGGACTGCGGGAATCAGGCCAAAACCGCAGTCTGACATCCCCTGTGGGGTCCTGTAGCATGAGAGGGCGCTATGCAAAGTTACTGTAGCTCAGCAGCTCCTGCATTGAGTGTCTGCCCCTGGTGGTCAGTGTGCATCATTCCTATCGGCCTGTGGGCCAGTCAGTTGGTCTCGTAGTCTTTTATATGTATAGATTATAGATAACAAGAGGATAGAAACAACTAACTTCCCTATCACACAGCAGAATGATTAAATAAACTGTGGTATATCCATATAATGAAATATTATGTAGACCTTAAAATTACATTTTTTATAATTTTCACTGATGTGAGTAAATAATTATTATATAGTTTCAAGAAATAAATCCAGTATTATCATGGTTTTATATGTACTCCATATGCAGATATATAAATGTATATGTATAAAAAGACTAAAAGGTTACATGCCAAAATGTTATATGTTCATTTTTATAAATGGACAAAAATATGAGGTACTTAAATCTCACAATTAAGAAGGGATGAAAGGAGCAAATATATAAATCTATGAAGTTACTCAGACATCTATATGGACAAAATCAACACTGTCTTTTCCTCTTTGGACTTTGTACATTTTATATATAGAAAAAAAATCAAGATTATTTTAAATTATAGGTATTATAGAAGGCCCTGGCCATTTTAGATAAGCATATTACTTTACATAACTATAATCACAAGTAATTGACAATCATATTTTAATTACAGATGATTCAAGAAGTTTTCACTATAAATGAAACTGAGTTTTCTTTTTCTCCTAGTTCATTTTTCTTTTCGAACACATTGGGTACACATGGATAAGATAAAAAACATTGTCAAGATTATGTTTTTGTTTTGTAGACAACTAAATGTAAATGTAGATATATCCCTGATGAGTAAATACTCTGAAAAATTATTTGGTGTGATTTTTTTTTTAGCCATGATTTGCATGTTACTAGTTCTAAATAAAGCAAATTTCATCAAATCCACATAAAACCAAAGGCCTACATAATTAGAAAAGACTGAAATATGAAGTTATGAAAATGGATTATTGTGGATTAACTTGAACTCTTATACACAGCTGAACTTTTCTATTTCTCTGAATCAAGAGCATCACTTATTTAGTACCTTGTTTTAAAATCTTGTCCCCATTAACTTTGCTTTGACCAGAAAAAGCTAGTCCTCTAATTTTTCAATTTTTGAAAGTCCCAAAATACTATTTTTTTTTAATAAAAAAATAAAAAATGAAATTTGAGCTGTATCTCTGCCCTTCATCTCCTTATCAGGAAAATAATTTAATGTGTTCTTCTATTTGTTAATGAGCATTCACCCCAAAATGAGAACATACTCCCCCACTGTAGCCAACAAAGCTTCTGTTCTAAGAAAACTATTTGTTTCCTTGTTTTGATTATTCTTGTCATTTGCAGCCCGTCTCCACTGAAAGAAAGCTTTCAATTACCCCTCCGTCCACAAAATACCCCCCACTTCTTTCTCATCATTATGGGTTCCCAGTTTATTTATCAGTTTAAAGTGTGGTAACCCTTTCCACCACACTTAGCTAAATATTGTTTGCTTTAGGAACAAAGCACAGAGGACAAATATTCCGATGTGGTTTTCCATTTGTGGAGGGAGTGGGTCTAAGACTTGAACTCCAGCTGATTCTCATCCTCTGAGCCCTGTGTTATGCGGCAGCCGAAGCTTCAAAGAACCCTCAAGGCTCTGAGGAGACACTTGGACGGGGACTCGCACGGGGGAGGCAGGAATTGGATTGGATGCCATTAACCTGAAGAGTCCCTAGCTGTGGGGCCCCTGGCAAGGAGAAAGTTGGAAAGACTACAATAGCACCCTGAGTTAATTATTATATAAACAGCTCGTAGGGGAACAGGGACTCCTCTTAGAATGACCCTCTGCCAGGGGCTTTTCTCGGTCAGGATTTATGCTGATTTTAGTAAACTAAATGTGAAATAAATGTTAACTCAAGCAAGATAATACTGAAAGGAAACTACCTCTATCCTAGTCTACCCCATATGATTTTTTTTTAAATCACCTTTAAACAAAAAATATTAATGGGGGTAGAGGGGTCGAATGGTAAAAGAGAGAATGCACTCTATTTCATCTTAAAGATACATTAGTTTTGACCCTCTGAATTGATTTCATGATGGATCCTCAGTTGGAAAAACATTGGTGTTGGGGGAAGGGGTCCGTTTATGACTGAAAAGCCCTGGTGCATTGAGTCTGAGAGTTCCCCAGACGTGTACATTTTTAAAGCGGAGTGTCCTGAGAAAGAGGAAGTCTGGGGTTGGTTGCAAGGCCACCGAGAAGAAACAAAAATATATTGTTTTCACCAACGTTGTATTTCCTGGGGTCAGAAGCTGGTGTACAACAGCATGGGCTATTTTAATGGCCTTGTCTATTTGTTTTTCTACAAACCTATCAGTCACGTTCTGATAGCACGATTATTTCAGGCTTTTATTTTTACCAGTGGAAGTGACAATAAGCCTGGTACAGACGGGTAGGAAAAACGGCTGGGTACTGGATCAGAGCACAGGCGATGGAGGCAGGCAGGCTTTGAATCAAATTCTGGCCCTGCCATTTACTAGGTGCTCATCCCAGATACTGCCTTCTCCTCAGTTTCTTGTGAATCTGTGGTGATTTGACCACTGTCTCCTCTGTTGTCACCTAGGGGCCAACGTCTTTTGAAATTTTCTTTTAAGCAGTATGGCCTAATGGTTCAGAGGCAAACTACTGGGCTTTGAATCCCAGCTCTTGACTTACCAGGTACGTGATGTTTAACCTCATCTGAAAAATAGGAATATCATTTTTACCTGCCTCATAGGGTATTTATAAGGATTAAGTGAGTTAGTCCTTGATGCAGACTCAGGTACATATTATATGATCAATAAATGTGAATTAACTATGGAAATTTGATTTGTTCTTTATTGACAACCTTTTGGGGTAAAAGAGGTTAATGTTTTTTCATATGATTTCTTATATGGCAGCCAAATAAATCTTTCTCTTTCTTATTTCCTTGAATGAGTCTTCACCAGATTAGTCACACCTCTAATGGTATGAGTCAAACACCTAAGCATATCGGCAAGATAACGTATGTGAGTATAGAGCCAGCCAAGGAGATGGGGACTTCAGTCTTCTATTGTCATCTTCTAAGGCCATGTCAAGCCTTCATCTATTATAATATAATTCTTAAATTATTCCTCAGGTATTAATCTTTTCAATCTCCATAAAACAGCTAGAATTCAATTTTTAAAAGTACAAGGAATATAATCATGGGTGAGAAAGGACCTTTTGAGATATCATCAGTTTCTACCTTCAGACTGGTGGATACCTGTTCCCTGCATGACCAATTCTTGTCTTGTCTGTTCTAAAAACATCTAATGGTAGAGATTGCTTGGTTGAGTACTGTGGGAGGCAGCCTCCAAGAGGGCCCTGGTGATTCTCGCCTCCTACCATTCATGCCTGTATAATCCCCTCTGCTCACATGTGGGCTACACATTGTAATTCACTTCTGACCTGTAGAAGAGTGCAAACGTGATGTACTATCACTGATGAGACAGGTTAGACCAGTGGTTCTCAACCTTCCTAATGCCGCGACCCTTTAATACAGTTGCTCACGTTATGGTGACCCCCAACCATAAAATTATTTTCATTGCTACTTCATAACTGTAATCTTGCTACTGTTATGAACTGTAATGTAAATATCTGATATGCAGGATGTATTTTCGTTGTTATAAATTGAACATAATTAAAGCATAGTGATTAATCACAAAAACAATATGTAATTGTATATTGTGAAATATTTATTTCTAATTACAAATAAATGAAATTTTGTCTTGAATCGTGGTGTAGCATGGGTAACAGTCTTAATATGAAAACAGTAAACTACATTGCTACATTTTGCTACACCGAGGAGTGATCTGTTGGTTCCTAAGACCATGGGAAATAGGTGTTTTCCAATGGTCTTAGGTGACCCCTGTGAAAGGATCGTTTGACCCCCAAAGGGGTCGCGACCCACAGGTTGAGAACCACTGGGTTAGACAGACTGTGACTTCCCTTACACACTCTTCCCTGGCTCTTTTTCCCTCTCTAGCTCCCTTGTTGTGGTGGCCCTGTTGAAAGGCCTATGGGCCAAGGAACTGGTGAATCCAGCCAACAACCAGGGAAGACATGAGGCCTGCCCACTACCAGGAGTGTGATCGTGGACAGGGATCTTCTCCTGCTCTCCTATCAGAAACGACTGCAGTCCCAATGGACACGTTGCAACCTTGTGAAAAACCCTGAGCCAGTCACTCTGCTGTGCTGTTTTGGATTCTTGACACATAGAAACTGTGAGATAATAAATCAAAAGTTTGTCTTATACTCACAAAACAATTGTGCAATATATATTCCATGAAAAGCAAGACACTGATTAACCTTTATGAGACCATAAAAATGAAACTGGAAAAGTTGGAGAACCTACTTTCTTGTGAAATTGGTTGGAAAAATATTTTTCTTTCTTACTCGTGTTTCACTTGAAACTTCAATCACTGAATATAAAAAAAATTAAAAAGGTTGAAAAAAATAGATTATTTGTAACATATTTTGTTCTTAAAATTAACAAAATTATTTTCGATTTGTTTTAAAATTATTAAAACGGCCAAAACCAGTTTGGCTCAGTGGATAGAGCATCAGTCTGCAGACTGAAAGGTCCCAGGTTTGCTTCCGGTCAAGGGCATGTACCTTGGTTGTGGGCACATCCCCAGTATGGGGTGTGCAGGAGGTGGCTGATTGATGTCTCTCTCTCATCAGTGTTTCTAACTTTCTATCTCTCTCCCTTCCTCTCTGTAAAAAATCAATAAAATATATTAAAATAAAATAAAATAAAATAATTAAAACATGCTTTGTACTTATTTTCTCAAATATCAAGTATTTTTAAAACATTTATATTTTACTCTTAGACTTCTACATATAAGTATACAAGAGGCCTGGTGCATGAAATTCATGCATAAGGAGTGTCTCTCAGGCCAGCCTGCACCCTCTCCAATCTGGGATCCCTCAGGGGATGTCCTGTGGAATCAGGCCTACACTGACAATCAGACATCCCTCTCACAATCTGGGACTGCTGGCTCCTAACCACTCTCCTGCCTGCCTGCCTGATTGCCCCTAACCACTCTGCCTGCCAGCCTGAAAGTCCCCAAACCACTCCCCTGCCAGCCTGATTGACACCTAGTTGCTCCCCTGTTGGCATGATCGTCCCCAACTGCCCTCCCCTGCCAGCCTGATCACCCCCAACTGCCTTCCCCTGCAGGGCTGAGTGAACTGGGGAACTCGGTTGGATGAGTCAGAGCTGAGGAAACTGGGTGCCGCCAACTTGTGGCTATGGGTGCTGCCATCTTGTGAGGGCATGACAGTCAATTAGCATATTCTCTCTTTATTAGATAGGATATGAGGATATTTAAAGCAAAGAATATCTGATAAATAAATGATGTTTTAGGGCATCTCAAATTTACTACCTGATGTCCCATCTCATGTCAGTTGCTTGAGAACAGGGATTTTTATCTGTTTTGTTTAATCCCAGGGCCTGGGAGAGTGACCACACAGCACACAGTAGGTGCTCAGTGAGTATGTATGGATCAGAGGAATGGCCACTTTGGAAGAACAGGCAAGGATTCTTATTGGCATTCTTGCTCTCATGCATCCTGCCATCACATGTCGATAAATGCAAAATAGGTATTCTTTGCTGCTCATATTATGATTCTGGCTTTTAACTCCAATAAAGGAATTGTAAGTTAAATAGAAATAAATGTGAAAATGTTCTCAACGGCCTGAAGTCAAAATACAGAGGGAAAAAACAACCCTTCCCTAACCTGTTATTTATCTTAATCTTCTTTAGAGTGAGTCTTTGCAGTCCTCAGCCCTTAAGCGCCTTCTAAAGATGAACTAGATCAGATTCAAAAAGATGAAAGGAAGTCAAAGCCTCAGATTTAAAAACGAGCTAATTCCCAAATAGTGGCACTGGGCTGCAGTGTGTACAAGCAGCATAGGGAGTTGCTCATAATAAGCTCAGATTCATTTGCTTGTTGGGTCTCACCACTGTTTTCTTTCCTTCTTTGTTCCTTCCTTCTCCTGCCCTCCTCTCTTTCCTTTCTTCCTTCCTTCCTTCCCTTTCTTTCACTCTCTTTTCTTGATCTCAAGGCTTTCTAAGAAACTTGGTGGACAGAACCTTTCTTTCTCCTGTATGTCTTTCCACTTGTAAACCCCTGTGACACAAAAGGGCTACTCTTCTCTGAAATTTTCTTTTAGGAAAAAAGAACATTTTTTTTTAAGTCTGATAGGAATTTTTCTCTTAAAACAACTTCCGTCCAGCTGGTGTGGCTCAGTGGTTGAGTGTCAACCCAGGAACCAAGAGGTCGCTGGTTTGATCTCCTGGTTGCTGGCTCTATTCCCAGCAGGGGCTGTGCAGGAGCAGCTGATTGATAATGTTTCTCTCTCATCGATGTTTCTATCTCTCTATCCCTCTCCCTTCCTCCTTCTCTAGAAATCAATTAAAACGTATTTAAAAATAAACAAACAAACAAAAAAACAACAACTTCCAATTTATGTCTTGAGGTTGGTATACATTTAAACTAAATATTTATCTTTTCTTCTCTTCTATAACTGTATCTATATCTCCTGAACTGTAAAAATTAAACTTCAAAATTTGGAAATATAAACTTACATAGCTCTCTAGCAGTTTACAAATGCTACCTAATTTTACACTTCACAGGAAACCTATACAATTATAACCCAATACAAGGAAAGAAAAGTTTGTTACTACCATGGAGAGAAGTCCTTATATTTCACTAAGATTTTGTTTAAGCAGAATACACATTGAAAATCACATCTGACTTTCATTGAAATTTCTTAAGCAGATGTGGGTATCAACTAGGGCTGTGGTCAGCAAACTGCGGCTTGCAAGCAAGCCACGTGTGGCTCTTTGGCCCCTTGGCTGTGGCTCTTCCACAAAATAGCATGACGTGGGGAAGTCTATTTTGAAGAAGTGGCATTAAAAGAAGTTTAAGTTTAAAAAATTTGGCTCTCAAAAGAAATTTCAGTTGTTGTACTGTTGATATTTGGCTCTCTTGACTAATGAGTTTGCCAACCACTAAACTAGGGAATGTGTTTTCTTTGAATTCTGTACTTCTTCTACTCATTTCTTTATGTTCTTTTTCTTTTCCATATGTTTTTGTATTATTTTAATGAAAAATGTGCGTTCCCTCACTGAGGGGATTGGACTTGGGAAAATGTGTTATATGTTTGGAGAAGGGGAGGGTGTGCATTCTGCTTCATCTTTTGATTGTGTTATCAAATTTCTTAGTGCCAATTCAGGAGGGTAGAAATTGATCATAAATTGCTTCTATTATAACAAAAATATGCTTTCTTTATTACCAACTTGGTTTCTATTTGTGTAGATGTAACAAGGCTTATGTTATTAGAGTCTGTAAAATGAAATGAATGTGATTATGCCCTGAGAAACAAAATGCTGTGAATGCATAGAAGTGATTTAGAAGTTCTCTAAATACAAAATATTAAGTAGAATCCACTCAGTGCCAAGAAATGAGGCAAGTAGTTAAGTAAGTTTGAAAAACCTTTCCGTTCTCTCTGGCGGGTGGTGATTTTATTTAAATTCTAGTGATTGATCCTGTAGCTTCTTCTGCCCTCCTTTGCTATTTCCCCCCTATCCTTGCTTCTCCTCTTAAAGGTAATTTGAGAAAGAGAGTAAAGGGGGGAAAAAACATTATTCTGACTCCTCACTAAAATTCCATCCTGACTGTTTCACTCCCTACTAATCTCCCAACAAGAAAAGAGGCAGCTTCTTCCTGTGTTTGCCAGGACATCTCTCAGAGACAGTCTTTCCCCTTGTTCTCCAGATGTCATGGGAAGTGAAACCACATGTGGTTTTCTAATATCTCATAGTCAGCCCCTCTTCCGTGAGAAGTTAGTCTGAGCATCATCAGTCCAGGTATCCCCGTGAGAAAAAGAACAAGAGCTAAAACTCAGTAACTCTTCCGCCTTGCCCCTAAAGAAAAGCAAGCGTACAGCCACATGACGCGGGGTAGCAAAACAGTTCTCCTCCAGCGCATCCTGCTTCCTCCGGGCCAGCAGCCTCATTTGTTTGCTGCTGTTGTCATTGAACTTGGCCAGCTATAAGTCTCTTTTGTTAGCAAGAACTTCCAGAAATGCAATGGAGTTTTCAGTACAGTGAGCATACACCCACCCATGAGATACTGAGATCTGGTTTAAAGTAAAGTCCAATATACTTCCATTTATTTCCTTACTCTTTAAAAACCTCATGCCAAAGTACTTCACTCACTGATTGCTAAAAAAATAAAAAATAAAAAAAAATAAAAAAAAATTTTAAATAACCTCCTGTCTTAGGCTCATTAGAACAAAGCTCTTTTATGCTTTTAGCTACTCACAGGGGGGCACCTAGCATGAGTGTCCCCACCTGACCAAATCATAGCCCCTTGCTCCTATTCTTTCTCCTGTGAAAGTGTGTTAGATTCATCATCCCTTCTTGGTGTCTTCCCGCTGTTTTTATTTCCACTGTTTTTTGGAGAGACTTTTGGCTTCATTTACAGTGGGTTCCCATGCTCATATTCCTTACTCACCTCTGCTCTTCCTCTGCTTCGGTCAGCACTGGTGAGAGATGATGGTCTTCAACCATTGTTATGGCCTTTCCTCCTCTGACCATTCAAAGGAGCCCTGGTTCCTGCATCACGCACGTGGGACTCCAGGCCTGGGCTGACCCTCAGTCTCATGCTCCCAAAGCCAAAGTTGCTGCAAGATCTGGCTAGTAAAACATTGGCTAAGTCATGGTGTATCATCTCTTATTTCAAACTTGACTTTTCTAACTATCTTCCTGTCGTATTACTTCCAGATTAGCTGTCTTCCTAAAGGAGGTCTTTCCTGACTGGCCAAGAAATGAAGCCATGTGGTAGGAGAAGGAGGGTAAACATTAATATGCTAATTATACTTCTATGAGTCATTGAGTGCCCTGCCCTGTCAGAGATACAAGGGATTGGTTTCACTTGATGAAGAAATGCTTTTGTGCCAAAGTAACGGAAGGTAACACAGCAGTCCGTGTACTTCTTAAAGTGACTTGTTCCTCAACTCTCTCGAGGCAACTCATGGAAACACGGGGCAACATTTACACCACAACAACACAACATTTCACCACAACACATAACACCACAAAACTATCTTAATTGGGGGGTTTTCCTGCCTAATTGGTCACCACAAGGCAAACAGACAGATTCCCAGGAACCTTGTATTTTCAGGAGAATTTTGAAGACAAAGATCCAACCAATGTTCTTTCTTTCCACCTACTTCCTTTAGGTGAAAACTGTTCATCTTCGGGCCGCTTGACCCATGTAGAATGGTCTTCTGAGGTTCAGTTATCCTTTGCACATGGGTTTCAAACCAGGAATGCTTAGATGGTAAACTGGGGCAGAGAGCACATAAAATAGGAAGTCGGGGAGATTGCAATTGTTATAAAGCGAAATACCCTGTTCTGTCTCTGGTTTAATTTAAATTTATTGCCAAAGGTCACATGTTGCAATCAGTCATGCGGGCAGTCTTCAAGGCGCCCAAGGGACAGAGTTTGTTCTCTATGAAGTGATGTCCAGGCGGGATGCCCTTTAGAAGTCTGTGGTTTCCACAGCAAGAGGCTGAATTGTGTTGCTGTCTCTAATTCCAGCTTATAAAAAAACATGCAAAAAGATTATCCAAATCCTACCGAGTTTGGTAACTATATTAAAGACAGACTTGCTTTGAACATCCTTGGCCAACATGATCTAGAAGAGGTGGAGTACAATTCAAATTTCTGCCTACAAATTGTATGTCTTTAAGATGAAGCCATTGTTGGAAGATCTTTCTATACTTCTTGGATTTCACTCTGCTTTTGTACTCAGCAGCTAACCTTTGATCATGCCTGCAAAGGAAAGAGACCAAAACGTGAATACTCCTATTACTATAGAAATCACTCATATATTGCTATTGTTGGATATTTTAACTAGGGTTTTTTAAAAATTTCTTTATTAATAAGGTGTTTAACCAGGTTTTTAAGGTACTCCTTCATTATCAAATCAAGAACACAATTCTTTGGTTGTTTAGTAATATCTATTATCATTCTAATTGGATATATCTTTTAACTTAGCATTTCTACCTTTAAGAATTTTCCCCCTAAGTATACTTGTTCATTAGTCAAATGACATATGTTCAAGATTACTCATAACTTAAGAGTATTTAAATATATTCTGATCTATCCATTCAAGGTAATAGCACACAGCTGTAAAAAGAGGAGGGGCAAAATTCTTATATTGATGTAGATAGATCTCCAAGTTATACTGTTAAATAAATTTAAAAAAATCAAGGGAAAGAACAATGAGAAAGGAAGGAGAGGGAAAGAAAGGCAAAAAGGACATTTACTTGTATATGCATAAAATAGCTCTGATAGCTTCATCTCCTGGGAATAGCAACTGGCAGCTCTGGCAGGTACTTTTTTTACCTTTTGAATATTTTGAAACATTTTATGCCTTTTGAATTTTTAGAACTAAGTGAATACAGTCATGTCCTGCATAATGATGTTTCTGTCGATGACAAACCTCATGTAAGATGGTGATCCCATAAGACAGTGGTTGGCAAACTGCAGCTCTGTTGACTAATGAGTTTGCCGACCACTGACCTAGATCTCGATTCCAATAATTACAGGCTGTTGCTGCTCCTTGTGATTAAGCCCCTCTCCAAGTGGTCTGCAAACTCATTAGTCAACAGAGCAGCAAACCGCGGATGCGGCTCGTGAGCCGCAGTTTGCCGACCATTGCCAAAATATAATAATAGAGCTGAAAAATTCCTATCAACTAGTGACTTCATAGTCATCTCAATGTCACAGTGCAATGTACTCCTTGTAGTTGTTAATATAAGGACATAAAGAAAGAAAATTTTGTGTAGCTGTACAAGGTGTTTGTGTTTTAAGCTGTAAAGAGTCAAAAGGTTTTAAAAAATTAAAAAGTTTATAAAAGTGAAAAATGTTACGCTAAGCTGAGATTGATTTATTATTGAAGAAAGAAAATATTTTTTACAAATTTAGTGTAGACTAAATGTGCAGCATTTATAAAGTCTGCAACGGTGTGTAGAAATGCCCTCCATCTTCATTCACTCACTCCTCTCTTATTCAATTATCCACAGCTTCCAGACCTGCAAGCTCCGTTCATGGTAAATGTCTTATACAGCTGTACCATTTTTTAATCTTTTCTACCACATTACTAGTGCATCTTTTCTACGTTTACATATGTTTAGAGATATAAAAGCCATATTTTACAGTTACCTACAGTATTCAAGACAGTGACATGCTATACAGGTTTAGAAACTCGGAGCAGTAGGCTATATATCATATAGCCCAGGTGTGTAGCAGGCTACTTCATCCAGGTTTGTGTACGTGCACTTCATGACATTTGCACAGCGATGTAATCACCACAACCCCGTGGTTAAGAGGTGCATAACTGTTTACATGTTTCCTGCACTGTGAGCCCAGAGAGAACATCTCTGTCCTAGTCCCTTATGAACACCAGTGCCCAGCTCAGGCCCTGAGGCACTGCAGGGGATAAGCAAATGAATATTTTCCGCATGACTGTGGGCCCCAAAACGATCTTGTAAGAGTTGTTTTCTGACATAAAGATGCCAGAATAAGTGTGTCTATAGTATTTCCCTCCTAATTCCTTTTACCAAGGCATTGTCACATTTTTAGGAGTAAAATGTTATCTAAAATATGGCTTATTTAGGCACTTTGTAGCAAGTTGCCTACAGTATACAAATATACAAATAAAACTCTGTAAACCATTTTAATGAGAACCAGTAAATATATATCTATATATATATATATATAGTGAGCTCGATGAGTTCTTAGCTTTAAATTTCATGCAGATTAAATGTGAACAACTTGGCATTTATTTGTTAATAATGGCACTTTACAGAATATTTAAGACCCTTAATGAAGCAATTTACCAATAATAAAAAGAGAGAGCCTCCAGAGATAATGCTTGTAGTCACACTCTTTCCACAGTTCAGGGACCATGTTCTCAATTTTTTATATTCTCAATTTAACTCAAAACCATGAAAAATTCTTTCTGATCAACTTAAATGTATACTTAAAAGGAGGGAGAAATGTAGAACACAAAACAAAAACCAATCCATATTCTCTGCTGGTTTTGCTTATTGGGTCCGATCTCAAACACAAATTAACATTTGGATCTTGATTAAATAAATGAATGTCATTTTACTGGTTAGCAAACCTTTGCTAGTCTCAACGTTGAGTTCTTCAGCTTGAAAGGATGGAGTGAAATAATATAAAATCAAGAGTGGTTGTATGACTATGGGTTTTTCCCCCATCTATTTTTCTTCTTTACTTATACAAAATCATTTTAATTAGTCTTTTTCCCCTTAATTGTGGATGTTTTTAAAATATATATATTTTATTGATTTTTTACAGAGAGGAATGGAGAGGGACAGAGAGCCAGAAACATCAATGAGAGAGAGCCATCGATCAGCCGCTTCCTGCACGCCCCCCACTGGGGATGTGCCCACAACCAAGATACATCTCCATAGGATGGAGAATTGAATGAATGCATGTAAATGCTTAGCACAGCTCAGAATGTAATAAGCGCCCCCAAAATATTAGCTGTGGTTATTATTCTTCTCCTCAACTTGAGTAATGACTTATCTCTGGCATAAATCCAGCTGGACCGAGGCAACCTAATGCACTAGCAAGGGGCAGGATAGGAGATTGAAATGTAGACCATGCACAATGGGGACTGATTCATACCTGCTGATTCCAAGGTCATTTGCAGCCATACATATATCCATTCATATATGGTTATGGGAATAGTCACAAGGTTTAACTGTAAAATAATTCTTATATTGAGTTTCTACCAATAGTATCGCTATTGCTGCCCATCTGTTATTTTTTTTCCTCCTTCCCACTAATTTCCTCTTTCAATGTCCTTAATGACAACAGATAAATTTTAAATGTTATTGTTATTTTACACAGGCCTCAAATTATTCAGAAACAAAGCTAATAAGATATTAGAATTAATTTAGGCACAAAAATTATTTTAAAATAACCAAATAATTGCACAGAAACAAAACCCATAACAATACCCCCTCCCAATTTTCTTGAATAGCTCATACTTTTTATTTTTAAAAGCTCCTTAGATTTAAAGTGGTAAATATATGTACTAATTGTATTTATTTCATTTAATCAAATATAGAGTGTTATATATTAACTCTCTTTTTTATGTAGCAATTTAAGCAAATACATCTGTGAAATCCCAAGTTTCCTGGGAATCACAGAATTTGGATTCAAGCTCTGTATTTTGATTGTGTTACTAGTAAGCCCTTCTGAGGTTTGCTCCTTAAGCTTTCTATCTTACTTTAAAATTAAGGGTTTATCATGAGAAATTTTTTTTTCATACAAATGGCCCAAGGCCAGGTTCATGTAAGTATTTATTTAATGATTTGCCCAAAAAAGATCTCAGGCTTTGAAACTCATTTTGTAAAGGCAAGTGCTATTTATTCCAGCTAAGAGAGTGCCCCCATTTGTTCAGTGTTCAGAGAGTATCAGATGGGTACGAGGTTAGAAGAACCCCAGCTCAAGAAGAAAAGTGAACTCTCCACACCCCTGCTTACTTGCCAAACTCACTCCTTTGTTTATCACAAGTTGGAACAGTTGCCAATGGTCTCAAAGTTCTTTCCCTGGAATTTTTAAAAATATATATTTTATTGATTTTTTTTACAGAGAGAAAGGGAGATACAGAGAGAGTTAGAAACATCGATGAGAGAGAAGCATCAATCAGCTGCCTCCTGCACACTCCCTACTGGGCATGTGCCCGCAACCAAGGTACATGCCCTTGACTAGAATCGAACCTGGGATTCTTGAGTCCACAGGCCAATGCTCTATCTACTGAGTCAAACCGGTTAGGGCTTTCCCTGGTATTTGTGAAATGGTTTGCTTTTTACCCAGTAATTGCTGGCACCCTGGGGTGACAGTCCACGCTTGGCATTTCTCTTCTTCTTAAATCACATCACTGTTTCATAGGTAAACGGTATTCTCTTGCGTCCAAGGCCATTTGCTTTGGGGAAGCCTCAAGGACCCCCACCAGAGTCACACAGGGAGGGCCCTGCGTCTGCACCTCTCAACTGGCTTCCTGAGCTGCTGAACGTGTCGGCCCTGCTGATGCCCGCCAGCTGTCACAGGCACCCGCTGAGTCTGACAGAGGCTCTTCTGCAAGTCCCCCTGTGGGTCTGCCCTGTAAAGTCTTTATCACACGCAGATTACTTCACAGAGTGGCTACAAGCTGTGGGGTGATGCTGTCACATGGAGAGATCGGTCACGCTCTCAGAGCACCAGGAGAGAGGCACCTGAAAGCTCACGGTGTGGCGATTTCCAAAAAGCTTTTAGAAAAACAGGACTCGGAGAAATTTAATTACTGACCCGTGACATAAATAGTCTGACGGGGATGCGTCAATTGACACGTGGGCCTGGGATTTGAGGCACAGATGAAAAGCAGGTACAAAATATTCAATGTATTATTATTTCCCTTGGTGGCTTGATACACTTCTAGAAAGTTTCATCCAACTACTTCCTGAGTTTCCTGAGACATTTTCCCCATGATGTACAAAGTCAATATTAAATATCAATCTTGACAGAAACACAATTATTGAAAGAGAGCTACAGATCATGAGACAACAATATTCTGTCATAAGAAATAGCGGGAGAGTGATAAAAGTCTTTGGAGCAGAGGCGCACTGCACATGTGGGAAGTGTTAGCTATTCAAACCATCGCTCATGCGCTGCTCCGCTGCTCCCCCTTTCAGAGCCTGGCCGTTGCTAAAACCTCTCGGGTGTGCTCATCTGAATCTCCTTTTAGGTTTAAACTAGAAAAATTGCCACACTCTTTTACAAAGAGCCCATCCCCTTTTTTTCCCAGATGTGTACAGTATGGAGTTCCAAGGAGAGTCTCCTCTTAGACCTTACAGAAACTCCTTTGATATTATTAAATCCATTTTTAAATCATTTGACATCTTTAAATTACATCTTGTTTTATTGATGTCTTATCCTCTCATCTCCATTGTCATTAGCTATCTACTTTTTTTTTTAATATAAAATGTCAAACCTGCAAGCATATTACCATCCTGAACCTAAAAAAAAACAATAATCCACGATGGGTGGTTTGCCTCATAAAATTTCTTCTCTCATTTTCCATTCTCCAGTTTGCAATACTTCTCTTGCTTATTAGCTAGGTTTTCTAAAAATAATATGAATTCCATTATATTTTTTTCTAAGAATGTTTACGGTGTCAGCCATCTTCTTAAAACATTAGCTTCTGTGGCTAAATCACCATTCTTTGGCACTTGAGTACTAGCAGCTTTTCATGACATTTTACGTAACTTATGTCCAGTCCATTCAGACATTCCTATATTCCTTGTATATGGATCCCCAAACCCTGACCATCACTCTGCTTTTCTCAGGACTCTGTGCTGTATTCTATTTATAATCACTCGGCATTCTTTCCCTTAGAAGAAAGAGCAAATCAACAACCAATACATGCTTTTCTCTTTAGCTCTTAACCAGTCATTTCCAACCATATGCACACACATTTTCTCCCTATATTTATATCTTCTTAGGATTGCTTAACATGTATTTGCATTGTCCCCTTTCAAATTCAAGTTTATGTGTCTCCTTCTTGCAGAGTAGCTGCATGCATGATTTTTCAAGTTAGGATGCAAGTGCCAACAATTCCTTACCCACCAATGTTTTCTTACTATCTTGCCCTTCGCCTCACTTTTTTTTTTTTGGAAGAATCAACTCTCCCATCATAATTTTGAATGGGAAGGCTGAAATACCTCCTTTCACCATGCTCTTTCCCTCTCCTTATTCAAGTGGGAACAACAATAATAAATAATAGTCACTGAAATGGGAAGCGTTGAACTCATGATCCTCTGTCTTTTGCTTCCTGAGAGGGCCTTTAAAATCTATTTACTAGGAGGCTTTAAAAATCTACTTACCATACCATACTTACTTCCAGAAGTCAGTAAAACTTCCTTAAGATGCGACACTCCTAGTTACTTGAAACTAACCATAAATTTGTATGTATCACCACATACATATAGGTAAATGTGAAATAACTTAAGTAGAAGAAGAAAGAAAGAACGTTTAAAATTCCTTCTAAATAAGACTTGCCATGTGGTTGGCAGGCAGAATATTTCTTCCATGAGTTTTTTTTTAAAGCATGAATGTATGGTAGACCACATGTGTTTTCTTTATCACTTGAGAGTTAATAGTACACATCCTAAAAAGATGTCTCCATGTTCTGACACAGATTTTGTATGACAACTAAAGAAAGTTACACTGTATGGTGAGTCCTCTCCCCCACCCCACACCCCCAAATACTAAAAGACATTAAAAATCATTTCCCTTTACAAAAGTTTGATACAATCCTTTGACAAACTTTCTCACAGGCTTTCACAACTATGTGTGATGGCATAGAGGTAGTTTATCATTATCTTCCCAATGTTTTAGATAATGTGAGAAGCTCAAACCCTATGGGACATGTCCAGTGTCATAAAGAAGGTGACAGAGCCAGAGCTCAAACATAGTCTGCTACGATCAAAGCCACAGCTCTCTCCACTCTGGGACTAGTGTAGGATGCTGACCTCTTAGTTCATGTTCAAGTTTTAAGTCAGGATTCCCAGCTGGAAACCCTTTCTTTGCCACTAGCCAGCTAGTTACGCTTCATCTCTTTCTGTTTCACTCACTTCCCTCATAAAATTAGCAGGTATTTCTCGAGTTTCTCAGTGTTCTTTTGCGGTCTCAAAGGCAACACCACCGATGATCTGCCCCTTAAGACTAGCAATGTTTACTGCTAGCCTCAATTATATTTTTTTCATTAATTACTCATCCCTAACCCATAGTGTAGACTACACTTTATTCCATGTCCTCCCTGGCTTCAGTTTTTGCTGGTCAAAGGTGTTCATATTTATATTCACAGATGCTGGTGGAGTATCTGCTCTCTTAGATGATGTACTAGGTCCCCAAGGCTGCCCACTGAGCCAGGAATCGTTCTCCCCGTCAAGCCAAGACACCACCATTGAGGTGTGCCTCACATTAGCTCTGCCTTCCTCTCTCATTTCCCCCCGGCCCTGGGCTGAAGAAGCCTGCGTCTCCTCTCACCATTCTCCTTTTCCAAAGCTGGATGGCCCCCCTTAAATCCCCACTTAAGCAGAATCCTTCTTCCCAGGAAATCAGCACCGCTGCTTTCATTACCTTCCCCCACACCCAGATTTTCTACCCCATTTCCACTTCAGGATGTCCTCCTGGTCCAGTGGTGATTCACAGTTTCCAGCACTCCCATCTTGCCATGCCAAGCCACTTTTTTTTTTGCCTGAGCAAAAAAAAAATGAGTGTTTATATTGAACCCTGGAGAGATGAAGGGCAACTTGCAAACATGAGCAAAGGGGGAAAAATAGATATCACAGTGAGGATGATCTGTCTTTTTTTTTTTTAAGTATATTTTATTGATATTTTACAGAGAAGAAGGGAGAGGGATAGAGAGTTAGAGACATCGATGAGAGAGAGAGACATCGATCAGCTGCCTCCTGCACGTCACCTACTGGGGATGTGCCCGCCACCCAGGTACGTGCCCTTGACCGGAATCAAACCTGGGACCTTTCAGTCCGCAGGCTGACGCTCTATCCACTGAGCCACACCGGTTTTGGCTGATCTGTCTTTACTATCTGGCCACCTTGGCAGTGTGGAGCCATTTATAGGAAGGAGAATTCCCCATGGAAAGTGCACCCAAGGGACACAAACTTCTGAGAACTTGAGTTCAAGTGTCAGCTCTGTCCATCTCTTCCTGAATGACCTTGCTGCAAATAACCTTGTAACACAGGAGTGCCAGCAGTATACCTTTTAAATTCTTCTTTACGGGGTGGCTCAATGGAGCTAACATATGGATGGGCTTTGTGCAGCTGCGTGAGGTGAGCTAAAGATGTGAGTTTCTGAGAGCTGCATGGATGCTGAGCATCTGGGAGAGGAGACAAGGAGCAAGAGAGGGGAGAGAGATTAAAAATCGACCAATTCTGCATATTCTATAGTTTTCTAAGGGCCCCTCCACAGCCCGTGGCACTAATACTGCTGCCTTAGACCCATTGCTGGAATTAAGGAATCCAGATTCATCCAAAGGCTGGGAGCATCGCGTGGGCCAAGATGGGACAGGTACATGGCTGGGAGCTCACAGTAACATCATCTTATGCCAAAACCGGTTTGGCTCAGTGGATAGAGCGTTGGCCTGCGGACTGGAAGGTCCCGGGTTCGATTCTGGTCAAGGGCACGTACCTTGGTTGTGGGCACATCCCCATTGGGGGTTGTGCAGGAGGCGGCTGATCGATGACTCTTTCTCATCGATGTTTCTGACTCTCCACCTCTCTCCTTTCTTCTCTGTCAAAAATCAATAAAATATATATATTTTTAAAAAGTAACATCATCTTAATTCACACTTGTAATAGAAGAGAATTCCTGCCTGGCTGGGCTGGTTCAGTGGTTGAGCATCAACTCATGAACCAAAAGGGCACTGGTTTGATTCCTGGTCAGGGCACATGCCCTAGTGGTAAGTTCAATCCACAGTAAGGGGCATACAGGAGGCAGCCAATTTCAATGTTTCTCTCTCATTGATGTTTCTATCTCTCTATCCCTCTCCCTTCCTCTCTCTCTAAAATCAATAAGAACATGTTTTTTTAAAAAAATAGAAGAGAATGCCCTTGTCTAGTATCCCCATTCAATTCCATCTCTTCTCTAAGAAAAAGAAAGGGGGGTAGTCATATATCCCAAGTTCAGTCTCTGCTTCTGATGATGAGGTGGTACATGGGGAGCCCCTGTTTAAGAGAACCTTTAGAAAAAACATCTGAGCAGAATGCAGTGCTTGCACCAGGCTTCTGTGATCTCTATCCTCTAGCTTCTACCCCCTCTCCCTCAACACTGTCTTTTCCCTTTGGGTCCTTCCTCCGTGTATCTACAGCAGTTGTTCTTGGAGAACTTTCCTGTGGTTACCCTCTTGTCCCCTTCTTTATTCTCTGGTTCTCCATTCTGATTCTGCCATTCCAAGACACTTGCTTACTTCACATCCACAAAAAATGGATGTGTTTGCCCTCCGATTCAAAACTTTTTTTTTTTTTGCAAGGAGCATTTTCTAGCCTCTTCTACTGCACGTCTTCTTCACGGTTTTGTTTTCCAGACTAAAACTAAGTCACTCATCTAATTTACAATGTTGCTGCATTTCTTTGGCCCCTTCTGGCAACCATTTGATTTCTGAATACTCTGGACACACGGCATTTTTATCTGTGACCTACTTATAATTACAGTACTGTGAAATCAGGTCACAAGTTCTCTTTCTTTTCCAGAAATGTTGTCCAAAATCATCATCTGTTACTCTACTCTTAAAACTTACCTCATAGGCGCTCACTCACAACCTTTTCTGGGCATGGAACAGTTTCTTGAAATTAAATCAGATGTCAGTACAACCAAAGTTCTACGCTGTTATCTGTGTAGAGTTGTGGCCTGTTCTTTTCAGCCTCACTTGTATTTCATAGAATAACAGAGTCTCTTTTCCCCTTTGCAACACTAACTAGATCTTTATTTCTCTGTTTATCTTCTTTTCTTTCTGGGACTTTAGGGAAATCAACCTGTTCAGCAGCACCAGTTAATTGGCCCCTACTGCATGCAAGGCATAGTTCTCAGTGTAGAGGATTAGAAATGTAAGACCTAGTCCTGCCTTCTAGAAAATGATCATCTAGCTGTGGAGTCAGGTCATGAATGTATCATGTGATGTACTAAGTAGGGTACTGAATTAGAATCCGGATCCCCTTGGGCCCATTCCAGTTCCACCCACAACTCAGTGTGGAGGCCTTGGTGAAGGTTATTTCTGTGTAGCCTGGTCACCACCCCAGTAACTAAGGGTTGGTGTGGATGACCTGGCTTCAAGAGAACTGCACGGTCCCTGGGGATTGCTAAACAAAATGAAAGTGGAAACAAAATCAGAGGGACCCATGTTTTAAAGCACAAGTAATCTTAAGACTGTCACTAAATGAATTGTTCCTGCTTGATTTAATTATGTATCTTGTTTACTTCTTTTATCAACATCCTGAGGGACCCTCTATAGTTTATTACTCAATATATTATGTATATGGGAAATAATCATTTATATATATGTGTGTGTGTGTGTGTGTGTGTGTGTGTGTGTATAACTGTATTGTATTCATGCTTATTTCCACATTTGAAAGTAATTGACAGGATTTTGTTCTTTTAAAGTTGATCCTGCAGAGCACTAGCCTTCCCCGGGAGGTGGGTGTCCCTGATATTTGGCTGCCTCCCCTCTGGTTTATGTCCCCGAGGGCACTGAGTATTGATGAAAAGGGGAAATTAGCCACAGGACCATCGGAGGGGCTGCTGAGGTTCCAGAGCCGGGGCCAGAGCCAGGAATAGCCCTCAGCAGGATTCCTGAGCGATAATGGGGCAGCAGGTGACCGGCGGCTTCCCGATAGGGGCCGGAGGGCTTATCAGTCCTCGCCCTCCCCGTCCTCCTCTCCACAAAGAGGTGCCCTGGGCCGGGCCGAGGGAGGAAGGCGGGCGGGTTACCAGGGCCCGCAGCGGCTGCGAGTGGCTGGCTCTCCCGGGCCGGAGTCAGCGGCTCCTCCTCCTTCCCTTTGCCCTTGGCTGGCTGTGCCCTTGGCTGGCTGTGCCCTTGCCTGGCTGTGCCCTTGCCACGGACCTTCCGCGGCCCCTGCGGCTGGCTCTGCGCCCCAGAGCAGTGGGCGGTGCCCCCGCCAGCCTGGTGGGGAGACCGGACAGACGTGCGCCTCCTTTTCAGCCCTCGCCGCCCCATCTTTCACTGGGTGACAGACGCATTGTCCTCGGGAGAGGTGGCAGCTGGACAGCTGCCTCTCCCAGCGGCACCCCACCCCCGCCCCCTGCACCGCCCGCGCCCCCTGCGCTGGAACAGCACCTGCTGGCAGAGCCTGGGGGTGGAAGGAGGGGGGCTGGCCGTCCGCGCAGGGGCTTTAATGTGTTTGCCACGAGCCGGGGAGGCTGGAGCTGTCCCTTGGGACCAGAAAGAGCGGGATGGGGTGGGGGTGGGGGGGAGCCAGAGGACCGCTTCTGGGGCTGAGGGTCTCGCTCTCTGCCTCCTACCTGACTCCGAAGGACTGGGTTGTTTAGGGACTTTTCACATCACCTCGTCACCTCGTTTGTCATTCTGCAAGGAGACAAGTGCACCCTCCCACCCCCACCCCGCAGTGGACTCTGCATCTGCCCCTGAAGGGGCTTTTTTGCGGAGTGCGCCTCACTTTTCCTGGGAGGGAGGGGAAAGGGGCCCTGAGTGAAGGACTAAATGTCATTAACGTTTTCAAATGAATGCTTAATTTGTGTCACGCAAATGCATTTCCAAATGCCTGCTGCAATGTCCTCCTCCGGTCACTTAAAATAAGATGACAAAACCTGAGCTTGCTCTCGCTGCTCAACTTACTGCGTTAAATAAAGTAGCGCCACAGTGTCCCGGCTGCAAATCCGGATCCTCTTGACTTTCCCTCTGCTGAGCCTGGCATGGCCCACCGGCTGAGAGGTCTGACCCTTCCTTCTTCCTGCGCACCATCTTTCACAGAGGTCTGTCTTGGTTTCTTGGTTTCCTTCCTTCCTTCCTTCCTTTCTTTCCTTCCTTTCCCTTCCTTCCTTCCTTCCTTCCTTCCTTCCTTCCTTCCTTCCTTCCTTCTTTCTTTCTTTCTTTTTGTTTTTAATTCTCACCCAAGGATATTTTCCCATTGGTTTTTAGAGAGGGTGGAAGGAGCAGGAAAGACAGAGAGAAACATTCATGTGAGAAAGACACATAATTGATTGCCTCCGGCATGCACTCGACCAAGGCAAGGGAGGAGGGGGTCGAGCCTGCAACCGAGGTCCATGCCCTTGACTAGAATCGAACCCTAGACCTCTCTGTTTGCGGGCTGAGGCTCTATCCACTGAGCCAGACCAGCTAGGGCTTCCTCGGTGTTTTCATGGACACTGCTGTCCTAGCTCAGGCAGTAACCTCTCTTTCCCTCCTGCCCCGTGGTCACCGTCTGCAGCCTCTCACTTTCCAGATTGCTGGCCCCCTCGTCCGGGGGACATGGTGATGCCATTCTGTCACCTGCTGACCATCTCAAAGACACGAAATGACACCCCCCCCCCCCATTCTTTATAGCAAAAACGTGCAGCTCCTTGGTGGGACAGTCAAGACTCTGCAAGACTTTATTGGCTAAGGTTTGCTTCCTCTTTATTGAGACTCCTGGTTTCAAACGCGCCCAAGGTTGCCGCTGTTAACAGTTCCTTCCGCAGCGAAACAACTCTCTAAGCCGGAGGGCTTCGCCTTGTAAGCATCGTGTATAATGCACCCACCAACAGCAACACACAGCGTCCCGCTAGACGCTCTCATTTCTGGAGGAAGGAACAAGTCATGCAGAGTGCTCAGGAAGTTCACCGTCTGCAAAGATGGCAAAAGCAATCTCCCCTTTCATCTATTTCTGTGAGAGCAGCAGGAGCTATCTCTCGTTTCCTGGGCTGATAATTTTATCCCTCCTGACCTGCCTTTCGCCCCCGAGAAGGAAGTCATTTCACTCGAGCCCTGAGACTGGAGAGGTACTTGTAGCTCTCCCACATCTCCCTGTCAGCATGCAGCCCCTGCTGTTGCCACATCTTCTCTCACCTGCTTCTGGCGTTAATCTCGCCAGTAAATGGCAAGAGGACAGCAGAATTAGCTGTTGGAGTGGTGACCCGACACAACGGGCTGACCCGGGCATCTGGGAACACTTTATTTACCTGATAGCGTTTCCTCGGGCCTGACAGGCAGCCCTTCCTCCTGAAACGGTTCCCGGGCCACCAGCGTACCCTGATATCATATGTGCAGTTGCGGGGAGGCCAGGCCTGACCTGCGTACCTACTATGTTGGCCCAGGGACACATCGGGGTTGTGCTTCCCGGCAGGTGACCCCCACAGAGCCCTGCCAAAATGCTGCTGCTGCTGGGAGAAAGACAAAGAACCCACCCTGCCGAAACCGGTGTGGCTCAGTGGATAGAGCGTCGGCCTGCGGACTGAAAGGTCCCAGGTTCGATTCCGGTCAAGGGCATGTACCATGGTTGCGGGCACATCCCCAGTAGGGGCGTGCAGGAGGCGGCTGATCGATGTCTCTCTCTCATCGATGTTTCTAACTCTCTATCCCTCTCCTTTCCTCTCTGTAAAAAATCAATAAAATATATTAAAAAAAACAAAAAACACCCAGCACATGAAAGGCCGGGGCTGGCACCTGTCCTCTGAGCCAGCAACATCAGTCAAGTACAGCGTGCCTGGTGTCCTTGGCATTAAAAGCACACACACTCGCTCAGATCTATATGATGACGAGCTCATTCTGTGTCACACACCTGTGCACACTGACAGCCTTCGGTGGCACGCGATGCGGTGTCTGTGCCAACGATGTCACCGTCAGAGCAACATTTTCTGTTTTGAGGAACAATTCCAAGAGGATGTTTTTCTTTTTGTGCAGCAAGTCAAGTATCAGACGGAGTGTGTTTGGGTTATGCGGGGGCAGGGGGTGGGGTGAGTAAGGAGGTGTCAGTTTATTTATAAGTAAATGGCTGTTTGCTTTCTTATCTTTTGAACCAAATATAGAGGTTTCTCTAAAGGCGTGTCCACCGGCGCTCTGTGAATGTGGGGAGCTCAGGAGTTGGTGGGAACTTAACCTGCGGCTCCCTCCCAGGGGAAGACGCTCTGGAGTGAGCCAGACGCCTGTGAATGGAGTACACTCAAGACAGTCACGGCCTCGTGTGGCCCATCCTGGAGGGAGACGTGCTGGAGCTGCATTGGCAGGCAGGATGTGTGCCTCGCCTGGCACAGCGGGTCGCCTCAGCCTTCCTGAGAGGAGGCAGGTGGGCCAAGTCCCCTGGCAGCCACACATACGCAGGGCACTCCCGCCTTTAGGAGAAGCACCCGCATTTGCTCTACAGCAGTGGTCCTCAACCTTCCTAATGCCGCAACCCTTTAGTACAGTTCTTTATGTTGTGGTGATCCCCAACCATAAAATTATTTTTGTCACTACTTCATAACTGTAATTTGCTACTGTTATGAATCTTAATGTAAATATCTGTGTTTTCTGATGGTCTTAGGAGACCCTGCTAGCTGTCCGCTACCCACAGGTTGAGAACCGCTGCACTACAAGCTTTGTCAGCTGCTGCCTCATATCCCTGGTCTTCTGCAGGGCAACTTGTCTGGTGTTCAACCTATGGTAGCGCTTTTCCTTACCAATTTACCTCTCCATTCCTTCTCTCTACCTTTTGTCCTAAGCAATCTCCCAAATCCTATGCCCTTTGATATTTCCCACTTTTCCTCATTTCCTTCCTGTCATTCTCATTGTGGTAATAGCTATTTTTAAAGTAATCTTAAGTGTGTGTATATATATATATATATATATATATATACATACATTATTGACTTTTTACAGAGAGGAAGGGACGGGAGACAGTTAGAAACATCGATGAGAGAGAAACATCCATCAGCTGCCTCCTGCACGCTCCCTACTGGGAATGTGCCCGAAACCAAGGTACATGCCCTTGGCTGGAATTGAACCTGGGACCCTTGAGTCTCCAGGCCAACGCTCTATCCACTGATCCAAACCAGTTAGGGTTAAAGCCATCTTCTTGATGACTTTCATCTTGCCTCTCAACACTGGATTCTACTTCATGAAACTATAGAGAAAAGTCATCTCCAGACACGTTCCTCAGTTTTATGACCATTTTGTACCTGCCTTGGCATTAGACTTTACTCTCATTTCTACCATACCAGGGAATAAGACCCTCTTTTCCCTGCCCCCCTGTCTCTCTCCCTCTCTCTCTTTCTCTCTCTCTCTCTCTCTCTCTCTCTCTCTCTCTCTCTATCTATCTCTGTTTCTCTCTCTCCCTCCCCATACCCCATCTCTTTACACTTTCTTGGTAGTATTTAAATACTCCCATATTTTTCCCCGATCCTTTACCCTAGATCTCTTTGCTGGAATTTCCCCTCTTCCCACTCTATTTTATCCTTAACCATTCATACCCACCCCACTGGATTTTCTTGCCTCCACTCATTTGAAACAGTGTTTTCCAAGCTCACTAAAGACCTCCTTGTTACTGTCTGATGAACATATTTCTCTATTTTATTTAACCTTTGCCCACATATGTCACTGAAGATTGCATCCTCCTTTTCAAATGTTTTTTTTTCCCATGGTTTCCATAAAGCTTTTATCTATTCCTGCACCCTTGCCTGAGTAGTGAGTTTATGCTAGTGTTCCTCTAGAACTCTATGCTTATGTCTACCATGTGATCATCTGTGGACATGAACAGGAATATCTTCATTAAACTATCATGTCCTTAAGGGTAGGAACTGTATCATTTTGGTTTTTGAATCCTCGGTGCCTAGATTAGTGTCTTAATCAATAAATATTGGTTTATTGGCTTTTAAACAAGCAAGAAACTTTTCTTCTATGACTTCAGATTTAATATAAGTGTGGCAGGAACTGTTCATTGCCTCTGGTATCTGTTCCTTTTTTTTTGTAATGGAAACTTGTATATGTTCAGTTGAAAAACTGTACTTCCCAGCCTCCCTGGTGTGGCCATGTGGCCATACTCAGGCTAATGAAATGGAGGTAGAAATGCTGTGTAGTGCCGTATTTTCCAGCGTATAAGATGACTGGGTGTATAAGATGACCCCCAACTTTTCCAGTTAAAATATAGAGTTTGGGATATACTCTCCCTATAAGACGACCCCAGGCGTATAAGACAACCCCCGACTTTTGAGAAGATTTTCCTGGGTTAAAAAGTCGTCTTATACACCAGAAAATACAGTACTTATAGAGAGCTCTTTAGAAGGAAGGGGCACCCCCTTCTCTCATTTCCTCTAATGCGAAGTGAATGGCTCTATTAACCCTCTCATGATCTTGGGAATGGATGGCAGAGCAGCAGGAAGAAAGGAGCCTGGGTCCCTGATAGTATCTTGATTGGGCTACTACCTTGGTGCCAAATACCTCTGGACCTTTTAATGTAAGATAATAGACACTTAAACTCTTTAATTCAATCTAGGTGGATCTCTTACTATCAGTAGAAATTAATCCTAATTTACACATATAGTGGTACCTTGAGATACGAGTGCCCTAACATACGAGATTTTTGAGATACGAGCCGTCGAGCAAGCGATTTTTGCTTTGAAATACAAGCAACATTTGAGATAGGAGTAATCACGAGGATCGGCCGGCTGCACACGACCCATCAGTTTACCGAGATTCGAGCGTCTCATAGTTTCCCACGCCTGAAGGTTACGGAACGAATTAAACTCGTATCTCGAGGTACCACTGTATCCTAAAATAAAAATACTTCACGTAGGTTGATACACCTAAGTGCTGGAGAGTTTGAGCCTTTGATTCTCTAATTCACTTACTCTACCGGGGAAATGAAGGACCGCAGTCTAGAGCTGGGCAAAGCACCATGGTCAGATGAACAGTAATATGCTTGCTGCCCAGGGCTTAATGGGTTTGTCTGGAGCCATGGAAAAAAGGAAAGAGTGAAAGTTGAGCAGACTCCGACACTGTTATTCAATAGCCAGTTTTTGAGGAGTAAGTGATTACATTAAAGCTGTACAGCTTTATTCAGAAGAGTTATTGGGTTAAATAGGCCAGTTATTTCAGTCTAAGTAGTTATTTTATTTTAAAATCAGATTTTTTTTGTAAGTTGATCATTCTAAGACCAAATGGATATTCAGTCACCAAATAGGACATGTCAACAGCACAGGAGCATATCGCCAGGGTCCAGGGAGAGTTTTAGTTCTCAGTATAGGACCTACAAGTACTGTTTGGAAGAAGCATTGTGAATCTAAAGGGCATGGACCACAACCAGTAGAGACACAGTCTGGGTGGTCACTAAATCTTTATAGAGTCTTAGAAAAGCATGCCATTTATTTATCCTTAGCAGGATTCAAAATATTTGGTGGCCATCATTTGAAAATATGTTCTGAAATAATTTGAATACCTGAATGCCTGTGAAAGAGTCCAGACCCATGTATTTACACTGGGAAGTTTGATAAGCGATGTTTTTCCCATATAGGCATGCAATTGATTTAACTATAGGCTTGACCCATGGAATTCCCTTGTCAACTGACAGCCATGAGAAAACCCACTCTCGCACTGCAGTGCTCCTCCTGAAAATAGAGCAGGCACTTCTTGCCCTTTCTCACAGTCCTCTGGGCTGCGGGGAAACAAGAATGCTCTTTGTCAAGGGCATACCCAGGAGGAGCGTGTTGGAGCTCAGTTTTCTCATGGTGCATTCAAATCAAAAGGAATGAAGAGGATTCCGTTTGAAATATGTCCAAGTGTTTCTAGTATCATCCTATTTCTGTGTCATACTTTTGAAGCAAATAAGATGGTAAGAAATCAAATAGAAAGTCGGGGAGGCCTCATGTCCTGAAACATGGCCATTTATAAAGCTTACCATTATAAAGCGTACCGTGTCTTCTTTTAGCTCTCCTTCTTCTGAAATAAAATGTTTAATAACCTGGAATCCCGAATCAACCAAACATAAAAACAGAAATGGTTACCGAAAATGTCTGTAACCTCCACGCATCTCAATGTAGAAAGCAATCGTTTCTTCAGCAGTTTGGGGCTTAGCTTCCTTTCAAGCACAGCAAAGGAGTCATTAATCAAAAAAGTTTTAGCTAGAGAAGGGGGACCCAGTTCATCATCGACACAGACTAATCCTAAATGAGGGTGCTCCGTGTCCTGAAATCATCCCATGCAGGACTCGGCAGGAGGTGCCAGAATGGCCTAGCCATTTACTGCTGCTCTTGGCTTGATCCAATGTGTTACTATAGTTGGGGACAGCACATAGTAGGCACTCTGTTAAGATAAAATATTGAAGGGGGTATGAAGTTTTTACTTTTAACTAGTTTTTAATGAATCCTTCATTAGTAAATTAATTAGATAAAATCCTTTATAATTTTCATTTTGCATTTGAATAATCAACTCATATGCTCACCAATTACAGTGTCTATAACCATTATTGATCTAATGCTAGTGATTGAAAACTATTTTTAAATGAACACAGGGAGTGTTTCACATTTCACCCAATGTGATTTCCGTGCTATCCACATACCAAAATGAATAAAAGAAGAGTCTCTGTAGTCTGGCAGCCAAGGATGGAATCCTCACTCTGCCATCTACCAGCTGTAAGATCAGGCAATGTTACTTCACCCAACTGTACTCGCTTCCTCAGAAGTAATATAAGGGGATGAATATAGTACCTTTCAATAGCAACTACTCAAACTCGATTAGATACAATGGAAAGCATCAAATAATGTAGGATGGGAATTGTTATGCAGTGGAAAGAATTCCAACATTATAATTAAGGTTTATGTGTGACTGAGCCTTGAACTTTGGTCAGTCTAATCCAGTCTTGCACAACCATATAACTCTCTAGGTAAAATGTCTTTAAGTGGATTGCATCCAGTGATCTGTTAATTCATTGGTCTGCTGCATTGACATGACAGATGTGATTATAAAATTGCAGGATGGACTAAAAAATGTTAAGTTACTCTGCCAAAATTTACACGTCCAAAGTAGTGTTGGACCTTCAAAGCTCTCCTTTGTAAGATGTATCTATACCCTTATTCTAATATTACTGTGATTGCTAAATATGCTCTTGGTTCCTTCGTTTTGGAAAGACCCTCAGAAATCATGGACAGGGCACATGCACAAATTAAATCCATTCCACATCACATGTGACTCATTGTGACTATTCCCCAAAATCATATGTAGCCTTAAACGCAATCAATACCAATAAAAGTCCAAAGAATAAATAACTGGCCCTGAAAGGAATGAATAAATGTGTCCCTCACTCGTCCATAAATATTTATTTCAAAGGCACTACTAAAAAAAATTTTTTACAATATCGATCCCACTGTCCTAAGTGAAATATTTCCTCAAGTAATCGTTTTGATGGGAATGCGTATAAATTCTGGCATGGATTTAATTAAATAAAAGCTCTCCGGACCGAGCTGGGCTCCAGCTCCAAGGCCTCAAGTTTCCATAGGCCCAGGGAGACCGACCTTGGCAGGCATGGTGAGGCCAGCCTCCCTGGTCCGCTCCTGGTGCAGCCCGAGGGCCCGGGGCTCCCCAGGTATTGAAGACGTGCAATGAACCCCCAAAGGGCTGAATCCCAGGGGCCAAGCCGTTAGGGCGAAGCCTCCTGGAATCCCAAGAGAAACTCTCTGGACCTGGGTCATCTATGTCACATGAGAGCTTAACGAGCCCGAGGCTGGGCCATGCACAGGTAGCTCGCAAAGCTCAGGGTGGTAGGAAAACGCTGGAAAGAGACAAAGGGAGAAGGAGGGAGAGAAGGCAAGGTCCTGGTTAGGGATCAGGATGCTAAACTGCGCCACCTTCCTTCTCCCTCCCTCCCCCGCACCCTCATCCTCACCCCCACACCCCTCTCTCCCTCCCTCCCACCCCCAGGGCTCCTTGTTTTCTCTCCAAGGAAGCTGCAGCCCGAGGTACTCCTCCGCCATCCCTGGACATCTGCTGGGCTTGTCTATTTTCTGCTACAGGCAGAGGACAGGAAGGAAGGGTTTGTTTCCTGTAAATACAGGGGGAGAAAATTACAGCTATGATTGTTTTGACAACGGAAGCCCTCCCTGAAACCTGTAACACGGTTCATTCCTGACAGGCATCGGCCCCCTGAGCTGCAAGCTCTGGGCAGAAATTCCTCCCAAGGGATCCCGGGGTGGGGTGGGGGGTGGGGGGACGGGGGGAGCTGAAAGACTTGATGGCTTCGCATTAGATGTCTAATGGCATAAAGATGTAATTCTGGGCCCTCTTGATATCGGGCTGCGCAGATGGAATGCAGCCTGCGTTTTGATGAGTGTTTTGATGCCAGCCCCCGCCACCCCGGAGGAGCATGCTGGAGCTTGACCTCGAGCGCAGCGGGCGCGCACACCCGTTTACATGCAAACACGCGCCCCCAGTTTGAAAGCGCCTTGATAACTCACGTTATTTTCATTTACCTTGTAAACTATCTCCTCCTGGCCTCTGTTCTCCCAAACTTCGTTTCTTTTGAAGATGCCTTGGCCTTTAAAACTATGTAAAGATACATACATATTCAAGGAAAAGCTAGGAAAAAGACCAACTATATACTGGGCTTCCTGCCTCCTTCTTCCAACGTTTGAAGGTGTGTCCACCTGTTTAGGGGGGAATGTCTTTGACCAGGATCCTCAGACATCAACGCGTTATTTTTAGATGTTTTAAAATCAACTGTTGCCGAAACCAGTTTGGTTCAGTGGATAGAGCGTCAGTCTTCCGACTGAAAGGTCCCAGGTTCGATTCTGGTCAAGGGCATGTACCTTGGTTGTGGGCACATTCCCAGTAGAAGGCGTGCAGGAGGCGGCTGATCGATGTCTATCTCTCATCGATGTTTCTGACTATCCCTCTCCCTTCCTCTCTGTAAAAAATCAATAAAATATATTAAAAATTAAAATTAAAATTAAATAAAATCAACTGTTGCCTAATTAGTGTTTGAAATCTAAAAAGAAAGGAGGGCCAAGACCGGTTTGGCTCAGTGGATAGAGCGTCGGCCTCCAGACTGAAAGGTCCCAGGTTTGATTCCGGTCAAGGGCAGGTACCTTGGCTGCAGGCACATCCCCAGTAGGAGATGTGCAGGAGGCAGCTGATTGATGTTTCTCTCTCATTAATGTTTCTAATTCTCTATCCCTCTCCCTTCCTCTCTCAAAATATCAACAAAATGTATTTTTTTTTTTTTAAAAAGATGCCTAGACCGGTTTGGCTCAGTAAACAGAGCATTGGCTTGTGGACTGAAAGGTCCCAGGTTCGATTCCGGTTGGGGGCATGTGCCTTGCTTGCAGCCACATCTCCACTGTGGGGCGTGCAGGAGGCAGCTGATCAATGTCTCTCTCTCATCAATGTTTCTGACTTTCTATCTCTCTCCCTTCCTCTCTGTAAAAAATCAATAAAATATATTTAATAAATAAATAAATAAATAAAAATAAAAAGAAAGAAGGAAGGAACTAACCAAAAATTGTTGGGTTGGGAGCCAGAGAAACATCTACTTCCATGTCCACTTACTAAGGAGAATGAGATATGTCACTCAAAGGGCGTGACTATCTCCTAAACTTAAATTTGATAGTTGAAGTAGGATTTATTTATATGAATGTGTCAAACATATTCAGAAGGGGTTGTTTAGGTTTTTTTGCTGAACTTGTAACAATAAGAGAACGCCCTAAGTTGAATGAAGTGAATGGGATGACTTTTGCTCATGCCCAGCTTGGTAGCCTGTCCTTTGATTATCCTCTTTCACTGGCTTCTCCTTTTAGCATTCTTTGCTGGTCCCTTGTCCTCAGCTGTGCCTCCAAATGATAGCATGTCCCCAAACTCTATCCTGGTCCTTCTTCATCTTTCATCCAAGCTCATGGCTTTAATAATATCTGTATGCTGACAGTTTCCCAGTTTGTGATTCCAGGGACCACCTGCCCCCTGAATTCCAGATTCTTAAAAGCCAAGCCTACCTGACACCTCTACTTGGCCATCTATTACACATCTCAGATTGACATGCCAAAAATAGAACTCATTTTCCTCCTCCCCACACCTGCTCCTACTCGGCATCTCTATCTCAGTCATTGCTACCACATTCGCCTCCTTGCTCTACCAGGAAATCGTCCCGAGTCTTCTCTTCCCCTAGTTCTTTGAGCCAATCTGCCAGCAATTTCTCCTATTTTTTTCTACTTCCAACTAGCATCGCCTTCCATTTGTCTATCTTTCTCCAATCCCATGGGTATCTCTGCCAAGACCCTATTTTCAAACAAGTCCACCTTCACAGGTATTGGGAGTTGAGACTTCCACATGTCATTTTTGAAGGGACACAATTCAACCTGTAGCATGAACTATGGGAGTTAATGGAAATGCATGTCTGAATGTGCAAGGGAGGGCTCCGTGCATGAGTGTGTGTGTGTGTTTGTGTGCATGCGTGCTCACTTAATAAAGAACTATAAACAAGTAACCAAGTTTCCTGGTTCTTGCTTTTAGGTCGCTTGGATAGATTTTATGTTGTCCCTCGACTCCACTCACACAATGAGTAATGGATTCTTTCTAAGGCTCTTACTCCCATCTTTAATGAATACCAACACTAATTAACTGTCAGTAACATGTAGCTGCTCTTGGCTGCATGCATCTCTCACTGAGATCATAACGGCTGTTGGTAAAGAAATTTATTACTCCGTAAGGCCCGCTCTGGGACTCTCAGTGTGAAGACCATTTTTGCAAGCGCCAGGCCAATGCAGAGCAGGTTTTCCTCGGGAAGGTAATATGTTCCATAGCTCCTGGGCCTTGGCACAATGATGCATCAAAGGCATAATGGTCCCACTGGAATGCTATAAAGATTTCCAACCACAATCCCATCTGCTGGGAGGACTACTGTTTGAATGCAGACTATGGCTGAGATCAGAAACAGCAAGAGAACACGGTGTATTATTAGTATTATGAGCCTGAGGATTGTCCTGGGAGTGACAAAATTGCATCTCAGGAAGAAACAACAGCATACAAGCAATCTCAAGGATTTCTGATTAGGAGAATGGCAGACACCCAAACCCCTGTGTGCCCCACAATGAAATCACTTGGGCAGCCTGCTTAGGACCCTGCTCTGTACTCCCAGTGAACTCTACCAAATTAGATTTACACGAGGACACTGCCTTGCTTCTCTAGAGGATCAAAGTAGCTGGACCCAGGCCCAGTGCTCTGTAGATAACCAGGTCACAGGATACGCTTGCACACTGTTCTGCTCCTAGTACACCATACTGCGGATTCCTCTGCCATTTCCCCGGTTATAGCCATAGAGGGAACTTGGGTTCACATGCTTCCTTCTATTATCTGCACTAATCTGGTGACCTGAGATCATTTGTGTTCCCTCCACTCTGGTGACAATGCGTCTGGAACGGCGGAACATTTTTTTGGTCATGTATGGGGCTACTGTTCCCAACAAAGTCCTTTCATCCTTCCTATAATAACCTTTGTACTAGTAACAGCACCTCCTTGTAACACTTAAAATGCTTGTCTCACAAGGCCAGCCTGACAAGGGAAAGTATGTCAATATGATTTTTTAAATGACATCTGAATAAATGAAAAATCACAAGACTAGCTAGTCACAGTAATGAACAACAATGGCAGTGGGAAAGATGTATTCATATAATGAATAAAAGATGGAAGAGAATAGTGTACGTTAGAATGAATTTTAGCTGCTCAGTGGTGGGTGTTATTGGTCAGGATGCCATGCTTGGATTCATTCTCCCTTTTCTGCTGCTTAATTTGTATGTACCAAGATCTACATACATCTGCATTCTATACAAATATATCAGAAACATGGCTGTAAATTTCTGAGGTTGACTTTTTTAAAATGTCAGAACTTAAAAATCCAAGTTATTATTTTTCTTAATTTTAGAAGTATGTGCTTATTCCAATTCTGTTGTATTTACCCTAAAGCCTGTGGAACTCCTCTTTTAGAAACACCTTTGTGAAAACTAAAAACAAAAAGCATACTCCTTACTTTGAGTTCACATCTTAAATTTGTCATCAAACTGTTTAATCATCTTGAACTCATCATATTCAGAGAGTTAATTCTCAACATCTTTGCCTAAAGTCAGCCTCTTTGAATGAACATTTGCTATCACATTTTTAACATTTTAGATATTCTGAATAATAAAAGTGATACATGCCAGGTGGGTACTTGAAATTATGGGGAGAGGGAGTTCACTTTGTAAAGTGTATGATTGTCTAACCACTATGCTATACACTAAAACTAAAGCAAAATAATACTGAATGTAAACTGTAATTGAAAAATAAAATTAGAAAAAGAAGCAGCAAAAAAAAATGATACATGCTTGTTATAACAAGTCAATGAAATTTATAAGGAAAAAATAATCTCTGTCCTCTTCTTTCCCTTTAATCTTATCCTCATGAACTAATAAAATATGGTACATCCATTCTAAAGAATAATGAACAGCTATATATATATATTAACCTGGAGGGATGCTAGGCATATATTTACATTTTTAAATTCTTACAGCACACCAGTGGCACACTGGTTGAAAAATCACTGCTCTAAAGTCACTCAATAAACGGCCATCACAGCAATGACTGTGTTTCATTGTTGAGTCACTTTCCTAGCCCTATCACATTCCTAATGTCATCACAGGGACTTGTCAGTGCATAAAATGCAAGCGGATGAAAAATGCTGCATGGCAATTTGTAAAGTGTACCTATCAAATAATGTGTCCCTCAAGAGTCATCCATGTTCTCTTTCATCTGTACACTTTAATTATAATTTAGTGTCTTCAATCATTCAGGAGAAAGGGGATTCTATTTATATTTTATAAAATAATGAGAACCAAGATCCTTACTGAAGAAAAGTTCTAGAGTAGTCCATAAAGTGTAAATGTTACTTAATTTCATAAACATTTATTGAGTGCCTCCTCTCAGCCCAGAAAACTCCTAGGCATCAGAGAGACAGAAATGGACCAACCAGTCACTGGCCTCAAAGAGGCAAGAGACAAACCAGTAACCGCATTTCCAGCATAGTGTGAGGGAAGCAACGAGTTGCACTGGAAACCCATACATGGGTCCCCTAGAGTACTGATATTGTTACAAGACTTTTAGAGTCACCACATGTGGCAAGGAAACATAGCATTGAATATCCAGTGTGCTAAACAGTATTGAAAACTCGATGATTAAGTCAAGCGGCAAGAAAGTTGGGAATAAACAATGTAATAACAAGCTAAAAATCTACAAGGTTATATTTAAGCTCTTCATTTTGAAAAACCTGAAGAGATGAACCTTATGATGATGCTCATGTTGGGGATAGAAACAAAACACAAATTTTCTAATTTGTGGAATCAATTTTATCAAATAAAATTCTTCTCTGATTCCCAGTATATCCACATCCATCTATATATATAAAAGTCTAATATGCAAATTTGTCTCCTTACGAGTTCAACTGGGAGACCAGTTCAATCACGCGGTGTGATGTGTGCTAACCAATAGGAGGGGCGGGGCGGGACAAAGGAAGGACCCAGTCAGCAGCCAGCAGCTGGAAGGACCCGATTGGCCCTGATCGCTGGCCAGGCCTAGCAACCCTACCCATGCACAGGTTTCATGCACTGGGCCTCTAGTATAATAACAAGCCATTATATGATGAGGTTTGACTGTGTTGCTATAATCTTAATAAACAAAAGTTATTGAAGCCGAGACTGGTTTGGCTCAGTGGATAGAGCATCGGCTTGCAGACTGAAAGGTCCCAGGTTCGATTTCGGTCGGGGGCATGTACCTTGCTTGTGGGCACATCTCCACTGTAGGGTGTGCAGGAGGCAGCTGATCGATGTCTTTCTCTCATCGATGTTTCTGACTTTCTATCCCTCTCCTTTCCTCTCCATAAAAAAAAAATCAATAAAATATATATTTAAAAAAAAGTTATTGAAAATAACAATATTATCTTTAATTTTGTGGGGGGTTTTCTACAGGAATAAATTTTCCTGTGACACAGAAATTACAGTTTAATTTAGCATCAAAGATGAACTATAAAGTAAAAGAATCCTAGGAAATTTATAAAATAAAAAAACCCCAAGGAACTTTATAAAATTGATGATATGTAAATTTTAAGAACATCTGTATAATCCACTTAAAAAGAGATAGAAAAAGATGTGGTGTAAAAAAAACACTTTATAAAATATTTCTATAAATGTTTACTTATAATCTGAAAACAAAATAATCTATAGAAGTACAATTTTAATTCCTGAACTTTCTTTTTGAAAAAAATCTGACTTTCTCAGTTGTTACCCCCTATACTAGAGTGGTATCTGATGATTTTGCATTTGTTTTTATAACATGAAAAGTCTGCCTAGTGAAATATTGTGTACCTTCATTTAGAGTTTTTCTGCAAGGGAATAAAAAATAAGTCTTTTTCTTAAGGCCATTTTGCAAGAACTCTAGTATATTACCACTTAGCACTCATCTACATACCAGTAAATAACAGTTCTTTCCTTCCTTCATTTTTCTATCATTCTTTCCTTCCTCCCTCCCTTCCTTCCTGCCTTCTGTCTGTCTTCTTTCAACAGTATTGACAAAGAATAATGATAGGCTTATTATGGTGCTATCTACACAGATTCCAAAAGTGGACTTATCAATTACATCACAACAATCCCATTAAAAGGTTTCATAAGACAGTGTGGTATTAGATTGCATATATACATGGTTAAGTTCAGAAAATTGAACATCTCTAATTCAGCATTATTTAATAACTTCATCAGTGGGATGCATGATTAAATATAAGCCTGATTCTCAATACTTAGGGACAAAAACGGTTTCCCTCTGTCTCTGAGGATACGTTCTGAATTCTAAGTGATCATGCTACATTGGAAATGTGGTCAGATGGAAATAGAATAGAATCAATGAGCAAAAGCAAATGCTTAGAAATAGAAAAATACATACATAAAATTATGGAGAATGACTCTTTATGGGAATGACAGGAAATTAGCAACCAACCTTGGACTCAAAGTGAATATATTAGTAAAATGATGGTTATGGCAGTGTAGAATAATGGTTTTTCAGAGCAAACAGAATAGGCTGTAGGAATCCAAAGGTTAATTCTTCCTTGACACTCACACAAAGTATTCCCAAAGTACACTACTCAGTTGGGATACACCCACTGAAAGGAACATTAAAGCTTATAGAAAAGTCCCCGATATGCTTGCATTGGTGCTATTAAGATGATTAAGTCTCTTGGAAAAGACTGTCAAGTGGCCCCTGTTTATATTCACAGATTGACCCCCAAATACCATTTTCCTCTTCATTGAGAACGGACTCAAGGGGCCACTTGAGTCTTTTCCAAGAGACTTAATAAGACAGGAGAAAGCACACGAATGAAGGAAATAGACAAGAAATGAAAGCTGCCTCTTTGGTTTGAGATTATATCAGATTCTCATCTTTCTAAATGCTGGCAGTGCAGTCCTTCCTAGAAATTGGGAGGAACATAAACCAAAATACTGACTTTAAAGATCTAATTCATAAGCAGTCAACTTCTCAACTGTAAAAGCATACTATATTCCTCTTTTTACTAGAGCATGTCAGTGAATATGAACTATTTACATGTAACATAGAGGCTTACAAAGCATATGAAGGACAACTTTAAGTTTTAAGTATTCACTTGTTTTATAATCTGCCTTACATCAGCTAGGGTTTTAAGTGGCTTACAAGGATTCTGGGAAGATGGCAGAGGTAGAAGCATGCTATTTAAACATTCTTGAATCATTTCATGAAGACCAAGCAGAGCAACTATGATAGCAAACCCCAAAACCCACAGGCAACCTGTGCAGTAAACTAGATGACAAGATGTCCCCTCTAAATCCAAAATATGAGAAGCCAGAGCACCCACAGTTACAAGACTCATGTGCAATCATCCTTAGCACAGGAGGAAGTAGAGGGACATCAGCAGGGCATCTGGCAGCCCTGAAAAATAGGAGAACACAAAACACTCTCAAAGGAGGCCCCACAGCCATCTGAAAGGGTGGCTTAGGTTAGGGGGTTTCATCAAAGCTCCTCTCCAGGATAAAGCCCCACAATGAGAAGAAATTGCTGGGAGAGAATGCAATTGGGGCAGTCAGGGGCAACAGAAATGAGAGAAAGACAAAGTCCAGATAGGTGTCATGAAAAGAACAGAAGAGTGAGTACAAGAATCACCAAACTAGAAAAGGTATTCAGGACTACTGCCACCACTCCAAACATACTGGAAAACTCATTTTCCGTAAAAATTAGCGTCAGAAAAATCAGAGTTGAATCCCATACAAAATTATTCAATGAGAGAGAGAGAGAGAGAGAGAGAGAGAGAGAGAGAGAGAGAGAGAGAGAGAGAGAAAGGGGGGGTGGGGGAGGAGAGATGCAAGATAGCTTCCCTACCAACAATAAAAAATGTATTTAAAAAAGACACAAAAATAAAGTACATAAAAAATTAAGAAGTCACAAAAAGATGAAAAGTATAATATAATATTTAGAAGCAACCTAAATGAAGTAAAAAATAATAATAGAATATATAAGGAATAAAAAATTACAGCTAGGAAAAACTAAAAAAATTAGGTTATTAGAAAAAAGAAAAACTCAAAAAGTGGCAGAATTTATAAACAATTAGTAAAGAAAATGTGGTATACTTTTAAGAATAAATAGAAGGAATTTAAAAGCAAGTGAACATAATGGATAATATCTTTCAAGAATTAGATGACTCAACAAACTAGAAATGGAAGGGAATTTCCTCAACCTGCTGAAAGGCATCTATGAAAAACTCACAGCTAATACTTAATGATGAAAGACTGAATGGTTTTCCTCTAAAATGAGAACCAAGACAGGGATATCTGCTTTCACCACTTCTATTCAACATTGTAGTGAAGGGTCTAGCCAGGGCAATTAGGCAAGAAAAGGAGCTAAAGGAAATGAAAGTAAAACTATCTCTACTGGTAAATGTCATGATCTGATATATAGAAAACCCTAAGGAACCAATTTGAAAAAAAAATTAGAATAAATAAATAAGTACAGCAAAGTTGCTTGATACAAATGAATGTACAAAAATCAATTTGATTTCAATACATGCACAATGGACAGTGTAAGTGAAAATGAAATTAAGAAAACAACTCCATTTATAATAGCATTAAAAGAATAATACACTTAGGAATAAAATTAATAAAAGTAATTCAAACTGGAGAGTCTGAAAACTATAAAATATTGATAAAATAAGTGAAAGAATACATGAATCCAAATCCCAGCTGGCTTCTTTGCAGAAATTGACAAGCTGATTCTCAAATCCATATGGAAATTCAGGTAGTTCAGAATAGAAGTGGGGGGTGGGAAATAACATCTTGAAAAAGAACAAATATGGAAGACATACTTTCTAATTTTAATACTTAACAGAAAACTATAGTAATCATGTCAGCACAATAATGGCATAAGTATATATGGAAAGTCATAATATAAATCAATAGAATAGAATAAATAGTTCAGTAATAAACTCTCTTACTTTCAGTTCATGGACTTTGAAAGAGTTACCAAGACAATTCAATGGGGGAAGAATAGGCTTTCCCTAAGTGATTCTGAGACAACTAGATATCCACATTGCATAAGACGGAAAAGTTGGACCTCTTCTTCACATAATAGAGTACATTTAACTCGAAATTGATCAAAGACCCATTTGTAAGAGCTAGAAGTATAAAACATAGGCATAAATCTTGAAGACCTTGGATTAGGCAATAGTTCCTATATGTGATGCCAAAAGCACAAACATCAAAAGAAAAACAGATGAATTGGACTTCATCAAAATTAAAACCTTTTGTGCTTCAAATGACACTATCAAAAAGGTGAAAAGACAACGCGCAGCTGAGAGAAAATATTTGCAAATCGTAAGAAACTTGTATCTAGAATATACAAAGAATGTTTCCAACTCAATACAAAAAAAGACAAACAACCCAATTAAAAATGGGCAAACGATCTGAATAAGCTTGTTTCCAAAGAAGATATACAAATGGCCAATAAACACAAGAGAAGTTGCACAACATTGGTAGCCCTTAGGGAAATAAAAGTCAAAACCACAATGGCATACTACTTTACTTGGACTGAATCATCAAAAGACAGATAATAACAAGTGTTAGTGAGGATATAGAGAAATTGGAACCACATACCCTGCTGGTGGGAATGTAAAATGGTGCAGCCACTTTAGAATACAGTCAGATGGCTTCTTAAAGGGTTTTATTGATTTATCATGTGATCCAGGAATTCTACTCCTAAGTATGCATCCCAGAATAACAAAAATATATGTCTACACAAAAACTGCTATCCAAATATTTATAGCAACATTATACAAAATAGACAAAAATAAAGTCAATGAATGGAAAATGAATGGATTAATAAAATGTGCTGTATCCATATAGTAGAAAATTATCCAGCACAAAAAACTAATGGAGTGCTGATACACATTACATCATGAATGAACCTTGAAAATGTTATGCTGTGTGAAAGAAGCCAGTGTCAAAAGACTACATATTTTATTATTTCATTCACATGAAATGTCCATAATAAGCAAATCTGTAGGAACAGAGAGTAGATAAGTAGGTTACTGGTTTCCGAAGGGCTAGGTGGGTTGGGGGTTTAGGGAAAATGGGGAGTGATTCTAATCGGTAAGGAGTTTCTTTTGGGATGATGAAATGTTCCAAAATTGATTGTGATGGTGATCATACAAGTCTATAAATATATTACAAATCTTGACTTGTACACTTTAAATAGATAAATTACATGACATAAATTATATTTCAATAAAGCTATCATAACATATATTTTTAATTTTTATTATTTTTAATATATTTTTATTGCTTTCAGAGAGGAAGGGAGAGGAAGAGATGGAAACATCAATGATGAGAGAGAATCATTAATTGGCTGCCTCTTGCACGTCCCCTACGGGGGATTGAACCTATAACCTGGTCATATGTCTTTGACCAGAATCAAACCCCAGGACCCTTCAGTCCACAGGTCAGTGCTTTATCCACTGAGACAAATCTGCTAGGGTTAAAATATATATTTTTAAATTAGAGTTTTAAAAGGAACTTAAAAATTCAAAATAAAATGAAGAGATAATTTTTAAAAACTCATTAAAATGTAATAGATATGGAAGACAGCAAATAGGAGCCCAAAAGGAAATAAAAAATCAAAGTAATGGTACAAGACACAAGACAAGTGCTAAAATCTACATTCAATAAAGGTTTCCTGAGGGAGGAAGAGGGGACTTGAAACTATATAGTGAATGACCAGCATTAATAGTTACTATTGATCTTAAGAAAAATGTCTGAATCCAAGTTACTTATGGAAATAAACATGAACGTAGATGATATTTGGAAGGAATACTCAAGAACCTACTTGGAGGTTAGTGATTGCTATATCCAAAGTTTGTTCACAGAAATAGAGATACTTGTACTATTGTTCATCTTCAAATATGATAGAAATATTCTATTGTGTGTTCAAAATTTATTAAAAGCAATTAAATTAACTAGTACTAGAAGGTAACATCTAATAAGTGCTTAATAATAGTAAAGAACAAAGTGGGAAGAATTACCCTGTAATAAGGCTGTGAGCTGTTGAGTATCAGAATAATATCTAACAATTGTTAAGCTCTTACATACAACGGGCGCTATCTAAAGCACATTATATTCATGTTGACCCTCTGGACAACCCTATGAGGTAAGCACTACTATTTTCCCATTTGGTGGATGAGAAACCCAAGGAACAAATAACTTACCTAATGTGCACAGTGAGTTGGTGACAGAACTGGAGTTTGAACCCAGGCAGCCTGGCTTTAGAGTCCATGCTCTTAATTCATCATGCCCCACTCCTGTGGATTTGCTTAGGCAGGGGTGGTGGTGGTGGTGATGTCAGAAAGTTGGGAGTCATGTCAGCTCTTCACAAGGACAATAGGGGGAAGGTCAAGCTTTGGGACGAGTTGGAAGCCAGATCCAGAAGTGCCTGAATGTCCTGCACAAATGCTGCTCTTTTCCCTTTGATCCGTGGTAGGAATTAAATATTTCTGAGCAAGCAAGTAATAAGCAGGGAGTTATGTTTAAGAAATGGTCATCATTGCCGAAACCGGAATGGCTCAGTGGATGGAGCATCGGCCTGCGGACTGAAGGGTCCCAGGTTTGATTCTGGTCAGGGGCATGTACATTGGTTGCGGGCACATCCCCAGTAAGGGGTGTGCAGGAGGCGGCTGATCAATGTCTCTCTCTCATCGATGTTTCTAACTCTCTATCCCTCTCCCTTCCTCTCTGTAAAAAATCAATAAAATGTATTTAAAAAAAAAAAAGAAATGGTCATCATCAACTGGGCTGGAACATTGGGTAAAGAACTACATGAAGACAGGAGATCAATTTGGAGATGTTGAGGAGAAGGCAATGAACTTAAAAGAGATGATTGTAAATCAGGAGCCAGAACCCTCAGATATCATTTTTTTAATGAAATTTTTGGGGAGTGACATTGGTTAATAAGATTATATAGGCTTCAAGGGTGCATTTCTATGATACATTATCTGTATAACGCTGAGCAGTTCCCAGGGGAATTTGTGTTCTGAGGCCCAGGCCCCGCAAAAGTGCGTCCTTTAATATGATGGAGTCTTGACTCGTAATAAGTGAGACCTGCTGTCTGAAGCCAGATGGATAGATTGGGAGAACGCTGTCTACCTAAGTGAGAAAGGACTGGAGTCCAGCAAAATAGTAGCGAGAAATCTCATAATTCTTAACTCTCCATACCCCATCCTCCTCAGAACAAGACTAGAACAGTCTGAGAAGCTGCTTGCTTCGAGAGCAGGAGGGCCCAGAACAGTATCTCTAGAGATGGGTTTATCACATGCCTTCCTGCTACCGACCCACCCCTGGGGACCAGGTCACACCACTCCTCCTGGACAGGGACTGGGGGGAGAAGGGCTTCCAGCTGCACCTGCATAGGTGATGGCGGCACAAACCAGGGTGGTGACTATGGGAGCAGAGAGGAGGGACTTGACATGAGATCACCACGGCCAATTGGTTACAAGGCAAAGGAGCGAACCCTCCAAAACAAGAGTTTTGAGCCAAGAGAATGAGAATAACGATACATAAGGTTGCCGTTTCTGAGAGCCTGTCCACATCATTAAGTGAGGACTTACTCTAATTCAGGAAGTCCTTGCCTGGAGCAGGGTGGTTGGCCACTGCTTTGCACATGGCAGCTGCCCAAACCAGGCTGGAGGAATGGACTCTGATTCAGAGTAACCAAGTGCAAGGCAGGACCGGTAACTCCTGGTGAAGGCTGCCTCCAATGAAGGCTGTAAAACTCACGGATTTCGAATAGTGTAGATTCAGAGATGCCATCGCTTGGAATGTTTCTCAAAGGGGAGCCAGTTGTGTGCTCAGCCCTACCGCTGCCCTAAGCTGCTATTTCCTCATGAAGTCTGGCCACTATTAATTTAGTCACTACAATTTTGCCGTTATTATTCATGCACGGTGATCTCCAGAAATGAAGCTCACCTTTCTACATCAATCACCAAAAAGGGATTTTAGACCTAAGCGCTGCTTAGCTCAAAGAAAGGGAGAGAAAAAAGAGAGTGACTTCTTAAAGTCCTCTATATTTTTCTCTCCAGCTTTATCTTAAAATCACAGCTCTTCACTATTTGGGTGAACCATTTCATGAATGCTCAGGCCTCTAACATCAGAAAAAGTCCAAGTGGTGAGGTAAAGAACTTGCCTGAGGAAGTAGTGACTTAGAAGTAAGCTCAATAGCTCACAACTGCTTAGTCTCCACCCAAGCATTGGTTTAAAAGATTGTGTCACCCTGGCTGGTGACTCAGTGGGTTGGAGCATACTTGCAGGCACAAGTACAACTCTCAGTCAGGGCACATACCTGGGTTGGGGATTCAATCCCCAGTCTGGGGCATATATGGGAGGCAACTGATGGATGTTTCTCTCTTTCTGTCTCTTCTTTCTCTCTCTCTCTCTAACCCTTCCCCCTTTTTTCTCTCTCTTTCTAAAAAAATAAAATAAAAACATATCCTCCAGTGAGGAGTTTTTTTAAAAAAAACAACAAGATTGTCTCATATTACCTCACCAGAAGTACATAACTTGTGATGGTGCCCCCTTCATAAGGAATCTATCATTATTCCGACGCCATATTGAACTGAATTCACATCTTACTGTAATGAATTCCAGTGCGGCCCTCAAACCACTCACACAGAGAAATACACTATGTATTGAAATGCAACCATTTCTTTGCATGGATGGTGGGACACAGAAGCATTTTGTTTCACAAGTATAACATGATGGTTTTTATGGGGGAAGTGAAGAATAATTTATCCAGTGGGGGAGGAATGTAATTAGCTTGAATACAGAGCATTGGAAATGGGCCGGGACAATAGCCAAGTTACTGAGGAGAAGAAAAAAAAAAAAGAGTCCATCTTGGATACCCAACACTAAAATAGTGTTCCCCAGTAAAAGCTTGTATCTCATGGTTGTTTCCCCCTCCCCTCTCTCTCTCTCAGCAGAAAATATGTGATAAGAAACTAAGGGAACATATAAGAAGCAACATTTGCCCAGCATCCACTGCGTGCTGTACACTGTTTAACATTCTCAGTTTTTTCAATGTTTCTGTGCCCATCCGGTCAGCCAAACTTGCTCACAGCCCTCAAAATGCCTTCCCCTGACCCCCTCTTGGGTCTATAAGTTATCCCAGTGATGGAAGTTTTAGACAAATAATCTAGAAAAATACCTGAGCAGATTGGAAGCAGGCTTGGCCTGTTGAGCAGAAAATGCCAGGGTCCCTGGCAGCTGGATGATGGGTGCAGGGAGCACAGGCCCCATGAAAGTGTGCCCTTGACCCCACATTCTCCTCAATCTAGGTCCGGGGGGCCGGAACAGGGACATCTAACGTGAGGAGCACAGGCAGATCCCCACGTACCTTTCCACCTCCTGCCTCGGTCTAAGGCTAGTACCATCAGCCTGGGTTAACTCCAGAGCTTATGCTCTTACCCAGAAAACAAAATAGCTCCACAGAACACAACAGGCTTTCAAAAATTGCTCGCTGAATGAGTGAGCGCATGGGAGTTAGTATCTGACCTCTTGGAGTTTCATAGAAAAAGACCTGCATATTATCTATGGACTAAAATTGAAAAATGCTGGGCAAAAGGAGCATCGGCGCTCTGATCACCACCAGTTCCCACACCTGTGGCATTTGGTTAGCCTTCCCATGAGGAGCACCTGTGGCCCAGCTGCCGGCAAAGGCCCCTCTTTGTGCACAGACCCAGCATCCTCCATTCTCCGCCCCAGTTCAGGACTCAGCATCCTGTCCATGATAATCCACCTCGAGCTGAGAGGCAATACTCGGGCGACAGGAGAAGAATAAAGCCAGGTGATGTTGCCTAGCCTGTCGTATACTTTTAGGGCCGAATCAAGCAGAAAATAAAGGAACTAAAATTCAGTCTAATCAGCATCAAAATTTGCCCCAGTAGCACCTTTGTTAAGGTGTTCATTTGTATTTGCCTTAAGTAAAGTAACCTTTAGAGTAAGGGAGGTAGAAATTTAGTCTTTCCACAACAGAGGAAACAAGTTGTATTTCTGTTTGTTTGTTTGTTTGTTTATTTGTTTGTTTTCTGATTACAAAAAAATCACATATGTTCTTGGGGAATCATTTTGAAAGTGTGGAAACTTACATTGAAAAATCAACCATAATGCCACCTACCAAGACAATGGCCTTCAGTATTTATTACACTTTTGCATGTTAAAATCATTACCAGTTGCTCAATTAAAGCTCCTCTTTTTACCTAATACTTAGATAAGCGTTTTCTCATATTATTGAGAATCTCTGGATACATCAGTTTTAATAGCCACATGGTATCCCATTATCTAAATTTTCTTGGGTTAACAATTTACTTACCAATTAATTTTATTGTTCTCATGGTGGGGGGGAGCTTTGTTTTTTCCTGTTGGTAGTTTTTGTTTTTATATTTGCCTTGGTGCATAATGTTGTATTTATTTTCCTACTTTTGCCTTTAATATAATATTAAAATATTAGAATGCATGCATACAAAATATATTTTAAGAAGTAGACTATTACTAAGGTTCTAAGTTGCTTTCTAAAACTGGGTCCTGTTTTAAACCCCATATTCTTATTCCACTTTCCTCCACCAGCAGGGAGCACCTCCATCTGTTTATTTGATAACTGATAAGCAAACATGGTGTGTCATTATTATAATCCACGCTTGTAGGGAAAGCAATTTAAGTAAATGGAAGTATGCCATATTTCCCACTGAAATGTATTAAAAGATCATTTCATCGGATTGTTAAAATATTTCCTAGCTTTCAATCAGTGATAACTGCATGATAAATATCTCTGCATTTACTTTGTTCTTAAATATTTTCTTTTATTGTTGCTATTTTTAAAGTCAGAGTTGGACAGAAATGGCAGACTTTTGGTTGCACATCCAACATTTCAAATTGACTTAAAATGACTCCATAATAGAAAACCCTGTTCTCATACCCCAATACTCAGTTTCTTAGGAACCACAGTGGCTCCAGAAATAGCTGGAATTATTGCTTCCCATCCTAGAAGCTTATCTCAATTTATCTTTTTATAATTGTGACATTTCATTTGTATTACTCTTCCCATTCTCTAAAGTACTGCACGCCATATGCTTGCTTTTCAAAACTCAAATCTAATATTTTGACAGGCCTCGCTGAGGATTATGCATTTCCATTCAAACTCATTATATTTAAAAACAAACAAGAAAGAAAACAGGTATGAGGATTACCAGCTTGGAGGGAGACTCACTGGCGAGAACAGCACCCACACACCAACTTCGGCGGGGGGTGGGATTTTTGCCACTGACTTTTTTCCATTCGCTTGTGAACAGCAGAGGCCAAAGGAGCTGGTTGGTGGTCTGCGCCCGTCCAGTCAATGCTGGGAAACTGTCAGGATTACAATGGTCCTTTGTTGGTTGGCTTGGCAGCAATGCCAAGGGCTGAATGGGCCACAGAGACTGCACTAGTTATGACGGCTGCTGGGCCCTCCTGAACCACCAGAGCCCTCCCACCGCATCGCCCAGCCACCCGGGCTGACAGCAGGCATGTGGAGATGCTCAGATTCCTCCCACACCAAGATGCTGTGCCCAGTGGCTGGAGGAAAATCTCCACTTCCCGGTGATCAGTCTAATTCAGCAGCAGGACCAATCTCATCTGAAACTTGCAAAGAGAAAGCAGGTAAACAAGATAGCAAGAAATCATGAAAATGTATGGTGTGGTGATGTGCTCATCCCTCTACCGAATTTGCCTGGTGGTTGTTGAGGATGAGAGTAAAGGATTAAAAAATAAACTCAGGAGTGCGTGCAGGGTGGAGGGGGTCATTGAGGAAGAATGGAAGACATCTGTAATGCTTCCAACAATAAAATAAACAAACAAACAAAAAACCTCAGAGCAAAACAGAAAAAAAGGAGCTTCCCGGTGATGACATTCATGGGGAAAATCTGATCCGAGCAGTTCAGGACATAATAAATGTTGTCACATCAGATACGCCGGAACTCCGATGTTCAGGTTTAGATGCAGCCCCCAATATCAGAAAGAAGGACACTGAAGATTATGAGGAAGGTCAGACAAAAGATTACTAGATGAAAAATGAGTTGTTTTCTAACAGCTTTCTTCTAACCCAGATTCCTGGTTTTATTTAAGCAGCCCATTGCCTTTGAAAACGCACAGGATCTTTTCAATAGCGAAAGATCAAATGATGTTAATCAGGCAGTGGGGCTTAATCCTTCAATGCAGCTGTCTCTTTACATCACAAACATTCCAACTATATAAACTGGGACGATTTTTATCTCAGCTTCCTTCCTCCTCCTCTCTCTCTCTCTTTCTCTCTCTCTCTCTCTCTCTCTCTCTCTGCCAACCACCTTCCTTTAATCCTAATTTTCGCCAATCAATACAGAATATGCTTTCTTATCCTTTCTCACCTCGGCCAAGGAACAATCTGTTGTGCCTTAGAAGGAGGATAAGAAAATAAGGCAGTAAGTACAGCCACCTCCCCCTCCCCCTCTCCATGTCCCTCAGACTTTGGGTGGATCATCGTTGTCTATGTTCCAGTGAAAAGACCACATTTCCAGGGCACTGTATGTAGCTCAGCTTCTCCCTGCTCCTCCTCAGCATTGCTTTGGCCCAGTGAAATCAATCCCACTTACTTACAGATGAAAATGCAATCTTTTCCTTAAGAACGCAATAACCGTCGCTGGAATTCGGAGTTTAGGCATGTAGAGCCCAAAGAGCAAAGGACTGAGGTGGGCTGAAGGGTTTCTGACTGTTGTCTTCCGATAGCAGACCTGTCATCCTGCTGAAATAGGATGGGACTTCTATAAAAATATGGAACCATTAGAGCAGTGATTTCTAACAGGGGGTGTGGTGGTAAATGGTGTCACCCCAGAACTTCAGGGCACAACCCCTTTCTCTGCTGAGATGCTAATCTGCCTGCAGTAGAGCACCACTGCTATCCATGGGTGTGGGACCTATTTTAGGGCACGTTAGAATGGGGTGGCGGGGGGTGGAATTGAGAGACTTATCAAATTGAACTATAAATTCCACAAGATCAACTGAGAATATATAATTTCTTCATCTTTTTATTCCCAAGGACTAACCGGGCCTGAGATGTGGCTGATGCTCAAAAATCCTTCCTGAAGTATAATTTCGTTGATGAATTAAAAGGAAAAAAAAAACTTCAGGGAAGCAAATATCATTTTAATATAATAGAGTGATCTAATAAGGAGCACTGTCCAAAGTGGGTTCCCGTGAGAGACAGGGAGTGCTCCATCCTTGGAGGCGTTGGAGCATAAGCTGGGGATTCTGCTGTACACGTGGGAGATTTGAGCAGATCTATGAGGCTAACGGAGTGGCAGCTAATTTGGCTTCAGGCCCAAGAAAAAATTCACTTTCCTCTTCATGAATATGAAGGGGTTCATTGTTTGAAGGGTGTGAAAGGATGATGCATCCTGTGATATCATCAGCTTAAACGCTGCCGCCTGGAAGTTAGGTGTTAAATTTGAATCACAGTTTATTCAATCTGGTTTCAAGTCTTCAAATTTATTTATTTTTTTAAATTGAGAAGAATGTTTGTATCTTTGAGAGTCACCAACATGTTCTTCTCAATATGAATGCTAATACATAGTAGCCCAGAGCTGTGGCTTCTGCAAACCCAATTGGTTCTACCTGCAGAGCCCAAGGTGATACCCAGCTCTTTGTCACATTCATTTGGAACCCAATTTTCAAATTAGTTTAAGGACGGTCCATAAGATAATTCCAACATTTCTGGAAACATCTGAACTCTTTTAGGTTTCCTCCTCCCCCTTTTCCTTCTCCACCTCTGCTCCTCCTCCTTCTTCTTTTAATTCTGAATGAAATTTCTCATCCAAGGGAATGTGGTACTTGATAATCACTTCTTTGATACGCAGGCATTCCACATTCACTTATACTGAACATCTGTGGCCCATTAAAGGAAGTAATAAAGTGGTAAGCCTCATGCCCAACCATCAGGGTTGCTGTGATGATATTTTGGCAAAGAGCGCCCCCTATCAGCAGTAAACCAACGTGGCGTCCCTGCGGGCCAGAGTCAGCCAGAGGAGGGGTGCATTACCTATCACTAGCATTTGTTTTATTTGCCGGGCAATCACCTTTTTCACCAACCATGGCCAACTACCCAAGACTGTGTATATCATGCCTGTTTTAGTGGAAGCACACAGAGGAAGGTGACTCTGGATTCTGAAAATAAGAGCCAAATTTTCTGTCAATATTTTTTCCACTATCTATGAACTTAATTTTTGAAGGGAGTAATGGAAAATTCTTAATTGTCTTCTTCAGCTGGACAATTCTTAAAAGTTTTGGGTCTTTTGTGCCGGAAACCAATAATTATCTCATTAATAGAAAGTGGAGGAGGAACCTGGAAAGCTGATCAAACCTTGAAGCTCTGAAAAGTCAAAGCCAGCCACTCCCTATCAGACAATGAACTTCCCCATCAAATAATTATGTAAAACCTTACTGATAAAATAATCTACTTGTTACTGGAATTGCCTGCTTCAGGGCAAAGGGTGTATCCCAAACCTGAATAAAAGGCATGGCAAGGCCAAAGGAAGGTGGTAGTCTTTCCACTAGAGGAAGGCTCCCGCCTGGCCGCCCAGTATTGCCAAATTAATGCTTTTCTAGTCTCTCTTTTTGTTCGTGTATGGCCTCCTCCAGAACCTGAACCCTGAACGGGAACCCTGAACCACGAGGGACATGGAAAGAGGTTCCCACACTTTTGCTGGATAAAACATGTTTCCAAACTTTGTCCAGATTAAGAATTATTCTCTAGCTTTTTAGGGATCTTAGATATCTTCTAGGTCAGTGGTTCTCAACCTTCCTAAGGCCGAGACCCTTGCATACAGTTCCTCATGTGGTGGTGACCCCCAACCATGAAATTTTGCTACTGTTATGCATCGTGATGTAAATATCTGCATTTTCTGATGGTCTTAGGCGACCCCTGTGAAAGGGCCGTTCAATCCCCAAAGGGGTCGTGACCCACAGGTTGAGAACCACTGTTCTAGGCACTTCCTGATACAGGTGAGGAACCTGGTGTCCAGTGAGGACATGTACCTCTCCTGTCAACTCCACATCCACTGACTGCTACCTCAGGCTCTATCCTTCGGCTGACCCTCCTCTGGCTTCTGCAGCAGAGAGTGTATTGGAAAGATCGGGAGTGTATAAAAACTCACCATCACCCTCGTTGGCTTGGCTCAGTGCATACGTTGTCCTGCAGACTGAAGGATCCCAGGTTTGATTCTGATCAGGGCATGTACCTCGGTTGCAGGGGAGACTCCTCCGTGGCCCAGGCCTTGGTCAGGGCTCATGCAGGAGGCAACCAAACGATGTGTTTCTCTCAGTCTTTCTCCCTCTCTTCCACTCTCTCTGAAAATCAATGGGAAAAATATCCCATTGATATGGTGAGGATATCCCATTGACATGGGTGAGGATTAAAAAGACACGCACAAAAATAAAACTCATTGTGATATCTTGGGCTGTATCTGAATAGAACTTTTATCTTTATGTTTTCATTATGTTCTGCTTGTGCTGATAAAATACAAATCTCTCTTCATAACACAAAAATAGATGTTGATTCTAAATAAAGTCATATAATTTACTATATACATATATCTAAAATCATTCATGTAAATTACTTGAAAAAGTATTTTATTTATTTATTTAATATATTTTATTGGATTTTTTTTTTAAAGAGAGGAAGGGAAAGGGATAGAGAGTTGGAAACATCTATATCAGCTGCCTCCTGCAGTTGGGGATGTGCCCACAACCAAAGTACGTGTCCTTGACCAGAATCAAATCTGGGACCCTTCAGCCTGTAGGCCAACACTCTATCCACTGAGCCAACCCAGTTAGGGTTAAAAAAGTATTTTATATTTTTCTCTCCTTGTAGGCAGTTTTAAGTGATTTAAAATATGTACCTGTATGTATTATTTGATGATCATACAGTTCTTCCTAAATAATATACTTAACTTTTAACAGAGACTTTTGGAGATAATGTAGTCTGAGTGCCAATGGAAGACATTTTACCTTGTAATATATTATTTACTACCGAGGGCTGTTTCTATTGCAGGAGAAAGCCAATGGGCTAAGAATGCAGAACTTTGGATTCAAGTACAGTGTCTGCCACTTAGTACCTCTCTGATTTACTCCAGTCACCAAACTCCCCTGGCAGAGGGGTGTGTGTGTGTATGTGTGTGTGTGTGTGTGTGTGTGTGTGTGAGAGAGAGAGAGAGAGAGAGAGAGAGAAGAGGAGGGAGTAGTGAGAAAATCTAAACTGCCTTTTTCATGGATTGTTGCTAGCATCAAATCCAGTAACAGAATTGCAAGTTCTTTGAAACTTATAATCAAATTTAAGTTAGTATTTCAATGGTCGGAGCGTTTGCTTGCTGCCAGGTAGCAAGCTAAATGGGCCCAGTGTGGGTAAAGGTTAAAAGCTGGGCTCTTTGACCCATCAACTTGGATGGAATCCCAGCTTCACTACTTGCTAACCGTGTGCCCTCTGGAGAGTTATTGAACCTGTCTGAGCTCGACATACTGAGGGGGCACCAATTTAGTTCAGGCCCGCATTAGGTTGTGGTGAGATTAAGTACGGTAATGGATGCAAGGCCCCCAGTGGGATGGCCAGCCCACAGCAAAAAAAAAAACAAAACACACACACACACACACACGTTAGTTTGTCTTTATATTAGGAGATTCTTGCTGTCCGTACGGCTCCTGGGAGCAAATAACCTGGGGGAGTTGAGTCTCTTAGCCCTTAAAATCGTTTACTGAGGTTAATGTATGAAGTTGTAGCTGAGACATCACCTCGAAGGACATAGAGAAAATTCAGGAGTCATCAAACAAAGTCATCGACAGTAGGATTCATGAGTTCTAGGGTAAACCCAAGAATATCTGCTTTTTCTCTTCCTTCCTTACTCTCATCTTCAGAACTAAGAGCTGTCTCTTAGGGAAAAATTCTACTCTGAGTGAAGAAATGAATATTTAGCTAATGTCCCACATAATCTCAGACCCTGTATAAATTTTATGGACTTAAAAATAAGTCATGTGTGTGTGTGTGTGTGTGTGTGTGTGTGTATCTATGTGTGTGTGTGTGTATATATATATATATATATATATACACACATATATACTATATGTATACACACACACACACACACACACACACACACACACATACTAGATGCTGGATGCATGAAGATTCATGCAAGAATGGGCTTTCCTTTCCCTGGCTGCCAGCACTGCCTTCGCTCTGGCCAGAGCTGCCTTTCCGGCTTCCCACGCTACTCAGAGGCCCTGAGCAGCTGGGGTGGTGCAGAACGCCTGAGTTGTCGCCATGGTAACAACACAAGGGTCCAGCCACTTGGCACCTGCATATGCAAATCAACCTGTCATATTTTGGGGTTAATTTGTACACTAACTCCTGATTGGCTGGTCGGTGTTGCAAAGGCACTGTCAATTAGCATGTTACTCTTTTATTAGTGTAGAATATATATGTTTTTCCTTTATTTACAAATAATTTGTACTTGATTCCTCCAGTTTTACTCTCTTTACTTTTAGGTTGTGACCTTCACCAAAGCTGGATTTGTTGTTTTGCTTTTCTCACTATGCCCAATATTCAAGTTCCATGAATGATCCACAGAAATGTAATGCCTTGGATTCATGCTGTGCCTCTATTACCTACTTGTTGGGTATTCTGGGGAAAGATGCTTCAATTCCCTGAACCTCAGTTTCCTTGCTCATAAAATGGCACTTGGATGTAATACCTGGAAAACCCTTAGCACATAACCGGTATTCAATAAAAGGTCACTATCGGTATTTCTCTCCTTTAAGCTGTCTCTTGATGATGACCGCCATGCTGGCCATCGTCTCTATGCCTATCCCTAAGTTTTGGCCCAGATTCCCAAGAAATAAAGATAAAACTGGCAAGAAGAAAAATAGGAAAATCCAAGGAAGCATAGTGAGAGGGGGAAAAAAAGGCTTTTGCTGAGCTCAAAACAGCCAACAGAGCAATCTTTGTATTCAGTCCAAAACTCAGAGCCAGCAGGCTCAAACTGATGAAAGAGAACACTGATGCTAGGGTGCCACCTAGTGGTAGTCTCCTAGTACTACAAGCAGTGACGTCGAAAGTGGTGGGGAAATAATTGCCAAAGGAGCCTCCGATTGTTGTCTTCATTGCAAAGGTGGGAACGCACTGCTGGTTCCCACACCCTGTTCACAGCAGGGCTGTGGACAGCACACTCATGTCTGTTCAGCATCACTTTACTAGTGTGTTACTTCTATCTGCATAGTTAGAGCCTCTTTTTTGTGCTAACAACTTAGCACATTAGCAAAGAGTTGGCAATTAACTAAAATTTTAATCAACCACAAAGTAACAAAGGAGGATGAGATCCTTCTTGACATTTGCAAGTTAAACCTCATCTCCATTCAGAATCCTTCCCCACTTGAGAAGAAGGGAGACAATACTCACCTTTAATTCTGAATATTTTATGATAGAGCACCCTACAGTTACTCCTGACAATTATCTTTCAAACACAATGATGTTAAATGAAGGGGCCTACAGAACTCTACAGACATTCAGTCCTGAGTCCCCTGGAAAGAGGAAATGGGCAGATTTGATTATTCTTGTATTATTCAGTCACTTATTTGTAGCAGAATCTATGATAAAAACTAAAGTTACCAACAGGGGGGAAATCCAATAGTCATGTGTAAAGAGACATGTCCTTGAATGGTGAGGAAATCTTGTTTTAAATGTTAGGATTTTAGAATTAGAAAGGACTTTAAAAATGAGATGGTTCGTCTGCTTTTTTTTTTTTAATTGGTGAAACTATATTTACCTAACGTATTTTTGTGATATTTATGTGTTAACCTTGATTGCTATGTTAGGTTTTGTTATACCTGGTAGAATGATCTGGCTCTATTAACAAGTTTAGGCTGTAAAACACCTTCTATAGTGTGTCATTTATTGGGAGAGGGTGAGCCTGGGAGAGAATTAGAACCAGCTGAAGGCACACACAGGCCAACTGTTGCTCCTATTTTAAAGGTAGTTTTAAAGATCAGATGGAGGGAGAGAGGAAGAACCAGAAAGTTAAAGCAGAACAGATGTTGCTGCTGCTGTGGCTCTGGTGGTAGGTGGGCCCAGGCTCAGACACAGGAGGGACCATCTGGGCAATTTGGCACCCGTCCTCCTCAACTCCCTGCCACCTCGCCACACGTGGGCACGGGAGGTGAGAGGAACAGGTATGTCCCAAACCTGAATGCCCTTGTTTCATGGACATGCCATGGCCCTCCTCCGGCCAATAGCATCTCTTCAGTAGAGTTGGGAGAAATGTCTTTCAAGTAGACTGGTTTTGTTCATTACATTAAATTTTTTGAGCTCCTGATTTGTGGCACTCCTCCAACATCCTGATGGCTCACACCTCTTTATGTTGGGCAAGGTGATTCTGTCCCTGAAATGTGTCTCCTTCCTACATCTCTACCCCCAACCACACCCCACTTCATTACCGATTTCTCATCACCATTTTCAGGGGAATGCCATGCAAGATTCTTGGTTCTAAGGAAAGAAGATGAATTAAACACAGGGTCTGCGTGCCCCCCCCACCCCCGGAAAATCTTTTTGTCTGGTATCATCATCATGATAAAACTGCCTAAGAAATATGCCCTGAGAGCACCCATATGATTGTCAGCTGATTTCTCAACAGAAACTATATGCAGGACAGATGGGAGTGGCAAGAAATATTCAACGTGATGAATAGCAAGAACCTACAAACAAGAATACTCTACCCAGCAAAGCTATCATTTAGAATTGAAGAGCATATAAAGAGCTTCACAGAGAAGAAAAAGCTAAAGGAGTTCATCAACTCCAAACCAGTATTATATGAAATGCTGAAAGGTACTCTTTAGGAAGAGGAAGAAGTAAAAGGTAAAGATTAAAATCATGAACAACAAGTACATATCTATCAACAAGTGAATCTAAAAAGTGAATTAAAAATATGAATAGAATAAACTGTTGAATATAATAGAATCAGGAAAGGGGTGAGGGGTGTATAGGGAGAGACTGGACAAAAATCATACACCTATGGATGAGGACAATGTGGGGGGAGGTAAAGTAGAGGGAGGGGTGGGAGCAGGTGGAAGGGAGCTATAGGGGGAAAAAGAAGAAACAAATGTAATAATCTGAACAATAAAGATTTATTAAATTAAAAAAACACACACAAAAAAACCAACAACAACAAAAAAGAAATATGCCCTGAGCTCAGAAATATACTTCCAACAACTTGGAGAGTGCTTCTGCAACTTCATGTTTGGACATTTGTTTTTTGCCCCTTCTAAGTTCGAGTCCCGTGAAAAGACAAGAGCAGCCATCAGAAAAAAAATTTGACCTAACTCAAGTGCTATTTTACTTAGAATGAACCAAAGACACACAAATAACTGAAGTATCCCCAAAAGAATATTTTATATAATATTTTATAATATACTAGAGGCCCGATGCATGAAATTTGTGCAAGGGAGGGGTCCTCAGCCCAGCCTGCACCCTCTCACCATCCAGGACCCCTCAGGGGATGTCTGACTTCCAGTATAGGCCCAATCCCACAGGGATCCCTGGTCCAATTTGGGACTGCTGGCTCCTAACCACTGGCCTGCCTGCTGCCTAATTACATCCAATCCCTCTGCCTGCCTGCCTGATTGCCCCAACCACTCACCTGCCTACCTGATCACCCCTAACCACCTCTGCCTGACTGCCTAATGCCCTTAACTGCTCACCTGCCTGTCTGGTTGCCCCTAACTGCTCGCCGTGGCTTCGTCCAGAATGACATCTGGAAGGTCATTTGGCTGTCTGGTCTAATTAGCATATTACGTTTTTATTATTATAGATATTTTCTATAAAGTGAGATGTACTTTATATAGAAAAGGTTTCTGCTCAATTATTCCCTTCCAAGTTTTAAACCAAGATTCCTTGGCAATAGAGCCAAATGTTGCCAAATGCTCCCTTGGCGGGGAAAATCACCTGAGCTTGAGAACTGCTGATGCAGAGCAACTGTTAACGTTTTTATCTGTGGAGATACAGCAGCAGAATCTGCTTCCCGAGATGTCTTAAGGCGGGGAGAGGGGGGAGCACTTAGATTTTAGTCAGACTTGGGCTGTACTGTTTCGTTAGTGCCTTGAGCATACTCATGAATGGTTTCTGGGCAAATTTTCTCAGATTAGTCTATGGGTATGTATCCCCTCCTCCAATTCTTTGCAGGTAATGACAGTTTACAAAACCTATTTCACACACAGAATCTCACTTCATTCCACCATGATAACAGCTGGGTGCTGGTAGCCAGTTGGCTGGGACGCAACAGGGTGTCCCAAAGAGAAAGATTTGGAGGAACACAGGCTGGAGTTTCCATCCTGGCACCACCGTTCGCTGGCTATGAAAACGGAGGCCAGTTCCTCAGCTGCTGGGCAACTCCGTGTTCTAATCTGAAATGCAGGATTATTAATATTTTAGAGGGATGCTGAGAGAATTAAAATGAGGTAAGAGATGTAACACTACTTCTCACCAGCAGAGGCTTTTGCAGTTATAGGTTTTGTTGTTTTGTTTTGCTTTGCTTTGTTTTGTTTTTACTAGTTTATGGCGCCAGGACCAAAGCTTTGTGAACTCTACCACAGCTGCACATTGAAGCAACTTTCTCCATAGTGGGAGGTTTTGCTCCTTTTCTGCTCAGAGACCTCTTCAAGGCTCTAACAAACAGAAAAATCCTCATACCTACCACAGTTTTTAGACACTTTTAGAATATTCACAGACCCCTCAAAAGTGTATCGGTATATTGAGTCCAAGTGGAGAATCTCTCCAATGAGAGCTCTCTCATTTCGCCTTTTCTTCCAACGGACTCGAGTAAGTGAGTTGTTTTCCTTGCTCATTGCTTTAAACTGGCATCCTCCTTCTATGGAAAGAAATTGGCTTCTGTTTCCCTTCTGCTTGGCCAACACTATTTCCCTTCTTTTAAAATAATCTCTTTTCTAGCGGCCCCATCCATTTTAAATGAGTTGCAATACTTATTCTCATTCTCTCTGGAACCCTTTGATTTGGGGTTCTGCTTGCCCCACTAGAATTGAATCTTCTTATTCAGGTCACCAATGACACTGAATTTGCTAAGTCTGGCAGTTAAATCTCAACCCTTATCTGATATAACTTGGTTGACCAGAGTCCTTCCTGCTTGAAATGTTTTCTTCCTTTGACTTCCAGGACACGGCTACCTCTTAGTCCTCCTCCTACCTCTCAGGCCGCTTATTCTTGGTCTCCCAAACTCTAAATGTTGGGTTGCCACAGCCCTGAGGCCTTAGATAGCTTTTCTTCTTCGCCCATAATTTCTCACCAGGGTCTCATCCAGGTTCATGGTTTTACATACCATCTTGTATGTTGACTAGCTTTGGGGGGTTAGGGGATTCCTCAGCACCTGAGGTGTTAGGGGAAGTTGAGATTTCAGCCTGGGATTGTGCTCACTCTATAGCGCATTTATATTGACCTCCAAAATCCTTGGCTGTGACTAACCCCAAAGTCCTACCAGTGCTTATCCTTACTAATGAACTTCTCCTCAAAGTACTGTCCTTGTACCTCTGTTCAAAGGTTTATAGTTTGCCCAAGTTTAAGTAGCGTTCCTGGTCTTTTCCCCAACCAGACTCTGAGTTCCTAGCAGGCGAGATTGTGGTGCCTTCTGGCTTAGCTCTCCTCCTCCTCCAAACACGCACCTGCCCTCCCACTCTTGCCCTGGAACTGTGATCCTTTTTTTTTATTATTATTTCTATTGTGTTACATGTATACATATCTCCCCATTGCCTCCCTCCCTCCCAGGCATACCCCAACCCCCCAGTGTCTATGTTCATTGGCTATGTTTATCTGCATGCATACAAGTCCTTTGATTGATCTCTTATCTACCCCACCTCTCCTTAATCTTCCTGCTATAGTTTCACAGTCTGTTTGACGCTTTACTGCCTCTGTATCTATCCTTTTGCTCATCAGTTTACAATGTTCTTTATTATCCACAAATGAGGGAGACCATGCGGTGCTTCTCCCTCATTGACTGGCTTATTTCACTAAGCATAAGGCTCTCCAGTTCCATCCAGGTTGCTGCAAATGGCAAGAGCTCCTTCTTTTTAAGGGCACTGGGATCCTCTGACAAGTTGGAAGGAGAGCAGGTAAACGGAGTCTAGCAAACAAGTAACGAGCGGCTGGTACGTGCCAAGCAAGCACTGTGCCTGGCATGGCTGGTGCAATGCCCAAGGGCAGCCACCGAAATCCGCACGGGGTTAGGACAGAAGGGGCTGGGCGAGCCACGCTGAGCGAGTGGAGGAGGAGGGGGAGAGGAGGAGGAGGAGGGAGGGAGGGAGGGAAAGGAGGAAGGAGAGGGGAGGGGGAGGGGAGGAGGACGGGAGGGGGCGGAGCCACAGCGCGGCCACGCGGCTCGCCCCGCCCGGTGCCCTCGGTGGCGCATGGCTTCGGCCTCCGCCTCGGGCCGCGGCGCCCGGGACCTGCTGCAGTTCCTGCGGCTGGTGGGGCGGCTCAAGGTGAGCGGGGCGTCCGGGACCCGGTGCGGGGAGAGGAGGGGCGGCCTCGGGCTCCGAGCTCCCCGCCCCCCGCGCCCCGCAGCCGGGCCGCAAACGCCTCCGGGCGCCAGGCGGCGGGAGCGAGCCGGCGGTTGCGGGGTGTCGGGGCTGCCTGGGTTTCGGGGGGCGGGGGGGTGCGCGGGAGCCCTGGCGCCCCCGGAGCGCAGGACCCGCCACGGGGCGGGGGGCGTGGCTTGCGAGCGCCCCCGGACCCGCAGGTTTGCTCTGACGCCAGATCTGGGGGGGCTCAGCTCGGTGGGGCCTGGGCGGCCATGGCCACCCAGGCCCACCCAGGCCTTTCTCTCTGTTCTGCGGAGCAGGTCGGTGGGCCACGCTGGCGTGACGTCACATCATGCCCCCCCCCCCCCCCCGCCGCTCCGTTAGGACTTTGCAAAATTTCTCTGAAATTCATTCTCCAAGATTGCCCGTGCCCTGCCGCTGTTACTACAGCTTATACCGCGCTGGAGAAAGGTAGACTTCAGAGGAGGCAGTGCACCCCGTGGTGCGCGTCAAAGGAAGAGCCTTAGCCATGCCTGGACCCCGCCGCTTCCCAGTTGGGAAGCCTGTCACCTGGTCAGGTTCAGAGCCTTCACCACTGTTTCCTGGCTGTCTGTCTGTCTGTCTGTCTGTCTGACGGCCTGTGGGAAGCCTCGTAGTGATGAAAAATAAGCTGCTCCACGCCTTTATCTTGGTCTCAGGCAGCGGTTCTCCACCTTCCTAAGGCCGCCACCCTTTAAGACAGCTCCCCATGGGGTGGGGACCCCCAACCATAACATTATCTCCGTTGCTGCTTCATCACTGTCATCTTGCTACTGTGATGAACTGTCATGTAAATATCTGATAGGCAGGATGTAGTTTCGTCGTTACAAATGGAACATAATTAAAGCATAGGGATTCATCACAAAAAAACAATATGTAATTATATATTGTGAAATATTTATTTCTAATGACAAATAAATGAAATTTTGTCTTGAATCGTGGTGTAGCATGGGCAACAGTCTTCATATGACAACAGTAAACGACATGGCTACACTTTGCTACACCGGGGAGCGGTGTGTTGGTTCCTAAGACCATGGGAAATAGGTGTTTTCCAATAGTCTTAGGTGACCCCCGTGAAAGGGTCGTTGGACCCCCAAAGGGGTCACGACCCACAGGTTGAGAACCGCTGGTCTAAGGGGTGTGTATGGGTTGGGAGATGTATAGACCAGTAACAGTAGACCTTGATTATTCGACTTGTTTGTATTGGGTACTTGTGAGTTATCCCCCCACCTGTTTCTCTTTCTCTGCTGACTTCGCTGCGTTACTGGATTCCAGATTTTGATCATTTTGGTTAGTTAACGCACTAGTATTTTTTAATACATTCTGAAACCAGTACCTTGTTTCTGTGCCCTCTTCCCTGGGTTTCTATGGAACAGCAATAGCACGCAGTTAAAATGCTTATTTTATAAACTTCTCCCTCTAATTCATTTTCATCAGAGAGTCCCACGGACCGGCTGGGTGTACAGAAATGTCGAGAGGCCGGAGAGCGTGTCAGACCACATGTACAGGATGGCAATTATGGCACTGGTCACCAAAGATGATCATCTGAACAAAGACAGGTAAGCTGTGACCTTTGGCGCTTGGAGGGCAGGGTCTCTGCCCTGTGATCATGCACCACTTTTCATGACGGAGGCCTGTGTCAAATTCTTGTAGTTTATACACAGAAAAAGAATTATTTGAGGCAACCCATGCAGGTTCAGGGTGTGGGGAGGGGAACTGTATGTGTTGATTGCTTCAATTGTTAAAAATTGCATTCTGGGTTTTTTCTTGCTAAGTAGAAGAGCCTGCCTTGGCTGGTGTGGCTCAGTAGTCCAGTGCCCCCAAAAGTTGCAGGTTCAATCCCTATGCAGGAGGCAGTCAATCGATGTTTCATTCTGACATCAGTGTTTCTCTCTCTCTCTCTACCTCTCTCTTTCTAAAAATCAATACAAATATTAAAAGGAAACAAACGATTGATAACTTCAGGTTATAAAGCTAGATGGTCTGGTTATAGCATTTACCTACTGATACAAAAGTTTGAAACAGTAATTTCTCCAGTAAAGTAGTTAGATGGCAAAATGAGGACCTTCATAGAAAAATGAATAGAAATTTGAAACAGATCTGAGTTCAAATCCAGTAACCAGATTGATGTTATCAAGCTTTTAAACTGATGTTTGAAAAACAGCCATTTCTAAGAAAATATAGGCTATTTCCTCTGCACAATACTTTCATGTATTGTGTGGAATATTACTAAGCAGTTTTTTTAAATATATATTTTTATTGATTTCAGAGAGGAAGGAGGAGAGAGGGGGAAACATCAATGATGAGAGAGAATCATCGCTGGGCTGCCTCCTCACCGCACACTGGGGATCGAGCCCACAACCCAGGCATGTGCTCTGACGGGGAATCAAACCGTGACCTCCTGGTTCATAGGTTGACCCTCAACCACTGTGAGTCACACCGGCGAGGCTTAACAAGCAGTTTTGATTCAGAACTGTTGAAGGTTTTCATAATACAGTTACTTTAGAAAATACTGCGTTGAAATACCCTCTGAGGGTGGAGAAAGAAATGTATATTATGTAACTTCGAAACAGTCTAGAGAAGGAGTTTGTAGTACGTATGCTTCTGTGTAATGATCCGCCGTTTCTTGCCTGGTCAGATGTGTACGCCTAGCCCTGGTTCACGATATGGCAGAATGCATCGTTGGGGACATAGCACCAGCAGATAACATCCCCAAAGAAGAAAAACATAGGCGAGAAGAGGTCAGTGCTGCCTGTAGACTCCACAAGCGACCACCAGGAAAGCCTGTGGCTGAGGCACAGCTCAGTCGGTCTGACCTGAGGGAGAAGGGAGTGCGCCACCTCGGCAGGGGCTTAGGGTTCAGGAAGGGAAGGGGAGCGCCATCCCGGGAGGAGATCTGCAGGGGCAGAGCCTGGGCTGGGCGTGCTTACAGGGATCTCACAAGAAGGGCAGCTAGTTGTTGAGGCCGCAGACTGCACAGAGTTTAGGACATAATAGCCTTGGGTTGATGGGACTGATCAGGCAAAATCTTTTTTTTTTCTTACATTTTATTGATTTTTTTACAGAGGGGAAGGGAGAGGGATAGAGAGTTAGAGACATCGATGAGAGAGAAACATTGATTAGCTGCCTCTTGCACGTCCCCTACCGGGGAGGTGCCCGCAACCAAGGTACATGCCCTTGACCGGAATCGAACCTGGGACCTTTCAATCCCCAGACCGACGCTCTATCCACTGAGCCAAACCGGTTTTGGCTGATCAGGCAAAATCTTAAAGACCCTCTCGAAGAGTCAGCCATTCGTGCTTACTCTGAATTGGGTGGTTTATAGTTTTAGCTTCCAGAAGCAAGGATTTCCCTGGAGTAGGAACCAGTTGGTTTCGGGTTGTTCCCAACCGTGTTTAACACAAGCACAGGAAAGCAGGCCTGCTCCCAGCCTTGTTTAGCACAGGGACTGCAGACTGTGTTGGTTTTGTGCTCTTTAGTATGTGGCCATAGATACATGGCTTTCATTGGACAGTGGACATAGCTGGAACTCGAAGGAATTCTCCATGTGACTTAAGCTCTTTGGAGAGAAGCACTATAAATTACAAGCATAATCATTTTTGTGTTTGTTTGTTGGATTTTAAATGAGCTCTTTAGTGGTCAGAAGTAAAGAAATAGTTGTATTAGTAAGAAATGAACAACATCAATAAATTGGGAAATCAGTATCAGTTCGGGCTGTTAACCCAGAGGCCAGGGCCAAAGAGGAAGACCTATTTACTGTACAGCAGAGGCCGTATTAGCCGTGAGGAATTTGATGCTGAAGAGCTGGTTCTCAGGTGAGGGATCATTGCAAGCTACTTTTACTATAGACCAGAAACCCTAAACTGCTAAATGGACAAGCCCTTTATCAAGATGGCTTCGCAGGGCAGGTGGCCCGAGCTAGCTGTTCTCAGAGCTGAGGGGAGACAAACTTAGCCAACAGCGTTTTTGCCTCTCTGCAGGCAGAAAAGCCCTGAGGAATCCCAGTTTAGGAATTCTAGCATATTCTAAATTATGGGAACAAGAGGAATAGTGTAAGGAATATTCTTCCTGCCAAAATACGGATGGGAAATACAGGCTCAGCATCGTCACAGCCTATAGACAGGGTGGAGGCTAGGGAACTGTTTCTCCATAGTTTAGACTCATTGTGAGGTGCCCCTTCCTGAGATACAGATGTCTCTAATCACGATGTCGTACATCTGAAACGGTATGTCAACTATAACTGAAAAATAATTTTTAAAAAATAATCTAAAAAAGACATGAGAAAAGAAAAAGCATTCTTAAAAAAAAATTCCTAGGTTGATTGACAGAAATGATTTAAACGGGACCAGTTAGCTCAAGATACTGACTCACAGAAAGTAATTAGCCCTCAACCAGAGGATGCTGAGAAATTACTTAAGACATAGAGGAAAAGAAGGGGGGACACCTATTCGATTATACAGCTCATTTCAGGATATACGGTAGTTTTATTCAAGGGTACAGCTGGACACTGTGGACAAGAAATCATGTACTGAAATACCAGAGGTGACCTAGAAGAAGACCTGGAAGTGACCTAGGAAGAAGAAAAGACAGGCTGTCCCTGTGCAGGTCCACACACAGGGACTTGGAGGCTTACTCCATAAGGGAGCATGTCAGAACCTTCTGAAGACAAAGCACTGCCCATAGGAGGATCTCTAGCTCCTGGGGATGGGAGGAGACCTACTCTGTCCTGACGAGAGCGGAGTCCTGGCCTCGTGGAGGGCACAGAGTAGGCCTGAAGCATCAGAGGGAGGGGTGCTGTCCTCCTGGACTCCGTATCCTGGCCATTATGCGAAACCTCATTAAGCCTCCTGTCTGCTGCCCACTCCTGATTCACAGCAGGGTGCATACCGTCATCAGAAGGGACAAGGGAAGCATCTTAGGGAACCACAAGTTCTTGGACAAGAAGCCAAAGGCCTGGAGAGCACTGATATTGCATTGCCTCTTCCTGCAAGGATTTGGGAACAGAGAGAAAGATCTGGGAGATGAGCCATTCTTTATGCAGATGGCACCATGAGTAAGGGGTGGGTGTCTGCACCATCCACTAAGATAATTAAATGAGGGTTTCTTGGCTCGAGGTGGACTGCACATGACGAGAAGCAGGGAGCGTCCTTTGCCCAGAGGCTCGCCAGCTGCATCAGGAAGGCTTTCAACCGAAGGAGGAGGGAGGGGAAAATAAGCCTGGAAGGCTGACTGTTTTGAAGGAGAGCAAGTATTTGGATGAAAGGGAGGATGAGGGGGTAGAAGAGAAAATGTAGGGGCCAAAATCAGTACTTATAGTCTGGATCTTTCTACCAGGATAAAACATACTTTATATTATAACCCAAGTTGGTAGAGGGCACCATCAAGAACCAGTGGGATGGAACATGAGGCTTGAATACATCAATGGCAGGTGATAGTCCTCTGTAAAGGCACAAACTTATTGTGACAGAAGAGCCATGGTATATACCGTATTTTCCGGCATATAAGATGACTTTTTAACCCAGGAAAATCTTCTCAAAAGTCAAGGGTCGTCTTATCCACCAGATGTCGTCTTATAGGCGAGTATATCCCAAACTCTATATTTTAACTGGAAAAGTTGGGGGTCATCTTATACGCCCAGTCATCTTATACACCGGAAAATATGGGTATGTATCTTAAAGGGTTAAAGTTGTTTAAGAGTTGAGGTTAAAAGAAGAACCACCCTAGCTGGTTTGGCTCAGTGGATAGAGCTTTGGCCTGCAGACTGAAGAGTCCTGTGTTCAGTTCCAGTCAATGGCCCATTCCCAGGTTGCAGGCTCGATCCCCTGTAGCGGGCGTGCAGGAGGCAGCCAATCAATGATTCTCTCTCATCATTGATGTTTCTGTCTCTCCCTCTCCCTTCCTTGCTGAAAGAAAAAAATATTTAAAGAAAAAAAGAGAGAGAGAGAAAAGAACCAAACTGTGTTATGGGAAGTGAACATGACAAGATGGAGAAAATGAGAAATAATAGTGAACATTTTAAACAGTGCTCACTATGTGTCAGATAGTAAATACTTTATATCTATAAACTATTGAAACCACACAACCATCCTTTCTGGTAGGGACCATTGCTAACCTCAGTTCACAAATGACAAACCTGAAGGACAAAGAGTTTAAGTGACTTGCTTAGTTTCTACAGTGAGTAAACGGCCAGCTGGTTTCAAACCCCCTCTGGACTGGTAGTGTGTAGGCCACTGCGGCACTGTGCAGCGTCACCAATGATGGAAATGGGGAATGATGCTCTCGTGCTCGTCACGAAACTACGCAAATGTTTGCTGAAGCTTCATTCGGCTCAGACCTTTGGGCAGAATCTTGACGGGGAATTATTTCTAAACCTGTGTGCGAACAAGGCTAACAGGTTGGAAGTGGGTTGGCAGGGCTCACCGTCAGGAAGGGAGAGGCCGGCACCTTCAGCCATGTAACCTGGACTTTTTGTGGAGTCCGTTTCCGAGGGGTTCATTGAAAATGGTGGGCATGATTCTGTGGCAGAGGCTGCCAAACAAGGAATATCGACTACCTAAGAGGCCTCCGATGCACCTCTTTTTTCTTTTTCTTTTTTTTTTAAATATATTTCATTGATTTTTTTACAGAGAGGAAGGGAGAGGAATAGAGAGCCAGAAACATCGATCAGCTGCCTCTTGCACACCCCCCCACTGGGGATGTGCCCGCATCCAAGGCACATGTCCCCAAAAGGACTCGAACCTGGGACCCCTCAGTCGGCAGGCCAACGCTCCATCCACTGAGCCAAACCAGTCAGGGCAAGATGCACTTCTGCTTGTATAATAACAAATGAAGTGGGTTTAGATCCAGAATAGTGTTGCTCAGTTTCAGGAAGAGAGCAATATATTGTTTATTCTGTTTTGTTTTTTAATAGCATGGCGATTTCAGTCAATAGGTAGTTTATTAATAAGTCAGTAATTGGCTGTGCTCTCCAAACAGCCAGTTCAATCCTAGGCGGCATTTATAGAAATACAGGTTCTAGCTTGAGACTGAGGTTCCATTCTGTTCCACTTTGGTCAGACCACCAATTGGGTACAATTGCCCTCCTTGTTAGCTGTAAATATTGAGGTTATGTGTGAGAGTTTGAGACCAGGACTTGGCTTTATAGAGGAGTTGAAATGTGAACATGATTAAAATACTGCTTTGATGTTTCAGGAAGCTATGAAGCAGCTAACCCAGCTTCTCTCCAAGGATCTCGGGAAGGAGCTCTATGAACTCTGGGAAGTAAGTGCATGTGGCGGGTTGGGTGGTACCTGGGAGCCTGGCTCGGTGGTATTGGTTACTAGGTCCAACAGGGTTTCTTCAGGCAGAACAGTCCCTTCTGAAGTATGTACTTGCATGTAAACTTTTGAATTGGGCAATAATGGAGTGGAGTTGTGTTGCATTTCATACATTTTTTTTAAAAATGGCTCCTGAGTTTATGAAACTAATTCCTTGTATTATCTCTTAAGGAGGAAAGACCTCAGAATTTGAAACCCTTTTACAAAAATTCCTACTCTCGTGACTCCTAATTATTGTAAATATGGTGGCAGGATCTGTTCTTTTCTTAGTTAGATATCAACAACTGGCTAAAGAAAGCTTACTGCAAAATTTACTTATTACATCAATGGTTTACAAATGGAAGTGCTACAGCGGTCACTGAGCAAGATTTACATTTGGGAAACTGTAGAACACTGAGCATTGAATGATCCCATAATTCCCAAACCAGTAACAGTTGTGTGATCTGATAAAAGTCTGGTTGATTTAGTTAAGTTGGTTAGAGAGGATCTCGGGACAGGGATGGTGGCCGCCCTGATATGTGACAGGCCTCCTTTAGAATTGTTGCTGCCAGCTGAAACTGGCTTGGCTCAGTGGATAGAGCATCGGCCTGTGGACTGAAAGATCCCAGGTTTGATTCCAGTCAAGGGCACGTACCTTGGTTTCGGGCGCATCCCCAGTGCGGGGGTGGGGGGGGAGTACTGGCCCACTAACACCTAAAAAAACAGCAGTGGTTTAACTTCTTTTTTGGAGATGCTGTGGATATTGATGACTGAGTGGAGGAGCGTTTTGAGTTTTTCTACTTTCTGACATGAGGTTGCTATGTCAGGGCTGGGGAGCTCGTTTGTTTTTTTTTTTTTTTTTTGTGTGTGTGTGTGTGTGTGTGTGTGTGTGTGTGTGTGTGTTTTCTTTCTTTCGTTTTATTAAGGGCCAGAGGAGAAAAATGAAGACCATATGAATAAGTAGCAACACATTTTCAGACAGAATTCTGGAAATTTATTTATAGAAAATATTTTTCCAGGCTCTTAAGCTCTCCTTACCCAATAGCACAGCCCTGCGGATGAAGCGCTGCTCCAGGTCAGTGAGGTCAGTGGGGTGGTCACGGGGCCCAGAGGCACAGACTGAGGACACAAGTTAAGGACCCGTGTTTATTGGTTTATAGTGAAGAGAGAGAGGGTGTATGTGGGCTTCATATCAGATGTCTAGTGCACATTTTCTGAAGGGCACTCTGCTGTATGATGGCTAAGTGAACAAGCATTTATAGTTCTAGTGTATTCATGCCACCATGTCAGTTGCTTATTAGTATAGGCAAGAGACTTTCTTGGTTTCCTAGGGCTGCCGTACAAATGACCTCAAACTTAGATGGCTTAAAACAACAAAAACCTATTGTCTCACAGTTCTGAACACTGCAAGTCCAAAGTCAAGGTGTCGGCAGGGCCATGCTTCCCGACGGCTCTAGGGGAGGGTCTCCCTCGCTTCTGTGCTGGCTTGGAACCTGTGCTGGCTTTGGCATTCCTTACTCTGTAGACACACTGCTCCAGTCTCTGCCCCCACAGTCAGGTGGTGGTCTCCCTGTGTCTGTATGTGTATCCAGCGGAAGTTCCCTCTTCTTATAAGGACACCAGGTTTTTTTTTTTTTTGTTTTTTTTTTAAATATATTTTATTGATTTTTTACAGAGAGGAAGGGAGAGGGATAGAGAGTGAGAAACATCGAGACATCAGTCAGCCGCCTCCTGCACGCCCCCTACTGGCAATGTGCCTGCAACCAAGATGCATGCCCTTGACTAGAATCAAACCTGGGACCTTTCGGTCCGCAGGCGGACGCTCTATCCACTGAACCAAACTGGTTTCAGCAGGACACCAGTTTTGGATTAGGGTCCATCCTAATCCAATATTTAATTATATCTCCAAAGAACCTATTTCCAGATAGTTATAGATTCCAGATAGGCATGAATTTTGGGGGAATATTCAATCTGGTATACAAATTCATTTTTTTAAAATATATATTTTATTGATTTTCCACAGAGAGGAAGGGAGAGGGATAGAGAGCTAAAAACATCAATGAGAGAGAGACATCGACCAGCTGCCTCCTGCATGCCCCCTACTGGGGATGTGCCTGCAACCAAGGTACATGCCCTTGACTGGAATTGAACCTGGGACCTTTCAGGCCGAAGGCTGATGCTCTATCCACTGAGCCAAACCGGCTTCAGCCGGAATACAAATTCTTATAATAACTTAAGCATTTTTATAATTCATGCACAATATTATCAGTACATGGATTTCAATATCAGATTTCTATGTTCAAATATTGATCCCTCTATTTAGTAGCTATGTGGTCTTGGGCAACTTATTTAATCTCTTTGTTTCTTAATTTTCTCATCAATAAAATCGTAATAATAATAGTACACCTATCTTATAGGGTTGTATGGCAATCAAATTAATATGTATAAAGCATTCTATGTAATAAAGATATAATATGCAAATGGTTGTTACACATGAAGCGTAACAACCGACTACATAATGACCAGATCACAGACCTCAGGAGGGTGTGGCAGTGAGCTACAGCGGGCGGTGGAGAGCTACAAGAGCGGGAAGGGCAGCAAGCTATGGCGGGGGAACGGGGGAGCTACAGGAGGGTGGGGGAACGGGAGGAGAGCTACTGGAGGGGGCAGAGCAGCAAGCTACTGGCGCATGGATTCATGTAGCTTGAATATTCATGTAGTTTGGAATATTGCCTGATACATAGTAAGCTCTGTTTTTCTTCTGTTTCTAGCCCATATGTTCTGATTTTGGACTAAGAAAATATAGTCATTCTGTATCTAGGGAACTTAGAATAGTACTAATAGGAATTGCCAGTTAATTGATTTCTGCAATGCTATTCACAGCTATTCACCATTATAAATAGCTGTCAGCCCAGAGAAGCACATATTTTTAAAGCAATTAAAAAATTGATTATAATTTATCTTTTACCATAAAGTGTGAAATTGAACTTTAGCAATTCAAGAGAAAACATTTTCTTTCTCAGAGTATCACAGAAAGAAGCCTACCCATACCCTTCATTTTGCTTTGGAGAAATATCCCTGGTTGAAAGGTAAAATCGAACAATGCCAATACCATCATTTTTTTTAGAGAAAACCCAGTGATGTATATTTTGAAAATAAGTATGTATTTTCCTCACAACTTACTATAAAACATGTTATTTCCTAATGGTTTTGTAATATTTTTTCTCACTTTCAACCGAGAAAAATCCTGGACTGCTGTGCTTAGAGTACTCCATTTATTTTTTTTTAAGTAATGAACTTAAATTTATTAAATACCTATATTATAAAAGGCCAATGGCCATAACGCCGTAATGACCAAATTCTCGGGCCCTACCCTCACTCCCACCCTCACCCCCATAACCCCCTCCCCCCACCCCCCGGGCACCAGCAGCGTCCGTGGAGCGTGCGAGGTGGCGGACATGGCCTGATGGCAGGCTAGGCCTAAAGGACCCTACATGCATGATTTAATGATGCACTGGGCCTCTAGTAAATATATAACTGTAAACCAACATTTAAATTAAGTGTAACTCTTTCTAAGTGCCTTTGAAATCAAACATTGGTTTTATATTAAAATTATTTCTCTGTACAATTTTAAGCTCTTATGAAAATTCAAATAGCTGTCATAAAAGAATAAGGCATTTAACAAAAACTAAGAAACCATCCGTGATTCCCATCACATTCTCTTGCCAAGAAAGCATGACAGGCTCATTATGGAACACATCTGGGGTGGAATTACAAATGAGAACTTGGCAGGGAAACCGGTGGGAGCACTTAGGTGTTAATAGAATGATTCTGTGTAGTATTAATTGGGACTGGTGTTTTGTGGCATGTGTCACGCTAAGAAACAGACTCCCTGTAGCTTGTTTCAGGGTGCACTGAGGAGGGAGGGACCAATGGGAAGAGGAAAGGTAAAATCTGCTCCGTGTCCACTTCCTTCACCACCTCCCTGCCACACCCGCCATGAAGAATACATAGATACTGACTGGATCGAGTCATAACCAGGACAGACTGGAGGCCTCCCTATTTAGAAAGCAAGGCCAGTCTGGCTTAGTGGATGTACATCAACCTATGAACCAGGAAGTCACAGTTCCGTTCCTGGTCAGGGCAGATGCCCAGGTTGCGGGCTCCATCCCCAGTAGGGGGCGTGCAGGAGGCAACCAATTGATGATTCTCATCATTGATGTGTCTGTCTCTCCCTCTCTCTTTCTCTCTAAAATCAACAAAAATATTTTAAAAGAAAGCAAGGACTGATGTTCTAAGTATAAAGTGCTAACCAAAATTTAATGAGAAAGCTAGAAATTTCCTTGATGGAAAAGGAAACCTGACATTAAATAGAAATAATCTGAGAAGCATGAGATGAAATATTAGCTTGAAGTTAAAGACCTACACCACCCAGATGGATTAAAGCAATGGTCGCCAACCGCTGGTCTGCAGACCACTGGTGGTCCGTGAGGTCCGAAAGGTTGGCAGCCGCTCGATTAAAGAATAATGAGGTTGAAATGGAGACAAGATTCTTAACAGGAAGAAAAATGCTTGGAGTGTCAGTATGAACAAATGAGACTTCCAGGGAAGTGTGAGCGCCCCTTTCCGGCGTGGAGTGATGGCTGTGAAATTACAGACGCAGCTCCATGAAGGCTTTGTATAAGGTGGAGAGATGTGGCCATTTCAGAATGCCCTTTTAGCTGTGACTGCTTTCCGGTCCCAGAGTCAGCATTTTCCTGTCGTGAGCCCTAACCTTGCTGCTCTCATTGTCCCTTTCTTAGGAGTATGAGACCCAGTCCAGCGCAGAGGCCAAATTTGTGAAGCAGCTGGACCAGTGTGAGATGATTCTTCAGGCAGCTGAGTATGAGGACCTGGAGAACAAGCCCGGGAGACTGCAGGACTTCTATGACTCCACAGCAGGTGCGCATGCTGTTTCTCAGAGGCATCGCCGCCCTTCGGCTTCCTCCTAGTGTCGTAAGGGACACTGAGCTAGTGAGTCCACTGTTGTGACCCTCTCTGACTTTCCCGAGAGAAAGTGGTGGGATTCACGGGGAGAGCTGGCCTGGTGCGGGAGAGCAGTGCCCCCTGGAGTCCGAGCTGTATGCCCCTGGACAGTCTCCTGACCTTGCCGTCTCCTCTCTGAGAAATGGGCATCATCATAGTTACCCTACGTAGGTCATAGGTCGGTTTTGAGATTCAGAAGAGATGATGCATGTGAAAGTGCATTATGATCTCTCTTCAGGTGTAAAGTCATGTGGAGGTGGAGGTAGAAATAGATACTTGAGACAAGAAAGCCCCAAATGCTGAAGTCACCATACCGGTGTCGTCATAGCACAGACCTGGAGTCACACTACATGGGTTTGAATCCTGGTTCTGCCCATAAAATCTGTAACCTCCAGTAAGTTACTTAACCTAGCTCTGGGCCTTAGCTTCCTTACAAACAATTACAGGATATACTTTTCATGGTTGTCTGAGGATACAGGGGTTAATTCATGTGAAGGGTTTAGAATAGACTCGGCAGTAACCCTCAGCTGTCTTCATTTTGACCCAGTGTCCAGAGTGGGGAGCCACGTTTCCTGGATTAGGGTGACTGCCGGTGTGCCTCTCTCCGTGAGGGCTCCTCAGGCTCAGCCAGCCCCCACCTCCGAGAGGAGTTAGGGAGCTTTCCTGGGACGTCTCAGGACCCTCCTGTGGCCCCACCAAGGAGAGGAGGGTCCCAGATCGCAGACGATGCTCTGAAATAGGATTGGCATTGTAATGCAGTTGATTGGATTTTCCTTCTATCTGCCAGACTGCTAGGTCTGCTCTAGACCTGGCCCTCATTGTTTCTGTATTGGACTGCTGTTATAACCACCTGACTGAGCCACTAGACTCGCCATTCATCCTGAGGGTTTGCTTTTAAACCTGTGACTTCCCTCTTCCTAAAAAATAAAATCCTGACATTTTTGAGTGGCCTAAGGCCTCTCGCCTCTCTGGGTTGCTTCCCTAAACCTCCCTGTCAAGATTAAGTGTTCCCTTCTTTTTGCTAATCTGCACTGGTCCAGAGCTTGCCATGGTGTTTCACTGTCTGCCCTGCATTCTCCGGGTGATGCTCCTCCTTGGGTCTCTTCCCAAACCCACAATTGCTCACCCCACCCTAGAAGGTGCTTGAGGGCCAGCACCAGCTTTGTCTCAGACGTCCTTTGATGTAGGTGGTGCTCAGCAATGTTTGACTTCAGTTAAATAGGATAATGTTGTAAACCGGGAGTCAGCAAATCGTGGCCCATGGGCCAAATTGGCCTGCTGTACTTGTTTGTGTATATTTTATTGAAGCAATCACTCATTCTTTATATATTGTTTGTACTGCTTTTGTGCTACAACAGCAGAGTTGAGTAATTTGCAAGAGTCATATAAGTTCACAAAGCCTAAAATATTAATATCTGTCTCTTTATAGAAAAGGGTTGCCAGCTGTGTGTGTTTGTTTTTAATATATTTTTATTGATTTCAGAGAGGACAGGAGAGAGCTAGAAAGATAGAAACATCAATGATGAGAATCATTGATTGGCTGCCTCCTGCACATCCCCCACTGTGGGGTATCAAGCCCACAACCCAATCACGTGCCATTGGCCCGAATCAAACCTGGGACTCTTTAGTCCACAGGCTGGTGCTCTATCCGAGTGTCCCTGTGGTTCCTCAGTCAGAGGCTGCCTGGTGATGTTCCTCTTAGCTCCTCTAGTCAACAGTTTTCCTGATTCTTCTCCTTATGAGCGGTGACATCTGGGGTGCTGGAGAATAAGCTCCAGGTGGTCCCCTCTGGGCCCGCTCCAAGCCAGAAGGAAGGATCCGGAGTTGTGTTCTACGTTGGAGTAAAACATGGGTCAGATCACAGAGCCAAGCCCCAGCCAGGCCTGGGCTCAAGCTGGAGAGACTGATGTATTTTCTCATCCTCATCTTTCTCCATCTTCTTGTCGCCTTGCAGGAAAATTCCACCACCCAGAGATAGTCCAGCTGGTTTCTGAACTCGAGGCAGAAAGAAACGCTAACATTGCTGCCGCTGCCGCTGCCGCCGGTGAAACGCACTCCTGAGAAGTTCTCCGTGTCGTTGCAGTCCTGAAACAAACGCTTTATTTCCCCATTGAATGCATGGTGTTTGCCACTGCGGGTCTGTTCATTTCCCCAGATGTGAGTCTGTTTATTTTCAGCTGCCTGGACCCCAGCAAGAAACATGATATCATTTGGCCCATAAAAGAAGACGCAGAACAGGATGTGGTCGTGAAAATGCGTGGATGAAGACTTGGCAGGGTGTGGGAGAGGAGGTGTCTTTTTATGAACTAAATAAATACATTGTAAAACCCTAAACTTTGGAATATTTATTGGAGGTTTTAAATCTACCGCATTTATATCCTATATTCCTGAGGGCCAGATTCATTGAACATTAGAACATTTAATTATGGCTTTTAAGAACGGGTTTTTCAGCCAACTTAGTGATAAAGGATCGAGGACAAAGAATGTATTGCAATGTCTTCTCTCAAGTGAAATGCTGCTTCATGGAGGTGATCACTCTCCAGAACCAGATGTTTAATCGCACTGTGACCTGCTTTAGCCTCTGATCATGGGTTTGTAAATCTGCTAACAGGTTCTAACCCTTCTCCCAGTTCTGTTTGTCACTTGGAGATACAGATTGGGGTTTGCAATTCCACATGGTACTTGTCTTTCTCGGTGTATTTTTTCTTGTCTGACTTACAGATGTGCAGACTTTGATTATAGGAATGTTTACCACCAAGCGAGAAATAGGTAATAACGAGTATTGCCGGAATCAGCGGACCTGGTGTAGGGAACACGGCAGACCTGGTTTCTCCCCCTCATTTCTCTTGCATAGGAGAAATAGTCTGCCTTCTGGCCTTGCTCAAGCATTGAACGGCGAGGAAGGGAAGGCTGCTTGGTGCAAACCTGCTCAATATTTTGCACTGATCAATTTTGGTGTGGAACATGATGCCTGTCCCTTTAATTTAAATGTCAGCTTCTATTTGAAGAAAGCCTTTTCAGCTGGCATGGTGAGAAATCTAGGCAGCGTTTCTTTGGAAACTCTTTGCAGTCTCCATGGATACCCCATCTGCAGGAAGCAAGGTGCATGATCTCTTCAGAGGCAGCACACACATGTGCATATAGCTAGCTGCTCTGCGTTGAAAAGAGCAACGCCGCTTTGCATCCAAATCCTGCTGCCACATAACGACAGTATTCAGAAGGTGGTAAATGATTGGAAACCAGCAGAGGTTGGTTATTATTGGAGATGTAGTTAGTAGGGGAACAGAAACACATCTATTAGTATTTTAGAGTGTATTCTCCTGGCACAAGAAAACGCCAGATAAGGTTCAAATATTTATAACCAGGAGATTTCCTGTGGCCCCTGAGTATTATTTGGGATGTTCTGTCTGTTCTATTTTTTTTTTTTTTATAAATTCACAGAGACTCCAGAACTCTCTACTTGTCACTTAATCATTATCTCAGTTTCCATTTACCCACCATGTGAGGGCTCACACAGTCCCAAGCCTTCCTCACTGAGGTAATGTGTTTTAAAACAATACAAATAAAGAATCATAAGAACAAAATTAAGATACACTTTTTAAACAGCTATTGATTTCACCAGCCAACGTCTACAAATATTTGAACATTATCACTTTAAAAATGTAGTTTCCACCTGGCTGGTGTGGCTCAGCATTTGAGCACCAACCCAGGAACCAAGCGGTCATCAGTTCGATTTTCAGATTGCAGGCTCCATCCCAATAGGGGATATGCAGGAGGCAGCCAATCGATGATGTTTCTCATCGACGTTTCTATCCCTCCCAAACATCAGTAAAAAATATTTTTTAAGAAATGTATTTTTCTTAGGAGATCCCTGCTACTTGCCTGGAGTTGGTTTTCTGAATAACAAACCCTATAATTACAATGCGGAGTGAATGCCATTCTTGGCTTGATCTGTTGGTTCACAAACCGGGCCGCCACACGGAGAGAGCAAGGACAGACGGAAATTAGAGGCAGACCACTCTAGACGGACAGGGGCAGGTTTCACGAGCTAGGGAACACGGACACGGGGCTTGTCTGGCGTGGCCACAAGGTGAGTATACCTCTGGCCTGCCAGCATTACCATCTTTGCCCTTTGGAGCCATTACTAAGTAAAGAAGGGTTGCTGGAACACAAGCACTGCATCTGACCATTCAGACGGCTACTAATGGGTGGGGAGCACACAAAACGAGCAGACACCAGACAGGGGACCGATTCACACCTCTGGCCTGACGGAGGGGGTGGCCCGGGATTTGGTGACGCTGCTTAGAATGATGTGCAACTTAAAACTCACGAATTGTTTCTTCCTGGAATTTTCCTTTTAATGTGGTGGGACCAAGATTGACTGAGGGTAACAGACTGCAGAAAGGGATGCGGGCCTTAGGGAAGACTACTGCATGTTGTTTGTTGCGGCATCATTTTGTAGAGGAGGTCCTGACCAGATGTCACTCTGACTTCAAGGCCACGTCCATTGTGTGCAAATGCCTAAGCGCCTGTGGAACACGATTGCTGCAGGGGAACTTGCACTTGCAAAGGGAGGGAGAAACAGGCAGCTCTTGAGTGAGGCGGCCATACAGCCATGACACCTCCAGCCCGAGACTACCTTCCCACCGGCAAGTGTCTTACTCTAAGCATTGATTTGGCTTGTTCATGCGCATCCTATGACAGAATTTTTTTTAAAAAAGACAACTCATCTGATGGTCCTTATATCACTCCCAAATATCAGAGTGAAACTGATTGCCTCCTGCACATGCCTTGACCAGGGCCTGGACCTGAGGCCAGAATCCAACCCGTGATCCTTCGGTCTGTAGGCGGAGGCCCTATCCACTTTGGCCCCTTGAGTGTGGCTCTTCCACAAAATACCAAGCACAGGCACGCACGGACAGTGCGATTGAAACTTTGTGGCCCATGAGCAGAAGTCGGTTTTCAGCTCCCAAAAGAAATTTCCATCCTTGTCCTGTTGATAGGGGGCTCTGTTGACTAATGAGTTTGCTGTCTACTGGGCTAGGGCGCTTCTTCCATTTTCTGGCTACTGTATTCCTTTTGCAGATACCTTTACATGTTCAGCAGTTTACCTGAGTTACTACTACTCCATGTGGATTAGAGAGACTTTTAGAATTGAAGCTTTAGCCTCCTAAAGTAGCTGAGATTATAATTATTTACCTATCCGTTTCCATGTTAGCAGGAGTTGATTTAAACTGCAGCCCTCACCGGTTTGGCTCAGTGGATAGAGCGTCAGCCTGTGGACTCAAGGGTTCCAGGTGTGATTCCGGTCAAGGGCAATGTTTCTAACTCTCTATCCCTCTCCCTTCCTCTCTGTGAAAAATCAGTAAAATATGTTTTGTTTGTTTTTTAAATATATTTTATTGATTTTTTACAGAGAGGAAGGGAGAAAGTCAGAAACATCGATGAGAGAGACATCGATCAGCCACCTCCTGCACAACCCCACTGTGGAGATGTGTCCGCAAGCAAGGTACATGCCCCCAACCAGAATCGAACCTGGGATCTTTCAGTCCGCAAGCCAACGCTCTATCCACTGAGCCAAACCGGTCTCGGCCAATAAAACATGTTTTAAAAATAAAATAAAATAAAATAAAATAAAATAAAATAAAATAAAATAAAATAAAACTAGCATCTGCAGAATTATTGCTACCACCTTTTAAGGTCACCGATATCCCTGAAGACTTAAAAGAAATTAAGAACTCAAAGCCATCGTTAAAATCAGCTATTTTAATTGCTTACGTAAGCGTGTCATTAATGTAGGTGAGGCGGACCACAAGCAGTTTAGTGAAATTTGCAGTGTCATTCCATTGCTGGAGACAGAGACAGCACCCCCCTCCTCCCCCCCCCCATGGACTGACTTGAACTGAAAAGGGGGTGCTCGCTCAGCCTTCAAAGACATGCACATGGCAATGGCGTCTGAGCACAGATCAAAGCCAACAATAGCTTATGTCTGAGAAAGATGTTTGAGTTGCACAAGAACACATTGTGTGGACTTTCTATTAAGCATCCCACAAAGAGAAGGCCGATTTTGTACCTGCTCAAATGGGGGCGTTTTCAAAGACGGCCCACCTGTGACTACCCAAGGGTACGGTCGGTCGGATGGTCCATTATCAACACAAATACACATGGAAACCACTTTATGGAACCTGGCGGGGAGGCCATTTGAAGGTCGAGGCCTGGGTTTTGCCAGTGCGATTTTGGTCTTCATATCCGTGTGTGTGTGGGGGGGGGTGTGCGGGGGGGTGATGGGCTGGGGCGGGCAGCCCTTAGCACTGCAGTTCCTCCTCCGGCCGCCGGGGGGCGCCCCCCGAGCTCTGCGCGCTGGCGTGGGCGGTGGAGCTGAGCACCTCTTCAAAGCTGCCTCCGCCCGGGTTCGTCCCGCCTACTTTCGTCTGAAAGGCACAGAGAAGCAGACGTGCAGTTAGTTTGTTTCTGGAATGCTTTTATAGCATTGATGACTCCCCAGTTTCGGGACTACTTTCCCCCCTGGAGACAGTCTGTAAAGGATGGAGAGCAGTCCGTTTCCTGAGGCAGAGGGCTAGGATGGCCTGCAGGCCTGGGTTCTGGGACTGGAATAGAAACTTAAATTCTGAACTATGGTAGCAACTCTATCGCTTCTACAATTAATTCTCAATCCCTCCAGGAGCATCACCAGATCTGTGGATTCGAATGATCTCCTCACTCACCCAGAGAAACGATTTAACTCGCCAGAAACAAGACCTGGACTTCAGATGTATTCCCCCCAATCTTAACAAAATGCATGGACATTTTTAAGTGACTTAGACTTAGGTTTTCTATTTGAGATTTAACTAGGCAATCTGCGTTGCTGACGAATGTCTCTTGAAAAGGCAGAGTGGCTCAGCGGAACAGGATTTTTGGTCTCTGCTTTGAGAGCTGTAGATGCATGACTGTGTAAGCCCTGGTCACTTCGCATTTTTTTATTTTTATTTTTTGGCAGTGGCCTTTTCAGGCGGAAAAGCCCTGAAAGTGGCCCTTTACAAGGCTCCTTTTGTGTGCACTGGTTATTAAGCATAGCCCCAGGAAGGAATCGATTTATAATTAAATAATACAATTAAGTACCTTGAAAAATTCCTTAATAAAAAGTTCTTCGAAAGGATTTTTTGTCTTAGTCGGAATGCTTAATGAAAGTCTTAATAATAGTTGCATCAGCCTTTCTTTAACCATGAACAATACCGAAAAACACTCCGAGGAGAAGAAAGGGACAGAAAAGGTTGCTCTTCTCCAACTGCTGTCTACGCCTCACTGTCACCAAAGGGGACCCCTCGCAAGAACAGAAACCCCTCTGGGGAAGCAGTGTACCCGCCTACCGCCTGGCCTGCCCTTGGAAAACCTTAACCAGGTTCCGAAGCAGTTCAGTCACTGCAAGCAAACACACACTTGCCCCCAATTGTCACTAGAGTGCCTCTCTACCTCTTCAGATTCAGTTACAAAGCTGAATTTTTCCATCAGCTGGGCATCGGGAAATCCATTGGGGGAAAGTGACAGATAAATACAGGGTGTCCCAAAACATATGTTCACACTTGACCAGCCGATAGCTCAGTTTTGAAAAGGAAATGTGTTTAATCAACACCGCCTTTATAATTATTCAAAGCATGTATATACATTTTGGGGGGAGACCTTATATCTTAGGCTTGGGAATTACCAATACTCAAATCAGCCGTTGTAGAAAGTAGCCAAAGACAACGTGTAGGTGAATGGGCACGGCTGTGCGTCAGAAAGACTGTATGGAACTGTAGCGTGAATGTCATTTAATTTAATTTCCACAAGCCACAAATACGATTTTTCTTCGTTGTTTTTCTTTTTCAGCCATTAAAGAAGTGTAAAAACCATTCTTAGCTTACAGGCCGCTCAAAATAGGGGACCAGCTAGATTTGGCGCCCAAGCCTCAGGTGACAGACCTCTGCACAGAGCGTTCGATTTTGCCTCTCATCTTAGCACTGGGAAGAAGGGGTTGCTTTCCATTATGTGACCTTTTTTTTTTTCACTATGCTTATTGCTTTTCTGGGAGAAGCAGGAACAATCCACTGTGATGTACTCTATTAAGAGTTCCCATTCTCCTCTTCATTTTATTCGCATTCCTTTTTTGCAATACGTGTTACACCCAGTATTGAATCAGATCAATACCAATTACTCATGTTTTCTTCTGGGTTTCGTTTCATTCTTCTCTCCTGCTTCTTACTTTCTCACATCAAGACAGAAAAATAATAAAGAAGGAGGGAACTACTTTGAAATAAAGCTATTAGGCTAAAAGGAGTGAAATAACGAAGTTTCCTAACTATATGGGCTTAATAACTCCCCGCTGCAATACTTTAGGCAAGGACTGGCTTCAGCAAAGATGTGAACAACAATCCACTCCATATCACTTCCCCTCAGAATGGTTTTCCAAACAAGAATTTGTCCCCACAATTATACTTGTTCTTTGCAAAGAAAAGTTTATTTGAATTAATTGATGGTGTTGCCTAACCTTTCATAAGAAAATACCTGGTTGAAAGGACACAAAGAAACAATAAGTGTCCTGCCTTTTTGTTTAAAAATCAGGCTTAACGCAGTAGGTGAGCAGGGCAATGCAGCAGAGAGACCTGCCAGAAATTTCTCGCGTCCTGCGGACTCCCCAGTCATTCCCTCCGCAGGGATCAGCCCCGGGACCCACAATGGAAGAAAACGACAGAAATTTTGTAAAAGATTTGGGACACAAAAGTAAGCTATACAGAAAATAAGTTATATTAAAAAAAAAGGTCCAACATCTATTATTTAGTTTGAAGGGGAAAAAAAGAAATGAGAAATTTGCAATTAGGAGGAAGTGGGCGGTTTTACACAAAGCATGATGACTGGCTATTCTCCAGCGCCTGGGTGGGCAGAAACAGAGGAACGAGGCAATGACCGGGACACAGGAAGCGGGTGGGATGTGAGTCTTGTTAAACCCAGGGACAATCATGCCGACACAGAATTCACTTTCAGGAGGTCCTGACACGGGCTATTTATTACCAGCTGGCTGAGTTAGTTTTGTGCATGTTTGAAGGAGGAGACAGGCTCTAGCCCCTTCCATCACCAGCGAGGCAAGAAAGTGAGAAGCTGAGAGTGTGGGAAACACATCATAAAGTCATACGTGAGCTGTGAGCTTACCAGAGTTTCCTAAAAGCAAATGAAAATTGGTTGCGCTTTATTCTTCTTTAGCTTCTTCATAGCTCCTTCTTCTAAAGAAAACCTAAAAAGCACAACTTCTCCTAAGTCAGAACTTGTCTAACAAGCAACAGAATCCATACTCGTTGGCGTGACTTAGGCTGAGAACTGACTCCTCGGGTTTTTTTTTTTTTTGAGCTTTGTTTCCAAATGGGATATTCTAGCAACAGCAAGGTTCCAGATAATGCGTGTCCCTCCCTTTCAAAAATTTTCTCTGCCAACGGGGGCAATTTAATGGCTCCTACTGGTCACTCAAGTGATGATGCTGACAAGCAGAGGGATGGAACCGCACAACCAGAAATTGCTGGTAAGTGAAACTGGGGAAGGCATGAGAGATGCCGAGTAATTAGTTCATTCTTGGGCGTTCAGCACCTATTCGCAGGCCTAACAAAGTAGAGATGTCTGTGTTAAGGACCCTCCCCCTAAGGGGAAAGACCTTCCAGGTCAAGTTCAGTAAGAGCACCCAGGCCCTCTCTGAGGAACAGATGCCCTCAGGTAGCATGGCGGCAGGGGATTCAGAAGCAGCTGGCTAATCAGCGTGTGCAAACAGCTGCTTCTGATCTAATTAAAGATCATCTGTATTTTTGATCTTCTCAGTAATAAGGAAATGCAGAAATGGATTCTCTACAAAACAGGGATAACGATACCGAGAGAGAGGTAAGTCATTGTTTAGGTGCTCTCTTTAAAAACATAATCTTAGCCGTTTTAGTGACTTTTACCTGCTTTAAACGTTCTATACCTTTCAAGGATAGACTGAATTTAATTTCACTCCTTTTTTCCCTCTGTAGAATAACTTACCTATGCTGAAACAAAAAACAATAACATTTTTTAGCTCCTACTACGTATGCCACAGGCATATTTTTAGTCTATACCCAGGATCCGATGCACTAGTACAAAATAATGCATCATGTGACCCAGCTTTCTTTTCCCTGCATGGTAGCCAAACTGCGCTGTGCTTCATCTGTGAATTGAATCAGTACGTTTAGGCAGCTGCCAGGTAGTGAGCGGCCGTATCACACAGGAGCCAAGTTTGGCTTTGCTAGTCCATGTCCGTCCCAGAGGAGTGTTGAACCGTTATCGAACTCACACTCTAAATTCAGAATTCACAGATCCTTTGCTCCATCCACGTCCTCTCTCACTTACCTACGTTTCGAAGAGTAGCATTAAGAGTTCTAGCCAGCTAACAGTGCAGAGACGAATACGTACTCCAACTCACTTCTGTGAACAATTCATCTCTAGTGGCATGCACCAGCAGCTTTGTCAGGATATAGTGACACTACTTCCCCCTCCCAGTTTAATTTATATGTGAAGAGGGGCTTATATGTGAAGCCTGACTGTGCGAGGCTGCCTTCTCGACCGCACCGCATGTTGGCAGCGCCACCCTTGGAACTAACCACAGCAATGACTATGCTGTCCTGATTCAATGGCCCGATGACACACAATTCACTTCATCTGTACCTTAAGACTTGTGACAGTTGTCTCAACCCTCTCCTCAAATGATTTGAAAGTAGGAGAATTCCTAAAATAACAAAAAAAAAGAGAGAGGTCAGCTCCAAAGACCCACCTGTGTTAGTAACTAAGCTGTCTGGTTTCAGCTCTTAGAAACATCACTTTTGCACCAGCGCTAGCTGTGGGTGGGGCACCTCCCCAACCACGTACTAACATGTATTTCACTTCTGCCAGGTGAGAACCAGAAACCATAGCTGACATGGAATTTTCCCAAGTGAAACAGTGAGATACTCATCTGTAGAATAGTATAGCATTTGGCAATAGTACAAATGTAATAATTCCATCAGGTACCGTGAGTCATTATCGAGTCAAAGGAGCGATAGCTTAGCTTTTCATTTACTAATTGCTTCTGTCGCAACACTTTCCTTCCCAACTTTTATTTTTTTATTTTGTAAGCTGAGTTTGCCTCAAGAATGTCATGTTTGAGTTTTCCCACTTGGAATTTTAAAGTTATTTATTTCGGTGTATGTGAGACAAGATAGAAATAGCGCAAGAAAAGAAGGTTTTCGGTGCCTTCAAATGTAATCAGTTGGTCAACTTCCATAAAATAGTGTTTCTGAAAGTCAATGCTTTGATGATTGTAAGTTGAAATATTACTTGTCTAATGCTTGGTCAAAATGGTGTTATTAGTATGTGGTAGTTTCCCTTCTGAAGAGGATATAACTAATTGTTCTCTTAGCAGAGCTGGCTTTCACAGTCCACTGACATTTTGTGACTCATCATTGTGTTAAATAATCTATATCTTTTGTAACTATAAGCATTAAATAGTTGGTGCTTTTTGGTTTCCATGGTGGGTTTGGTCACATGACATGATTTAATGACAACAGTACCATGGAAATGGATATCACCAAGTCCAACTAAAGAAATAAGAACTGAACTAAAAATGTGTATTAAATCTTGTGTCCATGTCAGCTTTCAGCAACAAGGATAGCCAAATAATTCCATTTGATAAGCCACCTATAATTCCACTTGATAAGCCACTTACAATTCTCTCTTGAGTGCAGAAGAAGGAAGATAAAGGAATGGCTTGGAGAAACTTTGGAAGAGAGAATAGGTATAAAATGGGGGCTTCATTGCATGGTGTGGAATGAAGCGTAGCTCTAATACTATCAAGAGGAAAATAATGTAGAGGACATGGTTTTGAATGAATTTGGCTTTATTAGGAATTGTCACCTAGACTTGAATGCTCCAGATGATCAAAAATGTATGTTTTTGCATTCTGTCTGCATGAATTCACAATGGCGAGATCAGAAGGCCCAAGCATGGCATTGCACCTTGTATTTGATTCAAACATGAGTCAAATTGCTATGAGTAATCCTCCATAATACCTCTGTTTCATGAGGAAGAATTAGTGAAATTACACTTGAAAGACTCAAAAGTAGACACTTATTGGCACCTGACTTCCATGGCAAGTTCTATTTGGCCAGCCTGCTCATGTGACTGCTGTTATCTGTCAGTTATATTTTGCCACACTGGGAAGACAGCTTGCCTAATAGTTTATGGGTATATGTTAGATGAGTAAAAAGTTTTTAAAATTATATATTTATTGATTTTTTTACAGAGAGGAAGGGAGAAGGATAGATAATTAGGAACATCAATGAGAGAGAAACATCAATCAGCTGCCTCCTGCACACCCCTTACTGGGGCTGTGCCCACAACCAAGGTACATGTCCTTGACTGGAATCGAACCTGGGACCCTTCAGTCTTCAGGCCTACGTTCTCTCTACTGAGCGAAACTGGTTAGGGCTAAAATCATTTTTATTTTAAAGTTAATTTCAGGCCATTTTATGAGGATTGATTTTGACCTACAAGCCACTAGATGAATTTCTGGTTCATAGAGCAAAATCACGTTAATTTCTTGCAAGCTCTAGACTTAAAATTTGACAAGTAAAGGAGTACAGAGCCCCTCCAGTTACTCTACTCAGTTTGGCTATTGTTATGCTGTGGAGAGCAAGTCATTCAAATAGGAACAAAGCAATCCTGAATCTATGCTCTCTACCACCAAATTAGGGAAATCGGATACTGTGATTAAAAAATTCCCATAGTAACCAAATAACCCCAGTGTAGAAGAGACATCATTGGACATAATGAAACAGGCCTTTCTCAAATTAAATTACCGTAGAATACATACTGGAGAACGGGGAGAAACTGTTTATTCAGATTTAATCAGATTATATAAAACTACAAACTTTTAGCAGTGCAAATGACCCCAGAAAGAACTTGGCTTTGGTGCATTAAAAATGTTAAAGAGTAAATGAACCGCCCCCCGTCCCCCATAACGTATCCACACCACAACATACGACACCAAGTAGGTTGGAGAGGCACAGTTTTAACTAAAGTGGGATAGGGTCCCAGAATCTTGATTTTGCCTTCCCATCACCATGGCAACCCAAGGCAAACACCATGGGAAAGCATCTGGTTCTAGTCTCTTATTTATAAACATGATGAAACATATCATTGAGGTGCGTTTTCCAAAGTTCATTCCTGGCAGACATCGCCTACAACTTGTATCCTCTGATTCCCAGTCTAAAATCACATCCTCAATATTCTGTGACTTTATCTGACTGTATCACCAACTCAAGCACACTGGAAGCAGAGGACATCTCTCTCAGGTTTCATCTAGACAATCATTTTAGTGATATTTTTTATTGTTCAATAGGTACCTCACCTTAATTTACACCTTAAAAAAGCCCAATGATATCCTTTCTAAAACTGACCCCTCTCATTTAAACTTTCCGTTTTATTTAAACTTTCTTCCAGCCTTACATTTAATCCTGGGGAAATAAACATATTTCTACCTTTGCAAGCGTGCTCAGAATGTTCTAGGCCTTACATAGGTCACTTTGTTTAGATCTTGCAACAACTTATGTAAAGTACAGTGGTACCTCGAGATACGACTTTAATTTGTTCCGTAACCTTGAGGCGTGGGAAACTATGAGACGCTCGAGTCGAGGTAAACTGGTGGGTCGTGTGCAGCCGGCTGATCCGTGCGATGACTCCTATCTCAAATGTTGCTCCTATTTCAAAGCAAAAATCGCTCGCTCGATGGCTCGTATCTCAAAAATCTCGTATGTTAGGGCTCTCGTATCTCGAGGTACCACTGTAGCTTTTAATGACGATTGAGATCAATTAAATAACTTGTCCCAAGTCTCACATATCAGGAGATGTAAGTTGGGGTGTCTGGCCAAAAGCCCAAGCTCCTGCATCTACAAAACTTTTACAGAATTGTCAAAGTATGACAGGTCCTCCCGAGGACCACCAGAAAGAGAACTAAGTAGGTCATGCCACTTCCTTTCATACACAGGAGAAAAAAATCCACCAGGTAAACACTAGTAAAGTAACAGTTCATACATATTCTGCATTAACATTATGTAAAATAATTTACACACATTACCTCATCGCAGGCATACTTATGGAATGGCGAATGGAGTAGCTTCAGGGCAAAAGCAGATTAAAGGGAAGAAAAAAAAGAAGAGAAGACAGCATAACATAAGCACACGAGAAACTCCCTCCTCACCTCCTCACCGTTCTAAAACATGTTAGCAATTCCCAACTCTCTGAAGTGTTTGCTGCCCACCCCCCCCAAGATGCTATTTGTTTTCATTGGGTAGCACGGCCACGGTCAATTCCAAGGGGACAAGGGAAGAATAGGCGGTCCACAGTGGCACATTCTTTTACTTCCTGTAGGTGCCCTGTAGGCCAGGAAGTTTGATGTGAATTCCAGGTCAACCCAGTAGCCCTTGAGCATCCGCTCAAGGGCCTGCTCCTTCTCCAACCCCTTCTCCTGGTCAAGACAATGGGGAGTAGGACTGAGCAGGTAGCAGCTAATTGTTCCATTGCAGTGCAACTCTCCAGAGGAATACAGGCAGTTAACACGAGACAGTCCCTTTTCCACAGGTTCCAACACCCTCCCCGCTCTCTCTCCTCCCAAGACGCTAACTGGGAAGGGATCAAACCATCACCCTTTCCCAACAATATCCACTGAGGCCATTAGTCTGGGTGGCACTTGACTAGAATGGAAACACAAAAGGACAAGGAAATTCAGGTGATACTTATGGTTCTGCCTTAAACACTCCGTTTGGAAACTAAAAACAAAATATTTCCTCAGAAATTGGATTTACTAAAAGAATTACTAAAAGAAATTCACCAGCATTATCCATCTATTAATTGCCTTAGAGACAGTTTTCTCAGAAAAACAAATTCCAAAAAAAAAGATAAGCTGAATTCGGAACACAGTGCCTGACATACGTGCTTCTCCAGTAACTTTTTCCCTCGTCAGCTTCAGGAGGTACGGAAAGTTGAAGATGAACCATCCCCATTAATAACAGTCCCACATGTTCAAAAAAACATGACAGTTTAGAGAAAGTAACTCTCTGTTTCTTGAACTTACTTTCTCTAAGTTTTATAAAGATACACAATTCTCAATATCCACGTTCCTTTTTTTCTCCTCTCAGAAGGACCTCTGCTAATATAGGGAGAAATGATGTGGAAAAGAGATTCCTAAGAGATTGCTCAGCAAGTGAAACTGGTATAATGATTCAGAAAGAAGATAAATATGAGCTTACAGAGAAATTCAAATGCCTTAGATGCCCCCCCGCTAGTCTGTAACTCCCTGGTCAGGAGCACGCTCAGGAAGAGAGACTTAGTTTTTGGCTGAGGCACACCCTCACTGTGAAAGAGAGAGAGTTCTGGAGAGGAAGGGGCCCAGGGTCCCCCGAGGCAGTGCTTACCCGATGGAATGGGATCTGCAGCCCGGGCAGCACGGGGAGAAAAGCAGGAGCAGCATTAGCACATCAGGAGGAAAAGATACATCACATTGGACCTTGTCCCCACTTATAAGAGCCCCAAAGCAAACAGGAATTGCATCCATTACACTTTTTGAGTCGACTGACTTTTTAATGTGTCTGAGTTGACCAACATGTTATAAACTGGGCTTCTATTATTTTCATGGGCACACAACGATGGTGAAACTCACGAATGAAATCATGTGCCTCCTCCAAAGATTTCATCTGCACTAGACCACGTGCAGTTTGAACAAATTCCTGAGAAGCACCAGGTAGATGCCAATATCATAAAAAGTATTCCAACGGTTGGCATTTCTTCAGAATACTTTCATAGATGTGACCTCATTTGAACTTCACAGGAAACATTTTAACTTGGTCGTTGTTGTTTTTTTAAATATGTTTTTATTGATTTCAGAGAGAGAGGGAGAGAGAGAGAATCATTGATCAGCTGCCTCCTGCACGCCCCACACTGGGGATCAAGTCGCAGCCCAGGCTTGTGACCTGATTGGGAATCTAACCCATGACCTCCTGGTTCTAGGTTGACGCTCAACCACCGAGCCACGCCAGCCAGGCTAATGGATTCTTTCTAATTTCTGCCCTACTGGACCGCCTTGTCACTGAGATGGTCACTCAGGAACGATAAAAACTAGCGTTTTTCGAGCGCTGAATACATGCAGGCTCTCTTCTGCCACTTTTAAAATAACTCGAGACCGGTTTGGCTCAGTGGATAGAATGTCGACCTGCGGACTGAAGGGTCTTGTTTTTGATTCCGGTTGGGGGCATGTACCTTGCTTGCGGGCACATCTCCAGTGTGGTGTATGCAGGAGGCAGCTGATCGATGTCTCTCTCTCATCGATGTTTATGACTTTCTATCCCTCTCCCTTGCTCTCTGTGAAAAATCAATAAAATATATATTTAAAAAAATAATAACTCGAGGTGCTGTTACGTTATCCCAGTTTCATAAGCGACACAACCCAGGTACTCAGGAGTTAAGTTGCATCTGGCTTCCTGACCACATGAAGCGAATCACTTGGGAACTTGTTACTAAGCAGGTTCCTAGACTCCAACCAAGACTGAGGCACAACTCGGGGAGGTGCAGTCTGGAAAGGTGTGTTCTAAACAAGATTAGAGCTGTCTGTAAGTCCCCTGAAGATGGAGAAACGCCAAGGTCCTAGCGTTCACGTGAATTTTAGAAATGCGGTAAAATCTATTTTCTTGGATATAACAGGTTAAATAGGGCCTTCCCCATTTAAGGAATTATTTAACTAGTTTAGATCAATATTTTCATACCGCTGAAATGATTGCCTGTTTTATTCGTAATACAATTAAGGTTAATTGAAGTCCAGAATGTTTACCTGTTATTCACGTGCTGTCTCTGGAGAATATCAATGGCGTTTGTTATCATTAGAAGTAAAAATACTCAGATTAATGTACTTTTCTCACTTAACTCCAGCCTCATGAATTCCAAGTTATTAAGATGGTGAATTAATATTGGGCACAATCTAGCAATATTTGAAGTGAAAAAAATAACTTAAACACTAAGATATAAATATTTCCCCTTAGGTATCAAAGTTGCAGGGTAATAAAAAAATTAATAGTTTATGAATCCAGTGAAATAGTTCACACAGATCTTTTTAAAAGAAGAAATTTAAAATGTACTTTAAAAGTTTTTAAAGAATGAATTTGATTTCTAGAGAAAAAGGAAATTGGTTTATAAATTTAAAAAATCACATGAGCATATCAGCTAAATTCCAAATAAACTATGGTAGGTATTTTAAAAAGCAAGAGAGTAACAATTCTACATAACTTCTTAACACATAATATAAAAAATAACGATCAATACCGCAATGTTTTTCTGGTGACAATAGTGAGGACATTTGGTTCTCAGTTCAAAATTTTAACGATCACCTAATTTTATATAATAGTGAAATACTGAAAAATAACCAAAATGTGCAAGGAAATGCTCTGGAAGATAATTAAGTTGTTAAAAATGTAACAGACATACATTTATCGACATGTTCACAATATTGCTAAAGTGAAGAAAGAAACTACCAGAAATATACACCATATAGTACTTTTTTGGAATAAAATTATATATATATATTATATATTTAGCATAGAAAAATGGATGTATGTAAAACTGTAACTAGATGGATGTGTATAAAAGTGTAACTAGAATGATTTATCAGAGGGATTCCACTGAATACATATTTTACTTTAACTTATTGCTTAAATTACAATAATTAAAGTTCGTGTGTGTGCAGTGTTCTTTTGACATCCCTTATTCCCAGCGATTAAAGACATCCTCCATCTTCTGTTTTTACTAGGTTGGGTCCTAGTGGAAAGGCATCTTTGGGATCAGTCCTGCCACTAAGCTGACCTTCAGCCAGAATATGTCCTAATATAATCATGTATCTCATTCACCAATCACTACCTGACACATAACAGTTAATCCAATAAAAGAGACTATATTAGGAAGACTAGCCAATAGATAACACTCCTCCCTTCTCTAGCAGCCACGGGCTGTGCACATTCCCAGGGTTCCCTCCCACAGTACCTCATGTCTCCAAACTTCTTGCTGATGGCCGTCCCAACGTTGCTGAAAGCAGCAGTTGCCTTCTGCCCTGCATGACTCAGGGTTTCGTGTGTCTTCTTGTAGCTAGAAGTAAACAGGACAAGAGTTTATATACCGCCATCACCCATAAAACATACATCGTCCATCTCTTCCCTTAGTGATTGTTTCTAGTCATTGTTTTGAAAGGATGGTGGGCTGCCACTTCTCAAAGGGACAGGCAGACCATTAAATCTGAATTCAGGAACAGGATACAGACACAAGTATAGATCTGAATGTGCAGATCTTTAACCACACGGAGTAGGACTGTTCAGAGAGGAGAGAGAGTCATTCTTAAAGTCATTCTTATTAACTTTACGAAGAGTCACTTGTCAATGAAAACTCTAGATATCAAAGGTGACACAGAAATTTTAAAATGTACATTTCAAAGAGAACTTCAAGCTTTTACTGTTACCTTGGGTAAAATTAACCATAAAAAGGCCAATACTGTATATAACCAGTATTTCACTTACTTTTCTAATACTTATTATACTGAGAATAAGAAAGGCACATAATTTAAGATAACACGGTGACTTTTTCACAAAACAGCTTTAGGAATATAGCACTGCAATGACCTATCTCTGCCCATCACCTATGCCCCCACGAGACTGACTCCTGGAGGGCAAGAAAGCCTCTCATCTTTGTCTCTCCATGTCTGGCAGAGGGTGACAGGAGAAACTCAGAAAACACCAGGTGGATGAATGGCTGCTCAGAGAGGACGCTCCTCTGCGGCTCTGAATGGGGAGTCGTGGCAGGAAGAACCCAGAGGAGGGTCACAGAGAGAGATGCGCAGACGTGAGAGTGACAAACAGAACCCGATGAAAAGATCGGCCTGGGGTCTGGGCACAGTGACAGGGAGAATAGTGCTATAGCCATCGCTCTGAGAAATTTCTAACAGTTACTTCATAAGATGGGTAACAAAAGGGACCGAAATCAAAAGGGAATCAAAAGAAATCAATAAAACGTTCTGTACATCACTTCACAGCATGCCAAGTCATTATGCCGCACACTAAACGTACACAGTGCCGTAGGTCCATTATAGCTCAATGAAACCGAGAACAAAATAAGAATGTTTGTATAAATTAAAAAAGAAACACGGATTCTTATAATGTACATACCACCTTCTTCCTCTCTATGCGACTCCCGGGCAAGTTCCCCCACAGCTACCAGCTGGGTCGAGAGCACCTACATTATCGGTACCTCTGAGAAGACTTTATGTTATGTCAGGTCAGCTGTGTGGCACTGTCCCCTTATCCCTCCACCCACCCCTTCCATCCCCCGAACCATGCATTCCTAAACGTACTATCAGACTTGGAGGAAATGCTTTAGAGCATGCGCCTTGGACTTCCCCAGGACTGAAGTCACTTTATTAACATGGCATTCTACTACTGTCTTTTTGTTAGCAGCTTGGAATGAGTTTGCCATATGTTATTTATTTACACAATGCCTGCTTTTCAGGAAGTGTCAAAATCACACTATCTAGATCATAAAACACACAAAAACATTAATGTACTAAACAGACATTTCCTAGTCAATATGGAAAGACCAAGGGAAATAAGGGTCAAGAAGAACCTGGTGAGTAGGAGGGAATTTGTGTCTCTGGCGAGAGCTGTGTGAGGGTAATGGAAACTTTCTGTTGATTTCTTTTGATTCCCTCAGGTTAAGTCTCTCTCTCTCTTTTTTTTTAAATTGATTTTTCACAGAGAGGAAGGGAGAGGGACAGAGAGCCAGAAACATCGATGAGAGAGAATAGATCAGCTGCTGCCTGCACACACCCCTCCCCCCACCCCCCGCTGGAGATGTGCCTGCAACCAAGGCACATGCCCCTGACTGGAATCGAACCCAGGACCCTCTAGTGCCCAGGCCGATGCTCTATCCACTGAGCCAAACCGGTTTCAGCAGGTTAGGTCCCTTGTTTTCCACTTGATTCAATAACTGTTAGAAATTTCTCAGAACGATGGATATCATTTTTCCTGTCAGGGTGCTCAAAACCCCAGGCCAGTCTTATTTATTAAGATTCAGCCGAAACCGGTTTGGTTCAGTGGATAGAGCGTCGGCCTGCGGACTGAAAGGTCCCAGGTTTGATTCCAGTCAAGGACATGTATCTTGGTTGTGGGCACATCTGGGATGTGCAGGAGGCAGCTGATGGATGTTTCTCTCTCATCGATGTTTCTAGCTCTCTATCCCTCTCCCTTCCTCTCTGTAAAAAAATCAATAAAATATATTTTAAAAAAGATTCAGTATCTCCCACAGCTAGACCCCAAGCCACACACATCCCCTGTGCCTCCTTGAAGCCCAGTGACAACATAAAAACAGCAGAGATCATTTTTTAAGAAAGGTTGGCGGAATATTTTGTGTCTGCTCCTAGATTCTCTCAAACCAAGGCATGTAAAAAACTATGACACCAACAACAGCAACAATAAACCCAGGACACAGAGGACCTCTTGACCTGCTATTGTATGGTTATCTTTCTAAAGAGAAGCTAATTTCAGTCTCCTGTGTAATTATCCCTACTCATCCAGTTCTGTTCCAATTTGAATCCTTCCACAGACTAAAATATGCCAAGATCTTTCATTACCATCCCACAGATTTTCTTTTCATTATAAATCAAACTAAATAGGTCATGATTGCCTAATCAGCATGCAAAGTATTGCCTGTGGTAGTCACCAGCGATTCTCTGACAGCTAGCATCCTTTTAGTGCTTTAAAATCTAATTCTACCCAACGACCCCCATCCCAGTTCCCTCACATCAAAATGTTCACTGTGTGAGCTATAGAGACGGTCCTGGAAGAGGTATCATGGACACTAACAACAGGGATTTAATTGATGAATGGAGAAAATAGGTTTTGTTATCAGCCCCACCCCCACCCTACCATGTGAGTTAAGGCTTTTTTCCTTCCCTCAGCAGCCAAGAAAAGACGGTGGGAGGAAGATGCTCTCCCAAAATTATGTTGTGGACAGGCCTTCCTCTTAAGAGAGAGAGATTGATTCTTTCCTACAAAGCAAAGGTCACATCATCCCTAAAGGTCAGTGCATCCACACTCATCTGTATTTATGAAATGGTCTCTGAGGCAATCTCATCTAGTCTTAGAGCTTTCAAGACATCAGAAAGCAGACGATTCCCGAATGTCCTGGTCTTTCCCCCAATGTTGTGCTCTTGGTATATAAACTCGTTTATCTACTGGGCATTTCAGACTTGATATGGCCAAAACGATTCTTGGGTCTACCTACATAATCTGTCGCTAATCTTTTCTAAAACAGCGAATCTGACTGCAAAGTGTCAGACACTGTCCTACATCCTCCACAGATAGTAACTCACTGAATCCTCACTTCCCATGAAACAGGTAATAATATGGCCTCAATCTGCAGAGGCAGGGAGGCCTAGATTTCAATCCAGCCCGCTGGAGTCCATAGCTCATGGCTTAGCCACAGCTCTACACTCCCATTGCAGTAAACAGTGCCCCTACTAACCCAGTAGTCCAAATCCAAGGCCCAAGAGTTACATTTGATCCTTCCATTTCCCTCATCCCCTGCCTCCCAACCACTAGGGACAGAATTTGGCTTGGCCTCCAAACCCTGTCCGCTCCCTGTCCATACTTCTCTCTCACCACTGTCCCCACCTGCACTACAAAACAGTCTCACTAAGGACTTTACGGTTTCCACACCTGCCTCCCCACAATCTGTATCACACAAAGTCACTGTGAGAAGGCAAACCCCTATTCTGTAAAACTACTGTCTGGAATTCTCTACTGTTTTTCTTAGACGGCCTCTTATTCTAAAAAAGGAAGAAAAAAAAAACCACGTGGCTTTCTAGCCTGCTTTAGCCTACTTGAATAATGAGGAGGATAACCTTCGCTGTCTGACCTTGTAGGCCAGAGACTAGATATGCCCATAGTTTCAATGCTATGCGAGGTGCATTTTTAATTGGATAGAACTGTGTTGTTTTCAAGGCCAGCAGTGAGATAACTACTAAGTGCACACAAGGCTGGCTCCTTAAAAAAAAGGGAAGTTCTGCTTGTAGCTTTGCTTAGAATTTGAATTTATTTCCTCTGAGCCACCGCGGTTAATAAAGTGAATCTCCAAACTCTCCTGCATGGTTTGATTATTCCGATTTCCTGTAACAACTGCAGTGATCTTTCTGAAAGATGAATCAGAACAGGTCACTTCCTGCTTCAGACTCTCCAGCAGGATCCTGAGCCTTTGGAAGAAAATCCCTACAGTTCCTCATGAAACAGAGGCTCTGAGCCCCTCTCCTTTCACTATACTCCAGACTCGGCACTTGCTTTGGGCTCCTGAAACCTATGAAGACCTCAGGGTTTTTGCAGAAGCCTGAAAGCTCTTCCTCAGATCACCACAAGATCTTTCTCATCACTCAGGTCTCAGCTCAAAGCAGCTTCCAGGACAGGATTTCCCTGACTGGGACCCCATCACAGCAGCTTCTCCCCGACCCCCATCTCCTCCTGTAGAGCATCACCATACGCCATGTAGCACTTCCTGATATTTCCTTACATGTTTATCACTTGTTTCTTTTTTTTATTATTATTATTGATTTTTTTTACAGAGAGGCAGGGAGATAGAAAGTCAGAAACATCGATGAGAGAGACATCGATCAGCCACCTCCTGCATGCCCCACAGTGGAGATGTGCCCGCAAGCAAGATACATGCCCCCAACCGGAATCAAACCTGGGACCTTTCAGTCCGCAAGCCGACGCTCTATCCACTGAGCCAAACCAGTCTCGGCTATCACTTGTTTCTTTTCTTTTCTTTTTTTCTTTCTTTCTTTTTTGTAAAACATATTCTATTGATTTCTTATAGAGAGGAAGGGAGAGAGATACAGAGTCAGAAACATCGATGAGAGAGAAACATCGATAAGCCGCCTCCCGCACAAACCCCACCGGGGACGTGCCCGCAACCAAGCCACGCGCCCCTGACCGGAATCAAACCCGGGACCTTTTATCCACTGAGCCAAACTGGTCTCGGCTCCCATACAATCTTTAGAGGGTAGCTCATCCAATCTCTCTTCCACACCAAGTGTGGTCAAATGATTTGCAGGCACTCATTAAAGTTGCTGGACAAACTGTCATGACCCATTTAATGGCTTTCTGTTGCCTGTGGATAAAGAATAACTCTATTTCCTGGCTGGGGTTGCTAAGTGGTTGGGTGTCGACCTATGAACCAGATCAGAGTTCGATTCCCGGGTCAGGGCACATGGCTGGGTTTCAGGCTCCATCCCAGTAGAGGGCACGCAGGAGGCAGCCGATCAATGCTTCTCTCTCATCATTGATGGTTCTATCTCTCTCCCTCGTCCTTCCTCTCTGAAATCAATAAAAATATATTATTTTTATTATAAAAACAACAACTCTATTAACAAATGCCACAGGCCAGTGCTACCTGCCATCTCCACAGCAGTGAGTAACTGGAGCCTCCTCTCCCGTGGGCCTTCACCAAGGAACCTTCCCCAGGAGGCCCCTCCTGCCCCTGTGGCTGGAGAATTCCCACTCATCCTTCTGCTGAACCATCTCCCTCCCGAACCCTTCCCTGGGCCCTGCGAGGTTCAGTCTGCTTTCCACCCCGACAGCACCAGTATTTCACACTTACCCTTTACCTGTTGATTGGTAATTACTTATGATATAAATGAAAACAAAAACTAAATTCTGTTTTCCTGACTAGCCTATACACTCTATACCCAGAAAATAAATTTATTCTGTTCATTCAACAAAAACGTGATACTAAGTAGGATGCCTGACAAAAAGCCAATTTGTTCTTCGAACATGGGGAAAATACAAACTACGTGCTCTCCCCTGTGTGAAGAGGTTAAAAGCCTTCCTGGAACTTGCCTGCTCCAATCCCATGCCCCAGCAGGACTGTCTCTCCCCTCACTGTCCCACCTCCCACTCCGTCCCCATCACCCCTAGAGCAAACTCAGGGCACCCTCTGCTTATCTCCCTGCTCTCTCCTCCTTTCAGCAACAGAAGGGCCTGGCTCTGTCTTGGGCTAGCGTATCCCTGCAGTGTAGTTAGAAAGGCCAAGCAAACATCTGGCCTGGTTCTTACACCCAGAAGGGAGTTCAGGTCAGTGTGGCATGAAGCCTCCAGACCTGGGTTAATACAGAGGTGACCGGATCCTAGGATTGGAGATGGTTCCATCTCACACGGTCAGGGCCATTAATAGGTCTGGACACCAAGGTGCAAAGACATAGGCCAAACTTCTAGGAGATTGCTCACGTGGTGTTACGTTCTGTAGTTGAAATGTATAAACATCGATGTGAGGTGCCCTATCTCCTATAACTGTCGTCAGGTTGGGGAAGGCTGGTTAGCCTCTGCAGATAAACTGTGGGCTCCCTGGCTCCATCCTGGCCTACTCTGTGCCCTGACCTTGTCTGGGGAGCCCTCGGGGGTGCACAAGCACAGAAGCCTATGGGATTGCTAGGCTGTTATAGGGGGAGAGAACGGGTCTTCTTTCACCTGGAAACTAAAGGAAATACGGCAGGGAAACAGCAGACTCCTTTAATCCAACTCCTCCAACAAAGGGCACCTTCACACAGGAACCAAGGTCTTAGACCGTAGCTTTCAGGCCTCAGCAGGCAAAGATGGCCCCCAACGAGACTGAAATAATGGCCGTCCATCCCGGGTACCTCTTCCTACTGACTTCCAGACTCAGCATGTCCATTTACAATTTTATGAGAACATATAAAAAATACATATTCAACAAATGCTTAAAAATATATAATAAAAAGAAACTTTTCTAAAAAAAAAATATGCAATACCATAAAGTGGTCTGAGCCAAAATAGAATTTTAGTGAACAAAGTTTAATACTTTATGGAGCATGCTCCACATGAAACATTTTAAAAATGATTATTGAGGTTTTCCCCCTACTTTTAGAGAAAGTATCCTTTTTTAGCTAAGTACCAAGGCAGCCTTGTAGAAAAAAAATTGAAAAGTGGCAAGATGGCAGACAAAGTAACAGGTTAGTATTCCCTGGATGTACTTACGCAGTGGTGGTCTGCATGTCATGCCAGCTCTTGCTGAAGTTCTGTTTTAATTCATTCATCAGGTTCATGCCGAGTTTTTGCTTTATTTCCACCAGATGCCTTTCTTTCGCCGATAATACTTGTCGTAATGTTGTAATTTCGTCTTCCAGCTACAAGGAGGAGGGAAGCAGTGAGGAAAGGTGTCAGACCAAGCTGAATCGTACACCTGCCCCAGGTGCGTGTGTGTGTTTTCTGCCTTTGGATTCAAACTGTGATGTTAGCTCTTCCTGGGCCTTGAGCCTGCTGGCCTTCAGACTGGAGGCACACAGGTTTCCCCTAGGTCTCCAGCTTGCTGACTTGAGATCTTGGGACCTGTTGGCCTCTACAGTCACATCAGCTAATTCCCTGTAATGAATCTCTTTCCGCATACAGATAGATATATAATTGGTTCTGCTTCTCTGGAGAACCCTGACTGTACAGAAGGATGCTACAGTAAGGCATTATTGGTTAGGAACACTTTAGTTGCTCAGTAGCTTAGTCCAGAAAGAATAAAGGATTGGGAGGAAGGAACTGGGTCTGTAAGTCTAAGAGACGGGAACTTGAGGGCACTGTGTGTTCTTCCTGGGGGACCACACACCCAAGAAACAGGGGAACCAAGAGTGGATGGAGGGGCCTGAAAATAGGTTCTGCCTGCTGGATGATGCTAACTGGCATTTTTTTCTAGTCCTATTCATACCCATTTTTCTTGAGTCATTTTATGGAGGGGACATTGGCAGTTTCTAATTGCTGTGTAACACAGATTTCTAGCACTACTGCCAACACTTCATCCTTTTCAAAAAGCCACGTCACATTATGGAACACTGAGCATAAAATGAAAGTGGGAGCGGATGTTCGTAGCAGAGAAATATTGAGCAAGTTTCGTTAAAAAGGGAGACAGAGGGAAAGAAACACCGACCAGATGTGTAGAGACCTCGGAGATGGCAGGAGCAATTGGTAATAAGATGAATGAGATCAAATCTCCGACACAAAATACCTTAACATATTGATAAGCTTATAAAAAAATAATCCACTTCTGGTATTTATAAATATAAATATTCATTGGAGCTATAAAGTTAAAAGTCTTATTGGGCACCTGCTATGTACAAAGCATGCACCAGATCAGAGGGGATATTGGCCTCACGCTGAAGAAGCTTTCTATTTATTTATTGGAGTGACACTGGTTAACAGAATTATACAGAATTCAGGTGCACAATTCTACCACACACCTGTACACTGTATTGTGTGTTCATGACCCCAAGTCAAGTCTCGGTCCACCACCATATATTTCCCTATACCAGTGGTTCTCAATCTTCCTAATGCCGCGACCCTTTAATACAGCTCCTCATGTGATGGTGACCCCCAACCATAAAATTATTTCCGTTGCTACTTCATAACTAATTTTGCTACTGTTATGAACTGTAATGTAAATATCTGATATGCAGGATGTATTTTCATTGTTACAAATTAAACATAATTAAAGCATAGTGATTAATCACACAAAAATATGTAATTATATATGGTGAAATATTTATTTCTAATTACAAATAAATGAAATTTTGTCTTGAATCGTGGTGTAGCATGGGTAACAGTCTTCATATGACAACAGTAAGCTACATTGCTACACTTTGCTACACCGAGGAGCGGTCTGTTGGTTCCTAAGACCATGGGAAATAGGTGTTTTCCGCTGGTCTTAGGCAACCCCTGTGAAAGGGTTGTTCGACTCCCAAAGGGGTCACGACCCACAGGTTGAGAACCACTGCCCTATACCCTCCCTCCGCTTCCTCCCACTGAAGCAACTTTGAAAAACACACATATCACATGGCTAAGTCATAAACTAAAGGCTAAACTGTGTTAACAACAGATTCCCCTTTTAAAATGCAGACTTTATCTAAGATGTAGCCTTTGGGTGAATACTGGCTTCTTTCATGTCTCCCAGCACAAGGACAGGTCTTCCTAGTGCCAGCCACTCAGTAAGCACACAACAATAAGGCAGGATGCAATACCCGCTCACCTCTGAGAAATCCAGAAATAAGAATAACGCATTCTGAGGGATGAAAACATGCATCCTGGTAACTTGAACACAGTGTCAGGAGTGTGGTGTTATTTTCAGAATTCGGGCTCAGAAAGTTTTAGAAGAGTAAGATGCACTGGATGCTTATTAATGTGGCTGAATAAAATAAGATTTTCTGAAAACACTGCGGTTTATATTCATGGGGTCTCCACTTAGAACCCAGGTTTACCTTTTCTTGATTATAAAAGCAATCCATTGAGAAAACATAGAATATGCAAAAAATGCATTGATAGAATCCTAGAACCCAGGAAAATGAAGTCATTTTCTAGAAGCTGGTCTGTCACAGAGGTTGCATGTGAACTTAACCCTGGACTGTTATATGAAGGAGTTAAATTTTAGCATAGAATCAGATAACTTACACTGGCCTACAGACCATAACCTTTGTGCACCACCACGGACATGAACAGGCCGGGAACAGAATCCCAGGCCTAAAGGAATGTGGTGGTGCGGCCCGCTCGGTGAAGGCTGACGTTGGTCCGCGCGCTCCGGAATGCGTGGCCGGGCTGAAGTCAACTGAGTGGTTCTGGATCAGTGGCCACAGACAAACCAGCCAGAGAAGCAGGCTGTTTAGTGGGAGGCACTGTGCTTACAAAAATAACTTCTGCCGTGCCAGAGGAATAAGCTGATTTTTATGAAGTTATGTTAGGGTGCGTCTTAGGAAAGCACCTGAACAATCTTGAGTATGATTATGAACTGTCACGAACACTCTCACTCTCAGGACCGCAGAACTTGAGGAGTCTGCAGTGGACAAAGGGGCTGAGGGTGCGGTGGAGCTCGGAGCTCTGTCCCCAGCCTGCAGAAGAGGCCAGAGCCAGGGGTGAAACGTGGATCAGGAGCTTCCTGCCCCTGGAGCCAGGGATGTAGAATGGGGAGGAGATGCTGGCTTCACCCCTCTTCCCCTGCTGCTTACTGTACTTGGGAAGCGCCCTGTGTCCAGCCCTTTGCTTCTGTCATGTAGCCAAGTGTTCAAGGGTGAGTAGGTGCTGCAAACAGAACTCTTGAACAGTGAGTTGCATTCACAAAGAGCCAGACATCCTCCTCGCCTCTGAGTCCCAAGGCCCCAACATCAACCTGAGACCTAATGAAGCCTACATCCAGCTCAGCTTTCCTCTCTATCCCCAGAGCTTTATTCTTCTGCAAAAGAGCACAACTCAATAAATCCAGTTGCTCTATGATTGACTTTTTTATGACAACTAAATTATTTCAATGTAGCTTGTTGAGCTCCATTGCTGACTTAAAACAAGGACTGCTCTTAAAAAGAGCAAGGTCTTGAAGGAATTCCACCAGGTTGTAAATGGTATATCATCCCCATCGTATTGTGATACTAAAAGAGTAGGAGATGCTAATTATCATTGTTGCTTAAGCAGCATAACCATTCATTTTTGTACTGTAACCAACAAATAATGGACAATTAGCATTACAAAATAACCCCCCAAAATAGATCATCTTGCAATACATCATTTATCAAATTTTACTGAATGTAATATAACAATTGCAATATGGGACTTATATATAGGAATAGTAACTCTCAAGATCCAGAGATAGACATAGGAACAGTAAGATTCCTAAACATACCTGAACTAATTCTGCCTTTAATTCATCTCTCTCCTCGTCAGAGAGCATGCTAGAGAAGTCAGCACTGGCTACTGTGTCTTCATCTCTTCCTCGCAGTGGTTCGGTCTCCAACAGACCTTTAGGCAAGATTCATAAAACATAACACAATTTTTAAAGTGAATGAACAAATAAGACAAAACAAAAACAGACTCATAGAAACAGAGACCAAAAAGATGGTTGTCAGAGGGAAGGGGAGGGGAGCTGGTGAGAAAGGTGAAGGAAAATATACTAAATAATATTGTGATAAGTTTGCTGATGTGATCACATGGATGAAACTTGGGAACAAGATTCTGAGTGAACAAAACCAAACAAGTTGCAGAAGCTCACAGAATATGGTTCCACTTCTTCTCCCCAACTCAGTCTGGCCCTGGGACTTAGGGATATTGCTCAAATTTAGCTGAAACACAAATTCTCAGTTTCTTTCGTCTGACAGTGTGAGAGGGCATATGTCAGGAAAGGGAATAGACAATAGTTCCAGGTAGTTAGACTCTTCAAGACATCAAACATTTTGAGTATCTTCCTATATTCTAGAAATAAAACTCAAAATCCAACTGAACTGATAATACATGAACTGCGAAAGTTCTAGTGAATGTAGGGAAGCATAGACCTCCACATGCAGAAGAAGCTTCTACTTTTCAGGGGGAAGGTCCATAAACCTTATAAAGTGAGGTATCCTGCACAGGCCTTCAGCTCTGCTCTGTCCCATGTCCCACTCCTCAAAGATGTCAGGAATCATTCAAAGTCTCTTAGATGACAGCCATTCAAGAAATCTGCTTGAAGGCCAGGTTGCTAGTTACCTCCCCTCTAATTAGACCAGCTACCTTCTTCATTCTCATCTTTGGAATTAAATGACAGTTCCCCATCTTCTTTTTCGACTTCTGTAACTATTTCCCTGCTGTCTCCTCTTCCAGTGGGTATTCTCTGAGTTACACAGTTCAGCACAGGGGGCCATTTACATAGAAACAGAATGAGATCAATACCTGCTGCTTTCACCAGAATATGCTCCGCTCCCTGGGCTAGTGAAACAGCAATCAAATCATGAGGCCAAAGGGTCATTCCAGAATCAAAGCAGAGTTCGTTAAAAAAAAGTGATTAACCAGTAAAACTAAATCAGAACCAGAAGGAAAAAAAAAAAGCAAATGATGAGAGATACTAAGTGGCCGACGGTAATGTGAGGAGGGCAGTAAAAAGCATTTAAAATGACCTAGTTCCTGTGAAAGTAGATATTAGAAGAGATTATAAACATATTGTTAATAAAAAGTAATAGAGAAAATTGTTCAGAAAGCACAATTTTTAGCAGGGGCAGTACATTATGAGGCAACTTCTGGAATCTGAGTTTCTTTTCTAAGGGCCCTCTTATATAGCTCAGCTCTGGTCAAGTTCAAGAGCCCCGCCCTCTCCTCCAGCCCAGGGACTGTATTGACTTTCGGCTGCCGTAGTTTTGAGGAGCTTCAACACCCTCTCTTGGTTTCCCTTAACTCTTCCCATCTCCTAACAGTTCCTTCATTAAACTCTCTTGAATCAGGCACCCCCTTTGAGAATGCCATCCTTCTGTTTCTCTCCTGGTCCCTGACTGGTACAGAAAGGCTGCCCCAATTTCCTTTTTGAGCTCTAGAAAAAAATATCATTCAGGCCATCCCACACCAACCTGGAGCACAGCCAATGCCTGTAAACCAGCCAGGGGCTGGGTGGTTGCCAAATTCGGTCCTTGGTGTTTACTTCCCCAACTGACACTTCTGCAATCAGTTAACCAGACACAGGCTCCAGAACTCCCCCCAGCACTTAGGGAGAATCCTGCCACGATGGCAAGAGGCTGGTGCCCCTGAAGCAGACGCTGGGGTTACAGGCCCTGGCCAGGTGGAGAAAATCTCCCACCAAAGAGAGCCACGTGAGGCTGAATCAGCTTGGAAGGGCCACTAGGCCCAAACTCAGCAGAGGAAGACACCAAGATCGAGAGGCATATCTGCAGAAATGTCAGCCTCAGAAGATATGTACCCCAGTTGCTGGAAGAGCGGCATAGAACGCAAGGCACGACATGGCCCTTCCTGCTTCCATATACTGATACCACCGTAGCCAGAGCAAGGGAAAGGGGGTGTTTGCTAACTTGGGCCAGCTAACTTGTTGGCTTGCAAGTTGGATAAAATCTGAAATTCTTTGTTTGTTGCCACCTGCCCAAAGAAATCTGAGCTAGGAGATACTCTCACTGAGAAAAAGGGTATTATTTAAAGGTGTTTTTTTTTTTAAAACAATTATTGCATTAGAATGGACTAGACCTATTTTTCTTCCCCACTTCGCAAAGCCTAAGGGCCCATACCCAGATCAGGGATAGGTTTTTAAAAAATGGAGCCCATGTATGTACACCAAAGACGTAGTTGTTAATAAATGTTGCCATCCCGCCATAGGAGTAGTTTGCACTTAAAGACAGCCCCATTTTACTTTCATTTTCATGCAACAAAATATGAAGCTTAACCAAGGTAACAGAGAGCCACAGGCCTGACTCCAGCGCAGGAACTGTGCCTCTCCATCGCCCAGGTGACATTTTTGGAAGCAGGTCCGTCTTAGAGCACTTGTCAAATGCTACCATGTTCCTGCTTTCACTCCACCTGCAATGGGTCAGTGGTGCCTCATTTAAGACTCCCATGTGGTGCTAAATGACACAACCAACTGAACCAGATCCAACTGGGAAGTCCCTGCAGCTGGTCCCAGCCTTGATGATGAGGAACCTCAGTCCTGGGACCTGGGCTCAGGGTCTGGCTCAGGTCCATGTTGTTGGGTTCTCACTTAGGCCCGTCTGACTCCAAAGCGTATATCCTTTCCTGTCTTACAACCAGTGAAGAATAGCGAACAAAAAATGTTGGGAAGTATAAATCAAAATGTGGGTTTGGATCAGAGGGTCTCCTTTAGCTTTGAAACAAAACCTGCCATTGGTCCCAGCACACTTCCGATGCACCCTGTCAGCACTATAGTGAATTAGGTCATGGCTTCATGCATATGATTGAAACAGTCCAGACAGCTGTGAGTTAAAATGATTACAAACTAGGATTTCACATGAGTGGCATTATTGTGCATTGTTGAAAAGTATATAAAAGTTTCAGAATTTCTTTTTTGAAAAAATATTTTTTATGGATTTCAGAGAGGAAGGGAGAGGGAGAGAGAGATAGGAACATCAGTGATGAGAGAGACTCATAGATAAGCTGCCTCCTGCACAGCCCACATTGGGGATCAAGCCTGCAAGCTGGGCATGTGTCCTAACCGGAATTGAACTGTGACCTACTGATTCATAAGTCGATGCTCAACCATTGAGCTACACCGGCTGGGCCAGAATTTCCTTTACATAGCAAAATAAGCTTGCATGTAGGTGTATGAGAATCATATTAAGAAATTAACAAATAAATCCATCTGTATAATCAAGCAAAGGGAGAAAAGCATACATTTGCAAAAAGAACACAAAATTATCCCTGGATTTCATAAAAGAAAGGATGCAATAACGTAGTTTCAATGGAAATTCACCATGCTTTAAATAACACATTTAAGACTGTAATATTTTTTACTTAACTATAGTTTCTTCATGACATTTGGTAAAAATGAATTCAGGCGAATATAAAATTTCAAAATACCTTCATTTATTCCTCAAGGGGAAAACTGTTGGGCTAATCTCATTAATGTTGGATTTAAGATTATCTTTAAGTGCACACAATTTTATACATGCTAATTCTAGGAGGGTGGGAATTAAAATTATAAAACAAAGTTCCTTATTAGAATCCATTCTACACATTTCCTAAGCCTACCACAAAAAAATTAAATATTATTTCTTCTGGACCTCCATTATTAAACTGCTTTTCATTATTAAACTGCTTTTCATTCATTTACCAATAACTTGTATTGAACATGTACATAGGAAATAAGGCTTTAATGTATTTTTCTCTGTTGCTCTGGCATTTTAGTAAAGGCCTCAAGTGCTAAGAACAATATAGTTGGAGCTTACCATTCCTACATCCTGAAGCCAAGGCTTGAACCCTACTGCATGACACACTGAAAGATCTGAAAAGGGGTTCTGCCAGGGCCTAGGGTCACTTACCGCTAGCCATTGAGAGTAGGGTTAAGAATGAAACAGGAAGAGAGCAGCAGTGTAAGAAATTTGCATTCTTAGAAAAGCAATAATTAAAGATAAATTGTAATCTCACCTCCCAGAGTTCACCACTATAAAAATTTCATGTACATCTCTCTGGTTCTTTTCTTATATACCTACACTTTTTTTTTCACTTTATACTCCTTAAATTAGAATACTTCTTACAATCAATGGTGTCTTACAATTAATTGGCATAATATTTCATTCTTAGTGATATATAAAACAATGAGTATCTTAAAATCTTTGGCACCCTAGCTTTGAAAACTTTAATCTATATATATAAAAGCCTAAGAAACTGGATGATCTGATGACTGGCTGGTAGCTATGATGTGCACTGACCACCAGGGAGCAGATGCTCAACGCAGGAGCTGCCCCCTGGTGGTCACTGCGCTCCCACAGCGGGAGTGCCGCTCAGCTGACCAATGGGCTCCAGACACTGAGCTCACACCTGGCAAGCACAGCTGCAGCTGTGGGAGCATCTCCTGTGGATACTCCCTCTGCACGCCTGAGTGGCAAAGGTTGCAGGTGCAGCAGGGCTTGGATGAGCAGGAGCAGGCTCGGGCTCCACCCTGCTTCACACACTACTTCATGCTGTGCGGGATCAATGTGGACAGCAGGCTGGAGCCCATCCATCAAGCTGGTGGGTCAGGCTGGGCTGCAGCAGTGCAGAGGTCCACTGATTCCCGCAGGCCCAGCCAAGGGACCCCACCAGTGCATGAATCCGTGCACTGGGCCTCTAGTATAGATATAAATATATTTTAAAATCTAATATATAACATATATTTTTAGATATACCCGCAATATACACAAATAAGACATCTTTTTCATCTCATCTGAAACCAGACTATATCAAGGGTCTCCATAATATATTCTCCCCAGAAACACATTGGGCAGGTGGTAACAAGCAAAGGATTTCAGATTTTACCCAACTTGCGAGCCAACAAGTTAGCCTGCCCATAGTATCATGGGTGCTGGCAGAAGACCCAAGACTCCTGGATCAGATACTCAGCATGAATATCATTTTCATTGCTATGACAGTGATTTAGGTTTTTCCCCTTGTCACCAAGTTCCATGGAGGAGTGACGTGGAGGGACCTAGATGGAACATGCTCACACAGTGAGTTTCCATCACAACTGAAGAACCTCAAGTTCAGGAAATCTGGTTGCTTTTCATAGGCAGCAAGCAAACCTGCTGACCTCCACCCTGCAGGGAGAGATCATCTTTATTCTACTGGACTGTATGCCAACTTGACTTCTGCTCTAGAGACAGACACCATCTCTAGCTTCCAAAGCTGTTTCCTAGTCCAGAAAGGATAGTCCAGAAAACAACAAGGTTGTCAGTATCTCTGCTTGCAAAATGGGCAGAAATTCAAGAGATCTATGAAGAATAATTTTGTAGAAGTGATTTCTCCTTTGAAAATGAAGAAATGATGGTTCAAAATGTTAAATAACTTACCCAACCTTAAATGGTGGATGTAAGCATGGAACGGGAGTTTGTCAGGTTACAGAGCTCAAGTTTTTTCAACTTGACCACAATGTCTCATGCTGAGATGGGACAGGGCTAAAATATCTCTCTATCCCACCCAGAAAACCTTCTGCTTAGCAAGAGTGAGAGTTACTGAAGGTCAAGGTCTCTAAGTTTAAAATCAGTGGCCTCCCCATGGCTGAGCATTGTAAAGAGTTCAGGGTAGATCTACTCTCCTAAACTCTCTCAAATAGGAGTTGCTCAATTAATGTTTACTGAATTAGTCCCAGCCACACACAATCAAACTGTGAAGCCTTCTTGATGCCCTTTTCTCATCGTTTTGTTTTCTGTCATATTTGTCTACCCTTTTTCATTGTCATTGCTATGACAGTGATTTAGGTTTTATCACTACACACTCAGACTATTGAAATCTTAGCTAATTCTTATTTCCTTGCTTGCAATCTCTCCACTACCCAGCCTACACAACACTCAAATCAATATTTTGAACATATTACTTTCATCATGTCAAAACTCAGCTCAAAACACATTCAGTGGGTGGAGTCACTTCCAGCCTAAATTTGAAAATTTGCATGGTAGCATTCAAGCGATGATTCCAATGAGCCTGCCTATGATTTTCCCACCACACTTTGAAACCAGCCAGTCTACTGCATGCAGTGTCCCTCAGTCATGTTTCTATTCAACCCTATACTTTTATGCCTCTTCTTCACTCTCAAAAGTTTCCCCTACTTCCTCCTCAGTCTCCCTTCTAAGAATCCTAGCAAGTTGCCAGCAACACTAGAATAACAAGTAACATGCTGTGTGCCTTAAATTGATCCAAAGTGTTGACTTTTTTGCTCCCTATTCATATTACTATATATCACTATTAAATATTATATACAGTATAAGTTACATTATGACTTGCATTAACACACATAAATACTATTACTATAATTATAGCTAAACAACTTTATGAGAAAAATATTTCTGACAATGTCTTGTAGAAATTTATTGCCTTCTTAAAACATGAATACATGAGTCACCACTATTAATAACCCTGTTTTCTGAAGCTTTGGTTTCATTTAATAATGCAACTAAAAAAAGAAGTCGCATCTGTAATACTCAGCTTGAGTGTGCACTAAAGAAAGATTTTATGCTTTTTACTAAGTATTTTTATCAGAAGATGCTTCTGAGGTTGTAGGACGTTAAATTCCTATAATCCATCTTTCATCTTAAGAAAAAAAAAAACTTTGCTTAGGTGACAATTCAAATAGATGCCAATTAAAATTGACTCTAGTGTCTAAAAAAAAACTTTGTGACTAGCCAAAACCAAATTTTGGCTAAAGAAGGAAGTGACATGCTATGACATAAAATTGACAATAGCTCCAGCTGGTTTGGCTCAGTGGATAGAGTGTTGGAATGTGGACCAAAGGGTCCTGGGCTCAATTCTGGTCAAGGGCATGTACCTCGGTTGCAGGCTCCTTCTTGACCTGGGCCCCAGGCGAGGCTCAAGCAGGAGGCAACCAATCAATGTGTTTCTCTCACATCAATATTTCTCTCTGTCTTTTCCTCTCTCTTCCACTCTCTCCAAAAATCAATGGAAAAATATCATCAGTTGAGGACTAAAAAAAATCAACAAATATATGGAAATATGCCTTTCCATTTCTTATTCACCCATATGTATAAGATGACTGTCTTCTTACTCCAAGAAGAAACATAGCTTTGATGTAAAATTCTCAGGTAATCTGTATATTGTTGAAGTAACCAATATTCACTAGAATACTAAAGATTGCAGAAAATAATGGCACCCAATACTTAAACATGTATCATGCAGCCTTCAAGGGTGAGCAAACTTCAAGAGGCCAAACCAATTAGGGATTCACAAAAATCTAAATTACCGTTTCTGTGACTAAGGTCTGACCAGAACTCCTATTCAGCTCCAGGAATAATAACTCCAGAGAGGCCCTGGGGTTAATGATAACCCCGGTTTGGCTCAGTGGATAGAGTGTCAGCTTGCGGACTGAAGGGTCCCAGGTTCAATTCTGGTCAAGGGCAATGTTTCTAACTCTCTATCCTTCTCTCTTCTTCTCTGTAAAAAAAATCAATAAAATATATTTTTGAAAGAAAAAAAAAATCCCAGAGAGCCTGAAGAGCACCCAAGTACCCCAGGAGTCCCTGGTCTCATGCCCAACTCATGGCTTTAGGGTGCTCCTGAAGGCACTGGGCGCTGTAGGGATTAGGGCGATGGGTGGAAAGGACCTGAAGGCGACTATGGCACCGCCCAGGGCCATGGGAGGGCCTGGCTTCATGACAGCATTTTACTGGGCTAATTATAGAAACTGACATTGCATTAGTACACAACTTTGATTACTGTGCAAGCCCACTGGCCATTCAGGCTGGCATCCTCTGGTAGGCTGCATACTGAAAAGATATCGGATTCCAAGGTATCACCTATGAAGCTAAAATTCAGATCATTTCCTGTGGTTTGTTTCACCGGTTCACACTGCGATGATGAGCCTCTTAGATGACAGTCTCTACTAACCAGTTTCCAGGGAGACTGATGTGCCAAGAAGAGCAAATAATTTATAGCAATTTCTGTGCTTTTTTTTTTTACAACCTCAGAATAAAATCTACTTGAGGAACTAAATGAACAACAAAAGATTACTGGTAAGCATTAGGAAAACTGGTTTTAATTGACTGTTAATACTGTAAAAAAATTTTAAAAATTGTTTTATAAGTAGGTCAAGGGAACAAGTATAGGAAACACAGGTGTGGTATTTTTTAAAATGAAAGCCAGAAATAGAGAAGCTTACGTTTCTGACAGATGATGTGGTAAGTGTGCTCTTCCAGGAGTTGCTTCTGAACTTCACTCCAATGGGACCAACTTCAATCACAACCAAGGAGTGAGCCACTCAGACCTGAGTTTTTATACCTCTCACGAGGTCACATGACCTCATACACACCAATGGCTTCTGCTGGTCATGAGTATGTCAGTGACTATCCTCAAAACCATGAAGGTTAATTTTCAATTAAAAGATGTAAAATATTTATCACAAATCTCCTCAGCTTCAAATATAAGATTTAGGCATTTGAGATATACTTCCCATTTCAAATCACTATTTGTTACCCTTGAAAGGCACAGCTTGACACACTTACAAAACATATGTAACTGCATAAAACAGCAACTCAGGCTATAATAACCCCAAAACAAAGACATAACAATACAGCAGCCACATGTTCGAATAAAGAACACCAAACAAATAGTTATGGAAAACCAAAAATAGCTAATGCTCCTGATGCAGATTCTGGGAACTTCCTTTTCTGAGTAAACACCTACAATGCATGAGGAAAATAAAACTATTCCAGGAATGTGTATAGACAAACCATACATAGGTTGACCATTTTAACCTTTATGTCATCCTTTTTGTCTGCATCTCCACCCTCATTTCACCCTCCACCCCCACCCCTACCCCAACACACACACACATATATTCAAATTTACCTCTTCTGGTACTTGGGAAAGGAAGCCAAATATGACAAAAGATAAGTCTCAGAATTGAACACCCAGACTTAGATTTCTGCCTTCCGCAAGACTGGGGACAGTCTCACTTGTATTACTAAGACAACTCCAGAGAAATAAATTACTCTAAATTCAAATTCATTAAGAAAAAGTAACACTCATTAAAAAAAAAAAGAAAGAAAGAAAGAAATCCCTTCTGTTTCTCCTCCTCCTCCCATTCTCCTTCTCCTTATACCATTAGACTTGAGAACTGGATTTCCATTCATTCGTTTGGTGAGTTGTCCTGAGATACCCAGCACTAGGAGACAGACAGAGCTGTGTCTGCAGTCAGTTACATAGGAGAGGCTACATCCCATTCACAGTCATGCTCACGGGGCTTTGTACAGTGCTGGGCCATCCTTTAGGGCGAGTTCAGGAAAACAGTAAAACCATTCCTTTTGCAATGGAAGACATCTACAATGGACATGAAGCAGAGCCAAATATAACTTTCCCACTCCAAGGCATATTGAAGAGTGGGGTGGATAGTACGAGGGACCTCTTCAGACAGGCCTGAACTTGTTACAGTTCTCTAGCCCTGACACAACGCCAAGGCTATGATTAGGATAATGCCATCATGGCCACAAGACCTTTGGTACCAGACTCAGAGGCCTGATCATTCAAAAAGCATTTCCACAGGTATAAACAGTCTTCCATGTAAGCAGTCAGTTCAGTAACATTCACATTTCTCCAGTTTTACTTATCAAATCTCTAGCATTTCAAAGAACTGTTATTGACAATCTCCAGGAAATTTTCTCTTAAAATCTGGGTGGAAAAAAATAAATACTAAAGGAGATGAAAATATGTGTTTCTGAATCATTCATAAATAAAGTATGCAAGATTAGAGAAGTTTAAAGTAAGTCATATACAAGACAATGAAATAGCCAAATAAAATATGAAAAGACAACCTTACCAATAACAAAGAAAATGCAAATTAAAATCTCAGAGATTGCCCTAACCGGTTTGGCTCAGTGAATAGAGCAAGGGCCTGCAGACTGAAAGGTCCCAGGTTTGATTCCAGTCAAAGGCATGTACACTGGTTGCGGGCACATCCCAGTAGGAGGTGTGCAGGAGGCAGCTGATCAATGTTTCTCTCTCATCGATGTTTCTATCTCTCTATTCCTCTCCCTTCCTCTTGTAAAAAAAAATAAAAATATATTTAAAAAATAATTTTAAAAAAATAAAATAAAGTCACAGAGATATATCATTTTTTCATCCAAGAGATTAGCAACAAAAATTCGAAAGTTGTATATAAAACTATGCAGGGCACTGTGGAAGAGAAATAGGTCCTCTACCATATCACTGGCTTCTGGGCTATGACAGCTGGTTGAAAGGCTTTTGAGAATCAATCTTAAAGAAGAAAAAAGATGATCTAAAAAGACAGGTTTTAGATATTTAATGCTGTATTGTTGACAATGGTAGCCAACTATAAAAACCTGGATGCCCCTGGCCAGTGTGGTTCAGTGGTAGAGCATCAACTTATGGACTAGGAGTTTTGATACCCCAGTCAGTACACATGCCAGGTTGTGGGCTTGATCCTCCATGGGGAATGTGTAGGAGGTGACCAGTCAATGATTCTCTCTCATCATTGATATTTCTATCTCTCCCTCTCCCTTCCTCTCTGAAATCAATAAAAACATATTTTTAAATAAAAACAAACAAAAACCCCTGGATGCCCATTAGTAGGGGAACAAATGAAATAAGTAATTTTGAGTTATTAGAAATAATGACCGGAAGGAATGTTCATTGTATATTGTCAAATGTGAAAAAGCAAGTTGCTGAGTAGTGTTTGCACGTGATCCGTTTAGAGAGAGGAACAAAAGCTTTTGGGAAAGGCAGTCTCGTGCATGCAGGCTTTGGACTCCCACTTCACCAATAAGGATGGGCCTTGGGCCTGTAACACGTCCTCCCGGAAAAACAGAGGCCATTGAGCCTGTGCCCTTGTGAGGGAGTGCCTTTCCAGGTATCAGGCTCATATGTGCTCTCTGGTACTGCGTACGCAGGGGTGTCAATGGCCTTCAGGCACACTCCATCCTTCAGTATCTCAGGAATAAGGGTTGGACCCTTCCCACTCCATTGTTGATGGTGGTAGAAAGGAGAAAGGTATCCACAGGCCAACTGCCCAGTCTGCGGCTAAGGAAGCAGGGGGGTGCCCTGCTAGCCATGAGGGACTGATGCCCATTATTGAAGCTGATCTTGTTCTGTTCTTGTTCCATCCACTGCCTGACTGTCTTTCCCTTGGCAACTCCAGTACCAACTCCAATACCAACACACAGCAGTGTTTGGATTCCTCCCCTGGGACTGATACACAGTGTTCGGCTCTCTTGGGATTAAAACCAGTACACAGTACTCCGCTTCACAAAAATACCTTATATGTGAACAGGAATGCCCAGGTGTTTGTATGAGCTCTGAGAAAGGTGAGAAAAGATACATACCAAACTGTTAATGCCTGTCACTGCCAAAGGGTGAGATTGGATAAAGAAAAGATTAACTCTCTTTTACATACCTCTGTGATACTTGGCTGGTTACAACAAGCATGTGCAGTGGACTGAATCCTTATGTCTCCCCAGATACACATGTTGAAATCATAATCCTCAATGTGATGCTGTTAGGAGGTGGGGTCTTCAGGAGGTGATTAGGTCATGAGGGTGTAGTCCTCATGAAAGGGATTAGTGACCTTAGAAGAGGCTCCAAAGAGCTCTCTCAGTCCTTCTACCATGTGAGAACATAGCAAAAAGATGCCTTCCACTTCCATGAATCTGTAATCAGAAGTCACCAGCAGTTGCTGAAGTGTCCCACACTTGCAGACCCATAGCCTTTGTTCAATCTGGAGGTAAATGACTACTGTAGCACATTTAGAAATGAGGTCATGTTGAATTATTGAGAAACCATCTACATATTTGGCTCTGTTTTTTAAAAACATTTCTGGTATTTTGGGTGGAAAGTTTTTCAAAAAATTATACGTTTAAAATCTGTGGCTAGTCCACTTTCAACACATTTTAAACAAATGACTGAAATGACAATTGCTTTTAAAAAATAGAAGTTCAAACTACCATAAGAATTTATTAATGGAATTTATGGCAGGCTACACTTCCTGCATCATCACAGGAAGGAGCCCAAATTCTTCTTTAAAATCATTCCTAGTTGGCAAACAAAACTAAAAAATGAAAGTCTGCAAATGAGATGATGGAAAGAAGGGTTTTAATAATAATCATTGGCTTTAAAAATGTATGTTCCTTTTAAAGAGGTGTCAGAAGTTGAATGTGGACGAGCAACATGAGAACATGGCAATGACCACTGGCTCTCTCCTGTGTGCCAGGGCACCCAGCCCAGGCTGTTGGCGATGACCCGCCCACTGAGGTGACTTCACCGAACAATGGCACAGTGTGGAAAGGCAATGAAAGTTGAGTTTTAAAAACTGCCCTGTGGCTCCCAAGTGTTCTTATGCATGAAGTCATTGTAAAAATTTTATCAACATCTGATTTCCAATATTTTGTGATGTAAATACTCAATTTCATTTAAGGCAAGATAAACCTGAACATCTTTTTCCTTTACAGTTTCATTTGACTTGAAATAATACTTTATGAGCAGAACTTAACAAGTGACCTTTTTCTTGGTGTCATGCAAATATCAGCAATAACTTAGTAAATCAGCCAAAACTGGTTTGGCTCAGTGAATAGAGCATTGGTCTGCAGAATGAAAGGTCCCCAGGTTCCATTCCGGTCAAGGGCGTGTACCTTGGTTGCGGGCACATCCTCAGCAGGGGACGTGCAAGAGGCAGCTGACCAATGTCTCTCTTGATGTTTCTAACTCGCTATCCTTCTCCCGTCCTTTTTGTAAAAAATCAAAAACATATATAAAAAAATAATAATTTAGTAAATCATATGAACCTATCAAAAATTTTAGGCTATATTATTAGTAAAAATTAAAATCCACAAAACCTAGCCTTAGATCCTAAAATCCATAGTGCAATAAACTAATTGAGTAGTTAGACTTGCTTATTTAAATGAAAAAACAAAAACAAAAACAAAAAAAAACCATTAACTTTCCTTTTAGAATCAAGGAAAAGTTCTCTTTCACCAGAATTGGATTGAGTTCCACAGCAGTGTCTAGCAGCCCTTTGAAAACAGCTGATGCAACCCCTCCTCACCTCTGAGGTGCAGGGAGCTTCAATTCCCCTTGGAGTTTTCCACTTCCAACATGTACACTTCGCTTGCTGATAGTTCCTGCCGCTGAGCCGAATCCTCAGCACTAAACGGAGAGGACAAGCAGCCAACTTGGCCAGCAGGGCTCATCTTGTGGGGTACACCTTATCTGAGAGGCACCCCTGTTTCTGAAGGGTGGAACTTCCAGGAAATATTAAATTATATATTACTTTAGAAATAGCAACTTTTCATACTTGGTTAATACCTTAATTATATTCTAAATTAGAGTGGAAAATAGACTTTGCTTTTAAAAAAAAAAAAAAAATTCCCGTCAACTATTCTGCCGCTTTAGAATTCTGAACCTCACACTGACACTCCAGAGAGTCTTCACTTCAGGGCCAGGCAGGGAGTAGAGTAAGAGTAAGAGTAAGAGGAGAGTGTCTCCTGTTTTGGGGGACAAATATTCCTCTGCAATTCTCCCTGGCAGAAAAAGAACTCAACATGGACATAAAAATGAGCTGTGGGAAGACAAGGAGCGTTACATTTCTTGCATTTCTGAGCTCGTGAACTTGATTCAGCCCCCAATGGGGTGGACTGGAGACATGTGTGGTTTAGAACTATTTACTTAGAGATCATGCAGGGAACAGGTAAAAAACTAAAATGACCCTAGGGTTTGGAAGGTCAAAGTAGTAACATTAAAAACAAAAAACAAATGTGATTTATTCTGGAAAAGGACATCTTGGGAAATTTCTCACCAGGAGGGAGGGTGTGTTAAAAGGAAAGCGCACAGCCCTTCTCCCAGGCAGGGAGCAGTCAGCAGGATGAAACGTTTCAGCAAGCAGGATTTTGAGTCTGTTTTAGCAAATATTTTCAGATAACTTTAATGTAGCTCGTCGGGGTCTAGAAAAGGTTGGGAACATCTTTCCTGGAGATCCCCAGGGGGAGAGTCACCACATGCTTATTCTGATGAAAAGCACGGACTTGGCCAGATAGCTCAGGAACAGTGTAGGGGTTGCTGTTTTTTTTGCTTTCCTGGTCATTCAGTAATGTGACTACGCCTTTGAGATGAATTGCAATGCCGGGTCTGCCGCCAACTGGGTAAGTGGCTCTGAGCAGGATTCTCACTCATTCTCACCTCTGTGCCTCCTACATAAAGCAAGGGGAACAGCCAGTCATTGCTAGAAATCTCTTTGTGATGAGGGAGGCGGTGAGTTTAAGAATGAAATATGATATTAAGTGTGTACACGAATATGAGAGGAAAAGAAAAGTTCTATTTTCACGGAAATCTATTGTACAATGTAAGTGGAATCAGATGAACACCAAAGACCTATTATAGACAATCATTTATTTCAAGTTATTTACTATATTTTATATGAACTAACAGAAAAATAACTACATATGTGGTACATTTCTTAAAAATATTGGGTGGTGGTTGGTCGTGCATTGAGACAGAGCCGCGTTTATAATTATTTACATTTCCTGTATTTGGAGGACAGCATACCAAAACTTATTTATACCTTAAAACTGTAATTAGGCTCTGACATGACTGAAACAATAATTAAAACTTCGGAACTGCCCCAGATGTTTCTGTGGCTCATCTAGGTTCATGTTTGATCTCATTATTATCTCTGTGACAGTCATAAGGATTAAGGATACGAGGTGAAGATTTAAAATAGGATATAGAAAGTCTTAAAAGGAACCACAACCTTGGAAGCTATGGATAGCTTATCTTGTTTTTCTGAGCTTTTGATGATGCATTGAGCCATATATAAGAGCATCATTCCAGGCCAGCTGAGTTGGAATCTTTGAGGTCAACCTTGCACATCTGTGTTTTTTTAAGCCCCACAGGTGACACTGATGGACAGCTAATGTTGAAAACTACTGATTTTAAATAATGTATATGATGTAAGTGGTACCATGTCAAACTCCAAAAGCAAAGAGATTTCCCTTATGCTAAGCAAAATAAGCCAGTCAGAGAAAGATAAATATCACATGATCTCACTCATGTGTGGAATATAATGAACAACATAACTGATGAACAAAAATAGATCCAGAGTCAGAGAAGCATCGAACAGACCATCAAACTTCAAAGGGAAGGCAGGGGAGGTTGGGAAGGGAGAGGTAAGAGATCAGCCAAAGGATTTACATGCACACATATAAGCATAACCAATGAACACAGACACTGGGGGGCGGGGGTGAGGGTATGTGCTGGGGTGGGGCAGGGGAAAAGGAGACTTAGGTAAAACTTTAATCAATAAAGAATAAATTAAAAAAGAAAAAAGATTTCTAAGGAGAGGTAATAGCTAGTTCAAAAGTTCTAGGTTAAAACATTAAAGGATCCAAAGATGTGTTGGCTAGAGCATCACAAAATGGGAATACTGTTTGTCCAGTATTATCAGGGAATTCCACACAAATGTCTATCCCATAGACCTGAAGTTTACTTAAATTATTAAAAATTATGCATTTTATATAAAAATCTTTCTCTCATTGAAGGTTGTAACAGAAATGCAGGGCATGCTTATCCTCAAAGAACAGAATATCCTCAATGTACCCAGCTAACTACAAATCAAGAAAGAATGTACTTAAATGCTTTATTTGAGATCTAAACCATGCACTATCAGCACAAATAAAGAAAGTGTAATTCCACTAGCAAATCCCAAAGGTCTTCCTAGAGATGTTGTTTGAATTTGGACTTAAAAAATAAGAGATTTTCGCCAAGACTGGTTTGGCTCAGTGGATGGAGCGTCAAGCTTGCGGACTGAAGACTCCCAGGTTCGACTCCGGTCGGGGCATGTACTTTACTTGCGGGCACATCTCCACTGTGGGGCATGCAGGAGGCGGCTGATCGATGTCTCTCTCTCATCGATGTTTCTGACTTTCTATCCCTCTCCCTTCCTCTCTGTAAAAAATCAATAAAATATATTTAAAAAAATAATAATAGATTTTCAACAGGGAGAGATAAGGAGGGAGATGTCATAGGGAAGAGTATTGGCAGTCTATCAGAACCAAGAAAGTTCAGGTATGATCAAAGGGTGGAGAGGCTAGATTATCTGGGCTGATGCTTTTGGGGGATGGCCTTGACCTGGGAAGGAGAAAGAAGGCAGGAGAGAAGCACAGAAGGTTTTGGAGCTGAGGAATCATGGGCTAAGAGATGTTCTTTGAAGTAAACACTACTTTTCTGATGCTCTAATGTACTGCACACATTCATTCAATTTTGAATTCATCGTTATCCTTTTTCCTTTAGAAATTAAGGAAAAATGAATTAAATTCATTATTTTCATGGAACCCAGAAGAGGACATTTGGTCTCCCTCTTCGTTAGAAGAGAGGCGTGGAAAAGCTGCTGTCTGTGCTCAGGGAAACACATCCAGCATGTGGACAATGGGCGAGAAGCAAGTGTCCAAGGACAAACTGTTCCTCTGAAAAACCGCTCACTAGGAAATAAGGCTGGATGATGATTGAAATAAAGAGAGAAAATATCATTTGAACAAAATAACCAAACACACACACACACACACACATACACCAAAAACAAAATAAAATCCCAAGGTCAGCGAGGAATTATTCCCTTTAAAAGAAAATGTTAGTTATGTTTTGGGAGACAGCTGAATTAAGATTCCACATAATATCATATGCTGTAAATACAGAGTGGCCATATTATTATGATCTCTGAATGCATAATAATCTGGCCACTCAGTGTGTGTGTGTGTGTGTGTGTGTGTGTGTGTGTGTATCTTATCTAAAAAAGAGTAATATGCAAATTAACCATCACTCTGCTACACGCACAAGCCATGCCCACTAGCTAGTCAAGGGTGTGTATGCAAATTAACCCAATCAAGATGGCCGCAGCCACGGAGTGAGCAAGAGGCTTGGATTTCCCTGGAAATGGAGGAAGCCAAACTTTCCACATACCCTGGCAGGCCCAGGCCTTCACTCAAGGCTACAAAGTTTCAATTATAGAAGATAAATAAATCCCAACAAAGATGGCGGCAGCCATGGAGCTGGAGAGAGCAGGAGGCTTGGCTCTGCTCAAGGCTACAAAGTTTCAATTATAGAAGATAAATAAAGCCCAGATACCAGAGCCTCTGCTTTAGTCTCCAGGGGGTGTGGCTGACCTGCAAACCAACACAGGCCCCTCATCCAGGCCCCCTCTTACCCCAAGGGAACCCTCACCCTGATCTGGGACACACTTCAGGGAAAACCAGCTGGCCCGAACCCCTGCAGCAGGCCCCTGTCCTATTTAATAAAAGAGTAATTTGCAAATTGACCATCACTCCAACACACAAGATGTCTGCCCCCATGTGGTCAAAGATGGCTGTCTCCATGTGAATATAAGATGGCTGCCACAAGATGGCCAGCAGGGGAGGGCAATTGGGAGGGACCAGGACTGCAAAGTAGGGCAGTTGGGGGCAATCAAGCCTGTAGGGGAAGGCAGTTGGGGGGACCCAGGCCTCCTGGAGAGAGCAGTTGTGGGGTACTAGGCCTGCAGGGGAGGGCAGTTAGGGGTGACCAGGCCTGCAGAGGAGGGCAGTTAGGGGCAAATAGGCTGGCATGAGAATGGTTAGAGGGTGATTAAGCTGGCAGGCAGAAGCAGTTAGGGGTGATCAGAAAGGCAGGCATGTGAGCAGTTGGGAGCCAGCAGTCCTGGATTGTGAGAGGGATATCCGACTGCCAGTAGGATCAGGCCTAAAGGTTCTAGATTGTTGAGGGTGCAGGCTGGGCTATGGGATCCAGCCAGCCTGGCCAGGGGGAGGGGACATGGGTGGTTGGCCAGCCTGCCTGCTGGTTGAACTCCTGGTTGGGGGGACAATTTGCATATTAGCCTTTTATTAATATAGCATATACACTGAGTGGCCAGATTATTATGCATTCAGAGATCATAATAATATGGCCACTCAGTGCAAGTCCCTATAATCAAATGTAGAGTGGAGACAGAAAAAAAAGGAGGAGGTGGGGGCAGATATTGCATCATATTTCCTTGGTATAGCAAAAGAGAATATATGGAGTATTCTTTAACAGTCTAAGGCATGTTGATGTAATGATGATGGCTCTTGGTCCCACTGGTTTTCTGTCATCAGTTTGGTTGTTGCAATGACTCCCAGGCCACCTACTTTCATGCTGTTTTCAGAGAGAACGACCTAGGTTTTAATTATGAAAATGGAGCCCCAGAGGCTATAGTCAGCTTCATTTGGGACAAGTTAGGTGTCTTATTTTTTTTGACACTCCTACAAACCAAGGAAAGCATATTAATTCTTGCCCATCACAGAGTCACAACTGATGATTTAAAAGCATGGCCACTATCATTCATAGAAACGTCTTCCAATCTGGCACTTCCAGTTACTTTGAGGTTCACTGTTTTCAGCTACAGAAAGAAATGGCAAATGTCTTAAGAGCAGGACGCTCTACCTATACTTCCTCTCCATCCTAACTCCCAATACTGTAACGTTGGCAGAGAATTCTAGCAAGGGGAGGAAAATGAAAGGTGGATTTTAGGAGTACCTATAATTTGACTTTCCCCATCTCAGCACCCCCTTTTTGTCAGGTGTCTTGTCAACTGGAAGCTATTTTTACTGCTTTTATTGTACATTCCTTCTTTCTGTGCTGCTTATTAAATACCTTGAGGGGAAACATCTCAATTTATTTCAAATACTCATGTGGTAAGGAAAGAAAATTAAGCTCCTATAATATCAGATTTGGAACTACTTCAGAGTAAAAAGCAAATAGCATTGGGGCTGGTGAAAAGCCTTATGGAAAAATACCAAGAAGAGAGAGGTTGCCAGGCCTCCTCCTCTGCTCTTTCCCATGAGATGAACTAACTTTTGACAACACCACATCAAAGGCACCGATGTTAATCACTAGGGGGGAAAGTTAGATTAAGTAATAAAGTTAATGGCAGGCTATGACAGCCTTTCTTTCCTAATGAATATTTTGAAAAATGCTTTTTAATATACATCTTAAATAAGGTATACCACTACAAAGGATGCCATAGGCAGAGTCCATTTTTGTCTTCTTTTTGAAATTCTTTGTTCCCAAATCCAGTTAGATATAACCTACATCATGTTCTTTTGTGGTCAAATCCTGTGTCATGTTTTCAAAAACTTTCACTTTAAGAGCCTACATATCAGCCACCTCTGTGCTTATGACCCACACAAATCCTGAATTGGAATGAAATGTACCACTGATCTTCCTGATCTTAAGAATTAATTTAGCAGTTTGCCCAACTGGGTACTTATTATAAAAGAATGTACTTCATTGTTCTTTAGTTTGCTATGGAAAGTCTTTTTTTTCTTCCCAACTTGAGTATACGATTCTCAAGTTTATGGGGGAAAGATAATCCAAGAATGCTTAGGGCAGAGGTGAAATCAACTGAGATGCCTTCTATTTATACCCAGGTGACCAGACTACTCATGCCAGTCCCAACTGTTGGGAAACAATCATTACCTAAGGTATCAACCACAGAGTTAAAAAGCATTTGCTCCCAGTTTAAGCTAATTCTCTAAAAGGATCACAGTGCTTTGCCTACGACTGAAAACTACCTTGAGGAACCTGCTGTTAGGATGTCTTCCATATGAGCTGGCCTTATTGGCATGGACTAAATAAAAGAAAACATGCTTACGTCTGGGTTTGACCTCCCTGAGTAACTTTGCCAGCACAGTGGAAATCTTCTGACCAGGGAATGCCACGCATGCAGTTGTGATGTATTTTTTTCAAACTGCATATCACTATCTAGTGAATGGGTCAGTTAAGTCAACTTAATGGGCTCTGACCAACTTTTTTTTTTTCATGATTAACTCTTTTTTTTAATTTAATAAATCTTTATTGTTCAGATTATTACAATTGTTTCTCTCTCCCCCCCCCATAGCTTCCCTCCACCCAATTTCCACCCCACACTCTGCCCTTACCTCTCCCCCATTGTCCTCATCCATAGGTGTATGATTTCTGTTCAGTCTCTTCTCACACCCCCCCTCACCTCTTTCCTCCTGAGAATTGTCAGTCCACTCCCTTTCTATGCCCCTATTATATTCACCAGTTTATTCTGTTCATCAGATTTTTAATTCACTTGATTTTTAGATTCACTTGTTGATAGATATGTATTTGTTGTTCATAATTTGTATCTTTACTTTTTTCTTCGCCTTCCTCTTCTTAAAGAGTACCTTTCAGCATTTCATATAATATTGGTTTCGTGTTGATGAACTCCTTTAGCTTTTTCTTATCTGTGAAGCTTTTTATGTGCCCTTCAATTCAGAATGATAGCTTTGCTGGGTAGAGTAATCGTGGTTTTAGGTTCTTGCTATTCATCACTTTGAATATTTCTTGCCACTCCTGTCTGGTCTGCATAGTTCCTGTTGAGAAATCAGCTGACAATCCGATGGGTGCTTCCTTGTAGGTAATTAACTGTTTTTCTCTTGCTGTTTTTAATATTCTCTCTTTGACTTTTGCTCTTGACATTTTAATTGTGATGTGTCTTGGTATGGGCCTCTTTAGATTCCTTTTGTTTGGGGTTCTGTGTGCATCCTGGACTTATAAGTCTATTTCTTTCACCAGGTGGGGGAAGTTTTCAGTCATTATTTCTTCAAATAGGTTTTCAGTATCTTGCTCTCTCTCTTCTTCTGGCACCCCCATAATTCTGATGTTGGTATGCTTGAAGTTGTCCCAGAGGTTCCTTACACTCTCTTCCAATTTTGGGATTCTTTTTTCTTTTTGTTTTTTCAATTGAGTTTTTTCTGCTTCTTTGTGTTTCAAATCTTTGACTTGATTCTTGTGTTCCTCTAGTCTGCTGTTGGGTTTCTGTATAATATTTTTTATTTCAGTCAGTGTATGCTTAATTTCTAGTTGGTCCTTTTTCATATCCTCAAGGGTCTCACTAAATTTATCAAACTTTTCTAGGAAATTTTTGAAAAACCTTATAACCGTGGTTTTGAACTCTATATCTAGTCACTTGTTTTCCTCCATTTCTTTCCTTTGTGATCTGTTTCTTTGTCTCCACATTTTCTCTGCTTCCCTGAGTTGGTAGAGCAGCTTTGTGTGCTAGGTGTCCTATATGGCCCCATAGCTCTGCATCCCCAGTTACCTGAGGTGGACACTCTGGGTGCACCCCTTTGTGGACTGTGTGTACAGCCTTATTGTAGTTAAATCTTGGTTGTTACTGGTATCACTGGGGGGATTGACCTCCAAGCCAAATGGCTGTGAGGATCAGCTGTGTCTATGCTGTGAGAACTTCTGTGCTGGAGTCAGCTGTATGAGACAAGACTTTTAAAACTGCAAAAGCCTCTGTGCTTGGCTTGGATGGGGAGGAGTCTCAGGGCGGAGCAAACAGCCTTAGCTTCCCATCAGCCCTACCCTATGAGGCCCCTGGGTCTCAGTGTAATCGCTGCAGTCCTCTCTGTGTGCCCTCAGACCTCTGCCTTTCATGGCTCTGAGTTTCTGTGCACTCTGGGGACCCATATGAGTCTGCGTCCCCAGGGTCTCAGCGGAAACTGGAGTTCAGTGCAGTCAGGAGTTTTCGTCTTCTTCCAGCTAGAGAAAGCCAGTTGCACACTCAGCAGTCAGTCCTCTCTGTGTGCACTCATGCATGCCTCCAGATCTCTGCCTTTCATGGCTCCCCTAAGTTTCCATGCACTCCTCCCTTTTCCCAACAGTCCAGACTCCCCCCATATGAGTCTTGCCCGGAACTGGGGTTCAGTGCAGTTGGAACTGGGGTCCAGTGCAGTTGGGAGTTTCCGTCTTTCTCCTGCTAGTGGAAGCCAGCCAGGCACTCAGCCACTCATCCTCTCCATGCTCATGTCTCCATACCTCAGCGTTCTGCAGCTCCTCTGAGTCTCTGTGAGCCCCTCTCTTTCCTTCTAGTTGTAGAATTTCCACTCAGCCAGCTTTCCTGTGGTTCTGGATGGTGTCCATTCTGTCTTTTAGCTGTAGTTTTGAAATTGTTGTGCAAGGCAACAGTTTAGGTGTTACCCTATGCCGCCATCTTGGTTTCTCTGACCAGCATTTTTTAATTAAATAAAATAAAGAAGACTAGAATAGAGTAGAAATTATTAGAGATGCACATAGTAAGGGCAAGCACTGTTTCATGAATTTTGGTTTCAGCTATAGTCATTATTTTATATATACAAGTGGGATGAGGCCACTTTTAGCTATACTCAGAACACAGCTGTGGAAGGAAGAATCAACAGCACATGAAGACATATCCACTAGGGAATGCACACGTGCCTTTCCACTGAATAGCAAGTTGATGCAGTTGTTTAAACAGAAGAGAAAGGTACAGTTTCCACTGAGGTCATTGGTTTTTCCCAGCTACAGTAGCTTGTTCCAAAACCTAACCTTGGTGAAACGAGCAATATGATTGGATAACCGTGGGATGTCTTATTCAATAGGTGATGCCATAGAACCTGGAGACTTTCTCACTAGAAACCTCCAAAACCAGATCTCCAATAATTATTCTTAAATGTGAAGTGTTCCCCTTACTCCCCCCTTCGAACCCCTATCTTCAACACCATTAAAAACCTTGGCACATAAGGAAGTATTAAAAAAAGTGCATCTGACAGTTTCTGGAGTTAAGATAACATAAGACTTTGCTTATTTTTTGGCAATGTGTGTGTGCAAATGCTTTCATATGTACACATGCTTTTTTACCACTGTTTGACAAAAATGGCATATTTATGTACTCCTCTGTATCTTGCTGCTCTTACTTCAGAATTCATACAGTATGTGCCAAATGGTACAATTGTAAGCCATCCTTTACCACAATGCTATGTCTAGTCTCACACATTTATTCTTCTGTAGGTTACTCTACATGCATTTTATCCAATTCTAAAATATCTTTGTTGGGACTTTAAATGGAATTATATTAAATATAGTTATTAATTAATCTACTGAAGTTTTATATTCTTCTTGGATCAATTTTGGTAGTTTATATTTTGCTGTGCTTTCTCTAGTTCAGGGATGCCCCAATATTTAGCATGCACCTTATTGCTGCTTTCCAAATATGCCTTCATCCCTCTTTTCATTCCTTTTTCCTTCATTCTTATTTATTGTACAAGGACTGATTCTATTGAAAATTCCTCAAAGGGGGGGAACTTGTCTTTTTGGCTGCCCTCATTGTTTATAATATAGTGACTGGTATAAAGTCTCTATATTCCTTGCATCCTTAATCCCTACACTGTGTGTGTGTGTGTTCATATATGGTATCAAACACATATACAATGCACACAGTGATTTTTGAGTACTCCGTGAATAAGCTACTTAAATTAGCTAGGCCTCCATTTACTCATCATTGCTGGAAACCAAACATTGTCTCACTAATAGAAAGATGTGGACAGGAGACCAGAAGGCTAGTCAACCTTAATTGCTCTAAAAGGTCAGAGCTAATCACTTACTGTTTAGTTGAAACATTGTTAGCTGAAGCAGCCTCTACCTGTTTGTCTCATGTAAATTTCTGTTCTTGAAACTTCCTGCCTAAAGGTCATGGGTGTATCCCATAGTCTTAATAAAAGGGATAGCAAGGCCAAAGGAAGACCATAGTCTTTCCACTAGAGGAAGACTCCAGCCTGGCCCCCCAATATCACCAAATTAATACTTTTCTAGTCTCTCTTTTCATTTGCATGTGGCTTCCTTCAGAACCTGAACCCTGAATGGGAATCCTGAACCACGCAGGATGTGAAAGAGGTTCCCACCCATCGTGAAATAGAGACACTGTCACCTACCACATAGTTGTGTTTGGGAGATTAACTGGGGCCCTGTATGACAAAGCCTCCTTAGCAGATGTCCAGGGTACCGAGTAAGGAAATTGTAGGGATGATGATGTCTGATAGCCAAGCCAGTGCTCTTCACATCCTGACTCCCTCAGGTGTTCCCAGCCAAGGTAATGTAATATTTTCTTCTCTTAATGTACTTAAAAACAAGAGGAGCACTTTAAGACACTGTACCCAAGGCCTGGAATGTCATCCCATCCAGATGGCAGCTCCCTCCCTTCTACTTTCAACCACCTCTCAAAAACCACCCCCTCAACACTCATCTCCTGCCTATTACAGAGAGAGCCTCTTCTTCCACCTCACTCTCTCCAAAAATGCAACTGCTCCCGCACTTTGCTCACGACTCCAGCTCACGACTCCTGAAAAAAGGTAGCTTGTATTTATATGTGGTCAAAAGTGACAACGCGGTGCAGCTGTTGGGGTGTACTTACTTCCCCTGCACTCTATGGGCTTTTGATGTTTGTACATTTGCCTTAGAGAAGGCACAGTGCTGTTTACATTGATTTTTTTTTCAATGCCCAGCCAACTAACATGCTTTGACAAATACTGTCTTGATAAAGGCTCCCAGCAGTAACTCAGCATGGATGCCTGTCTTCCCGGGGCCTCTTAGTCATTATGCTTAACTGATTTCTTTAAACCACAGCTGCAACAGGAGCACAGTAGTGCCTTTCTAAAGTCAGAAGTACCCTGGGGGCAGCGCTGTCCATAAGGACTATCCAGAGGGGGGATTTAGACAGGAACCACCAGGATAGAGCTGTCCAAAGCCAACTTTCCAAATAAAAAACTGCCCAAGAATCTCTCTCATGTCCCAGAGACATTATAGACCCCACAATCAGCGCACCATCCATTATGGACGAACTCCAATTCTCCTGGGAAATCCTGGCCTTAGACAACGTGGGAGAAGAGAGAAACTGCTCAAAGACCAACCTACGGCTCACACCATCCAAGATACACTGAGAAGGCCTGGATGTTCATAATTATCTCTGCTGACACATTTTAGCATCTGTTTCAGTTCATCAGTGTAGCCCCAGAATCTACACATTGCCTAGCATACAGAAGACTTCACCAAATGTTTGTCAGTAAATAAGTATTATCATGAAACAACATATGCTTCTATCTAGGTCTGTCCTCAGTTACTAGTATGAAACACCCAAATTCTTTTTTTTTCTTTTTTCTTGGCAAATTGTTTTATACATTTCAGTTAGATAAGGAAACTCCTCCTCCTACTAACCATGTAGTGAATGTTCCTACATGGTACCCCAATAAATAGCATTAGATTACACTTCATAGAAGACACCAACATTGCACAAAATAGGTTCACCTAGGTATTTTTTTTCCATCTTAATTCTTAAAAGTATTACATATGTCCCCTATTTTCCTCTCATTGACCCATTATAGCCCGCTCCAGCCCCCTGCCCCAGGCCTCCACCACCCTATTGTCTGTGCCAATGGGTTATGCATATACGCATACAAGTTCTTTGGTTGATCTCTTCCTTCTCATATCCTCCCCTTTTCCCCCTCCCCCCGACCTTCCTTCTGAAATTCCACAGTTGAAACACCCAAATTCTTTAGCTACTCATCCTCTGGTATTTAAATCCCATGATACTCGTTAAGTCTCAGTTTGGTTGCCTCTCTAGAAAACAGACAGCATGTACTAAGAAGATAAAATAGCTAGTTTGCCTCCACACGAACACTGAACTCCCTGACTACCTTACTTCTTTGTTGTACCAGGACTAAAATGTTATTTAATTCTCTTGGTTATTCCTAAATTTTCCTGAAGAGATATCTTATTATATTCAGACATCCTAGCTTTCCTGAATTTTGGTCTTGGCATTGTTACTTGTGCTAGTCATATAGATCACATATTATCAGATTTGCTAATTGCTACAAATTAATTACTACAGGGTATAAATAAATAAATCAATTATAACATCACATTCACTACTTGGTTCACTGCCTTCAGATTCTTCACCTTTCTAGGTCCTAAAGAGAAAAACAAAATGTAGTCTTGAACCCAATGACTAAAGATTACTTTAAACCATCATTTCCCACACCAGCCTCCTTCATCTCACCAGAAAGTACTGTGAATGCTCACAATTAGATGTATCATGAAATGCACTCATCAAATATTTAGGGCTATGGTAAGAGCAAGTCATTTGGCTCTGATTCCATGGATTTCAGAAAAGGAAGCTGGTGTGATTCTGTTCCTTGATTGAAATGAACTCTCAGAAGGCAAATAGAAAACATTCTTGATATAAGTGTGTCATTGCAAGGACCAGGAAACGGTGTTCTATACTGATGTCAAATGGACCCACTTCATGTTTACAATTTTAAGTTAAATTCTCCAGAATGAGGTAATGGGGTAGTAATTAATGCTCTCCTCTATGTTCCCTGGTCAAGAAACAGATGAATATATACATACTAATATCTACATATATAGTTAAATATTTAAAATACATGTATCACAATTTGCAAACTCTAGTAATTTCAGGACCTGCAAGATTAAAGTAGAACTTTGCTCAATTAAAAAATGTTATAAACCATGCTTGGCACTGATTATGTCCAATTAACCATAGCAGGTGGTTCGCAATTCTGGGAAAATACTCACTTTCAAATAAATCTGTCTTTGGAAATGTAATAGTACAGGCCTGTCTGTCTTTTCCATCCTCACTCCATAAAGTTGGTTGACTTACAACATCATAGATGATAAACTAAATTACATAAAAATCAAGTAGGGCTTGTAGAGCAGTTATTTTAAAAGACAGAGGGAAACTGAGCCACATGATGACTGTTAAGGAGGCTGAGTGTAGCCTGCATGACAGAGTGCAAACTGAAGAACAGCAGTAACTAGAGCTATGGGCTAAAGATGGTGTCAGGATGGCGTCAGAGTTCTGTCCCTTGGAAGATGCTGGTGATTTTAGACTCCGGGCAGAAAATGATTTTCTTTGTTGAAATGACTTTCAAACACCCCCCCCCTCGTTAATTAGATTGCTGTAAGATGCTGCTCCCCAAAGAAACACAGCCCTCTTAACACCATCTCTGAATTTTCCTCAGGATGCTCAAACAATGGCACTACGCAGGAGAGCAGAAAAGACTCACTTTAAAGAAGAGCTGTCTTCTCAGATTTTGGTTCCTACGAAGATCACTGGTGTTGAGTAAGTACAATGGAGGAATAGTGAGTACCACAGAGTGAAAAGGAAGAAATGAAAGATCATTCTGCTACATCGAAGCTATCCTGTGGAAAAGAACTTGTGTGCTAAATATACACCAGGTACAAGGAAATGGTCATCACTGTCCAAACAAAACAGTAGTGTAAGTCACATTATCATAAATCCTGCACAGAGAGGGAAAAAGAATGATCTGCTTGTGATATGCTTTAAGAGATTTTTAAAGTAAACCTTCAACTAAGGAAAACGAGGATTTCTATAGTGCAGTGGTTCTCAACCTTCCTAATGCCGTGACCCTTTAAGACAGCTCCTCATGTGGTGGTGACCCCCAACCATAAAATTATTTCCGTTGCTACTTCATAACTGTAATTTTGCTACTGTTATGAACTGTAATGTAAATATCTGATATGCAGGATGTATTTTCATTGTTACAAATTGCACATAATTAAAGCATAGTGATTAATCACAAAAACAATATGTAATTATATATTGTGAAATATTTATTTCTAATTACAAATAAATGAAATTTTGTCTTGAATCGTGGTGTAGTGTGGGTAACAGTCTTCATATGACAACAGTAAACTACATTGCTACACTTTGCTACACCAAGGAGCGGTGTGTTGGTTCCTAAGACCATGGTAAATAGGTGTTTTCCAATAGTCTTAGGCGACCCCTGTGAAAGGGTCGCTGGACCCCAAAGGGGTCGCGACCCACAGGTTGAGAACCACTGCTATAGTGGTTCTTAGTTTACAAAGTGCTTTGAGGCATGTGGGGACTTCTGCAACTCCTATTCACACTAGAGAGATTCAGTCTCTGAGCAGTTGCTTACGATCAGGAGCCTGAGTGGGATGACCCTGCACTATTCCAACCTAGACATGCACTGAGGGTCTACTTGGGTTACCCACAGTTCTCTACACTGCAGTGATAAACGAGAAGCTAAACAGAGCTAAAGGCGTGGTGTTTGTCCTCTTAAATGTCATGGTCTCCTGGAGAACTAAAATTGACCAGGAAAGTGACTGGAGAAGTTGTGTCCAAATTGCAAGATAAAACCAGGAGGGATGCCTGGAATTCAGTCAGCTATGTCTGTTGTTAAGATTGAATGGTCTGAAGAACATGAAGGAATGCAGGGTTCCCGCAGAGATCTTTACAGTTGGGTGGACAGTATGCTTACATTTTGTAAGAGCCAAAGAAATACAAAATCCATTCAAGTGATGTGGGATTGCAGGTCTCCCCTTAGAAGTCATGGAGTGATGGGCATGGCAATGATAAGTTCAAAGTATTCACCAGGGTCAAGAGTGCCAATCCAGTCCCAACCCAGCCTCGGTGTGTTCAGAAAGCCATGCCTCTCTGCTGGAAAGTAAGTTTAGATCAAGTGTCTGTGCAGAGTTTCAATCCCAGAGATGTAGAATCACCTACCACCACGCCTCAACCCCCACATTCACAACCCCTTCACCAGTTTATTGTTCTCCTTAGCATTTACCAACATCTAGTACACGACATCATTTATCAATCTACATCATTTACTCTTTTTCTCTTCCCTAGAATATGAACTTCCCGAGGCAGAAATTTTCATCTTGGTTGCTTGTGTTTTTCTGGAATCTAGAACAGGGATATTTTAGGTATTGATTGAATGAAGAATTGAATGAAGAAATTAATAAAACCAAAGATACAGAATTAGTATATTTGTGGGAAGGCATCGGAATATTTGATATTTTATATTATGTTTGAGAGAATTTGGTCTATTGAGAGACTATCAGGCTTATAATTTCAATTCTAGTTTAACTTGGTAATTGATTTAAATGTTATTTTTAAGGGAAAATCCTACTAAATTTGCAGATAATATCACATTTAAGAGAATTTTAGATTTACTATATCTATATATTTAATTTTTAGATTTAAGTACTTGGGAAGACTAGTCCATTAGAAAATTGAAGTACTTAAATATGAAATTGAGTATATCAGCTAAATTTGCATGTCAGTGATATCTTAATATTTAAATATCATACTATCAGAGGGTTAATGGAGGGATGAGGTCACATATGTAATACCTTAATCAATAAAGAAATTTTAAAAAATTAAAATAAGTAAAAATAAATAAATAAATAAATATCATACTATTCCAAGTTCCTTTGAAAGTAATTATTTACATTTGGTAACTTTGTAAGTGAATAAGGTTTGCCGGCTGAACTTAAAAGTATAACTTAAAAGTGTAAGAGGGGGGCACAGGGCTACCAGGCAGAAAATCAAGTTCCTATTCTAATGCCCACACAGGAGAAGCCAGCCTGGGCAAATCCCCTGGTGAATGCAGTGCTTTCATCTGCACAATGAGGAGACGGTCTGAGATCCTTTAAGTCCCTCCCAACTCTAAATCATTAGGCTACTTCTTAAGGGCACAAAGCAGATCCAGAGGGCTGGGGGAGTTGAGCAGAGAGAGGATTACTTCCCATGGAGAACCAGGAGCTCATTAGTGGGGTCTGGAAGTCGACCTGAGGGGATATAGCACTGGAGGTGGACGCCTGAGCAAAGGTGGGGAAAAGAAAGTGGGTTTGGAAAAGGGGGAGCCAGAGACAATGTCCCATGGTGGGCCAGCCATCAGGTCTGGTCAAGAGAGCACTTCCCCAACGTGTTGATGAATATATGTCATCACTCAAAGCATTAATGTGTGAGTAGCAGCCTTTACCGGGTCTGCTAGGATGTCAGAGATAGTTTCATAGCACAGTGATAGTATTTAGTACTTAGGACCTAAAAACTTATTAAAGAAATTATTATATCTATTTACATAAATTTTACTGGAAGAATCTGTTTTATAAATTACACAGTAGCCTCGGAAAATTTACTTAAAAATAAGCTTATGCTAATTTATTGGCATAAAGCTAGTGATGACTCAAATATCATGTTTCAGAATCCAAGCTGAGTTCCACGAAACTGAACAAATAGCCACATAATATGCTATTGCTGCAAAAGATTTCCTCTTTGCTCTAAATTCTCAACAAAGCTAAACATCCTCTCCATTGGAAGGTCGGGGAAATGCAGAGGTGAAGAGATCCAGCCTCATCAATATTTCAAACCCCAGCAGGCCATCAGTGAGAACTTGGGGGAGGTAGCACATTCAGGGAAGAAAGTAAGTGTTTTCAGGTTTAGTTCAATAACTCCTTGCAGCATATCGAATAATGATTTTAAGCCACACAAGAATATGGACATGGTTTTCTAGTAAATGGCAATCAAGTAGCCAATCAGAGAAAGCCACCCTTGTATTACAGAAGAAAATGCCACCAAATGATTGTAACTTCTGTTTCTTCAAATGAGACTTTCATCTGTCCAGTTAAAATCATTTAAACAAGCCCAGCTGGGGTGGCCCAGTGGTTGAGCGCCGACCTATAAACCAGAAGGTCAAGATTCGATTCCTGTTCAGGGCACATGCCCAGGTTGTGGGCTTGATCCCCAGTGAGGGACGTGCAGGAGGCAGCCAATCGATTCATGATCTCTCTCATCACTGATGTTTCTCTCTCTCTCTCTCCTTCCCCCTTTCTCTCTGAAATCAGTAAAAATGTATTTTAAAAAATAATAATTTGAACAGGCGTTGCTGACCTGAGGTTCTCAACTGCCTGCAAACCAGCTGTCCAGCCAGACCATTCCTCATGGCAGTGGCTGCCGCTCTCTCCTTCTCATCCCTCCTCGCCCTTGAGAAACTCCGCACCAGGACAGAGAGAAAAACAGGGCACTCAAAGCACGTGATTATTTGCACATCTCACAATGACACTCTAAATATTTGCTCAATATTTGCTTAATGGAGATGGAGAGAAACTGATAACCATTTCTTTGTTTGTAAAATATACATCAGCTATCCAGTTACCATTTTTCTCTGAAGCTGTCCCACATCAAGTCTATTTACACACACATTTTGAACAAGCATTGTGGACTTTATTAAAAATGCTACAAGGGAAAGGGAGAAGTGGTTTACAGTATTTCTTGGGAATGCATCATTAGAAGCGTCTCTTGGCCTAAGTTTCTCTCCTCAGCCTGCCCGCATTTCGTTCTCTCTTCCATTCTATTTCTTCTCTCTGTCTTTGTGGCTTTCCTCTCACTCCCCATATTTTCCCCTTACCCTCTCTATATGTCTCTCCCTCTTTTTCTTAATAAGAGCAACTTAGTTCTATCTTTATGTTGACATCCTCCTACTCATCTGCTCAATACTATTTATTCTGTCACTCATCGTTGACAGATTGCTTTCCATGAACCAGTCACTTCTAGACTCTGGGGTTATGGCAATAAGGAAAACAGTCAAAGTTCCTGACCTCAAGGAGCTTAAATGCTCCTTGGGAGAAAAAGAAAAGAATTCCTAATTGAACTGTTTTAATAAAAATATATATATATATAATTACATTCATAACGTAAAGTGACATAGTCCTATGAAGAAAAATAAAGCAGAGCAAAGGGGAGAGAAAGTGATGGGGTCTCATATATATGCAATGTATATATGTACATGGGCACATACATATTAAAAGTTTTGATTTGTGTCTTATTTTTTATGAACAGCTAAAATAGCAAGAGCAGCATTCTAAATTTGTCACTGGAAGCTTTTGGGGATGCTCAGAAATCTGAAGCATGCTGCTAAGCAACTGACACCAGGCTCTTCAAACTCCTGCCCCGGGAGCATGCAAAGCCTTGCTCCAGGCTTTGCGTTCTGTCAGCAGGCTGCACTGCAATGCGCCCAGCCCAGCCCAGAGACCAGAAACAACAGCTGCTCGCTGATTCCCACTCCGGCCCAACATGGCCAGGCTGTACAAGTTGAAGAAAGTTCTTCAGCTTTCTCATCTAAGATGAGAATACTAGTAACATGACCTTCCTCATGACTTGGTTATATTTATTAAGTAACATGACTTTTTAAAATACATATACTTTTTTTTTTTACTGATTTCAGAGAGGAAGGGGGAGAAAGAGAGAGAGAGAGAGTAAGAGCGAGAGAGAGAGAGAGATATCAACGATGAGACAGAATCATTGATTGGCTGCCTCCTGCAAGCCCCCTATTGGGGATTGAGACATAACCTGAGCATGTGCTCTGACCTGGAATGGAAACTTGACCTTCTTGTTCATAGGTCAACACTCAATTACTGAGCAACACCAGCCAGGCTAAGTAGCATGGTTTAAAAATTTTTTAAAATATATGTATTTATTATTATTGATTTCAGAGAGAAGAAAGGAGAGGGAGAGAAGGACAGAAACATCAATGATCAGTGGTTCCCAACCTTCCTAATGCCACGTCCCTTTAATGCAGTTCCTCATGTTGAGGTGACCCCCAACCATAAAATTATTTTCATTGCTACTTCATAACGGTACATTTCGTAACTGTAATTTTATGGTTGGGGGTCACCACAACATGAGGAACTGCATTAAAGGGACATGGCATTAGGAAGGTTGGGAACCACTGGATTAGAGGGACACATTGATCGGCTACCTCCTGCACACCTCACAATGGGGATCAAGCCCACAACCCGGGATGTGTCCCAACCAAGAATGGAACCATGACTTCCCAGTTCATAGGTCAATGCTCAACCACTGAGCCACACCGGCAGGGCCTCACTTAATTGTTCTGACCTTCCAGTATCGTGTCTATAAATGAGTTAAAAATAATGGTATCTATTCCAAAATGTTCACATAAGGATTCAATGAGATAATGCACGTGAAGTTCTTGGCATGTGCCGCTAAAAGCAACAGCAAGCATTTATAGAGCACTTACCCCACACTGAGCACTGTTAAGAACATTGATTGTATTCGCTGGTTAAGCTCTCATTCTAACCCTATGATGTAGGCACTATTATTACCCTCCAGAGAAATGAAGTAACTTGTTCAGGGTCATATTAATGGCGACATGGGCAGGATTAACATCCAGGCAGTTTGCCCTGATTCTGGAATCTTAAACACTGTCCCTCTGCCTCTCAACATGCAGTGCTTGTCGCATCGCTGCTACTACTGTAGTCGTGGGTAAGTAGTTGTGGATATATTTACTTGACAAATCAATACTTGAGGAAGTACTCATTTATTATTTACTATCGCTCACTCGGTACCAAATCTTATCCTAGTCCACAAAAATGAACCCTCTTGCTTCTCAGTCTTATAAAGCAACTTTTCTGATTTTGCCCACCCAGAGTATCAAGCAAACAAGGTGTATATTAGGAAGGGCAATTCAAAATAGGTTCCCCTATACTGTAATTAATCTATCATTTGTATGATCAGATTTTATAAGAATTTTAATTGCAACAATAGGATGTGTGGCATATGACTGACTTCATCTTATGTATACATTGCTACTACCTTAAAATGTCTATTTAGCAGGAAAATAAAATAGGAGGTAGCTCTGAAGACAGTAAAATGTCCTTAATTATACTTTTAAAAATCATAATATATAACACCTAGCTCCCATTGTCTAAGGTTTATAATTACATTAACTGAAATTTGCAGAAGAATTTTGTGTGAGGAGTAATCTGATCCCTACAATAAAAGAGATTTTGCCTGTTACTATTCAGCAGGGGAAGGAAGATTATTTTATTTTTTTAAATAAATCTTTATTGTTCAGATTATTACATTTGTTCCTCTTTTTCCCCACATAGCTCCCCTCCATCCAGCTTTTACCCCACCCTCTGCCCTTACCTCCCCTTCATTGTCCTCATCCATAGGTGTATGATTTTTGTCCAGTCTCTCCCTGCACTCCCCCTCAACTCTTTCCCCCTGAAAATTGTCAGTCCACTCCCTTTCTATGCCCCTGATCCTATTATATTCACCAGTTTATTCTGTTCATCAGATTTTTAATTCACTTGATTTTTAGATTCTCTTGTTGATAGATATGTATTTGCTATTCATAATTTTTATCTTTACCTTTTTCCTCTTCTTCCTCTTCTTAAAGAATACCTTTCAGCATTTCATATAATACTGGTTTGGTGGTGATGAACTCCTTTAGCTTTTCCTTATCTGTGAAGCTTTTTATCTGCCCTTCCATTCTGAATGATAGCTTTACTGGGTAGAGTATTCTTGGTTGTAGGTTCTTGCTATTCATCACGTTGAATATGTTTTGCCACTCCCATCTGGCCTGCATAGTTTCTGTTGAGAAATCAGCTGACAATCATATGGGTGTTCCCATGTAGGTAATGAACTGTTTTTCTCTTGCTGCTTTTAATACTCTCTCTTTGTCTTTTGCTCTTGGTATTTTAATTATTATGTGTCTAGGCATGGTACTCTTTGGATTCCTTTTGTTTGGGGTTCTGTGTGCTTCCTGGACTTGTAAGTCTATTTCTTTTGCCAGGTGGGGGAAGTTTTCAGTCATTATTTCTTCAAGTAGGTTTCAGTATCTTGCTCTCTCTCTTCTTCTAGCACCCCATAATTCTGATGTTGGTATGCTTGAAGTTGTCCCAGAGGCTCCTTACACTATCTTCACATTTTTGGCTTCTTTTCTCGTTTTGCTTTTTCAGTTGAGTGTTTTCTGCTTCTTTGTATTTCAAATCTTTGACTTGATTCTTGCGTTCCTCTAGTCTGCTGTTAGGTTTCTGTATAATATTTTTTATTTCAGTCAGTGTATGTTTAATATCTAGTTGGACCTTTTTCAACTCCTATTGGGTCTCGCTAAATTTATCCATCTCTTCTAGGAAATTCTTGAAAAACTTTATAACCATGGTTTTTAATTCTATATCCAGCCACTTGTTTTTCTCCATTTCTTTCATTTGTGACCTGTTCCTTTGTCTCTGCATTTTCGCTGCTTCTCTGAGTTGGTAGAGTAGCTTTGTGTACTAGGTATCTTATATGGGCCAGTAGCTCTGCCTCCCCAGTTACCTGAGGTGGATGCTCTTGGTGCACCCCTTTGTGGACTGTGTGAACAGCCTTGTTGTAGTTAAGTCTTGATTGTTGTTGGTATCACTGGGAGGAATTGACCTCCAAGCCAACTGGTTGTGAGGATCAGCTGTGTCTATGCTGGGAGAATTTCTGTGCTGGAGTCAGCCTTATGATATAAGACTTGCAAAATTGCAAAAGCTTCTCTGTTCAGCTTGGATGGGGTAGCGTCTCAGGGCTGAGCAGAGACAGTCTTGGCTTCCAGTCATCCCTGCCCTACAGGGCCCCTGGGTCTCAGTGTCTCTTGGTAATCACTGCAGCCCTTTCTGTGTGCACATGCACACATGTGCCTCCAAACTTTTGCCTTTCATGTACGCCTCCAGATCTCTGCCTTTCCGGCTCTCCTGAGTTTCTGTGCAAGCTCCAGGGACTTGTATGAGTCTGGGTTCCTAGGGTCTCATCTGAAACTGGTGCAGTCAGAAGTGGATTTCAGCACAGTTGGTAGGTTCTACCTCCCTCCCGCTAGAGAAAGCCAGCAGCACTATCAGTAGTCAGCCCCCTCACGTGCCTCCAGACCTCTGCCTTTTCGAGGCTCCCCCTTTCCATCCACTCCCCCTTTTCACGACAGCCCAGACTCCCCCTGTATGAGTCTCGCCTGGAACTGCGGTTCAGTGCAGTCGGATCTGGGATTCAGTGCATTCGGATCTGGGGTTCAATGCAGTCAGAAGTTTCAGTCCCCATCCCGCTAGAGGAAGCCAGCCAGGCACTCCGCCGCCCATCCTCTCCATGCGCGTCTCTGTCCCTCAGCTTTTTGCAGCTCTTCTGAGTCTCTGTGAGCCCCTCTCTTTCCTTCTAGTTGTAGAATTTCCACTCAGCCAGCTTTCCTGTGGTTCTGGATGATGTCTGTTCTGTCTTTTAGTTGTAGTTTTGAAATTGTTGGGTGAGGTGGCAGTTTAGGTGTTCACCTATACTGCCATCTTGGTTTCTTCTATTTTATTGTTTTAAAACAAAATAATTTTTTTCACAAAAAATTCACAAAAATTTGTTTTCTATGCAATATTAACAAAAAAGCATAGAATTGTATTTGTTTTACTAGAGCTTCATTCCTTGCTTCCTTTGCTGTTCTTATCCTTGTTTACTTTATTTCTTCTACTTGTAATTTACATTATCTTGCTGTGTTTCATATTACTGTATAAACTGCCCTAAGTTCTTCCTGGAACAAGATGAGGTTAAACCAACGTCCTGTGAGCAAAGTATCATGTAAGGTCTGCATGACATTTTCACTGTAATGGAATTTGCAATCAGGCAGGATTAATCTGACACCTATTACTGTATGCCATTCATGGGTTTCTGGAACCTGAGACTAGCATGTGTGAATCTAAAAAGTAGTTGGTGTAGCAGGCTGAACAGCAGCCCCAAGTATATCAGGCCCTAACCTCTGAGACCTATAGATGCCACCTATGTAAGAAAAGGGTGTTTGTACGTGTGATTAGGTTGAGGATCTGGAGATGAGAGGATGATCTTGGGTTGTCCAGATGGGCTCTAAATGAAATCATAGTGTTCTTAGAAAGTGGAGGCCAAGGGAAATCTGAAACAGACAGAAGGCAATGGGACATGGAGGCAGATACTGGAGCGATGCAGCCAATGAATGCAGCCGACAGCCACCAGAAGCTGCAAGAAACAAATTCTTCCTTAGAGCCCTGCCGATACCCTGATTTGGGTCAGGTGATGGTGATTTTGGAATTCCAGCTCCAGAACTGTGAGGGAATAAATTTCTGTTGTGGTAAGCCAGCAAGTGTGTAGTAATTTGTTACAGCAGTCATAGGAAACTAATACACCTATTAATCTGAATAATATACAAGGGGCAAGTGGAAAGAAGATTTTTCTTTCAACATTGAAGACGCTGGGAAGGACAAAAGCAAAGTTATTTCCTAGAAAAAGGAAATACTGGAAGATCATCTAAAGGATCAGGAACTTTTCATTTTGAAGCACTGCCTATGTTTCAGGAAAATGCTAAATTCCTAACCAAATTTCCTCTCCAATATGTCATCATATTAAAGCAGCATCCTCTAGAACCAGGAAAGCAAGTGCTCGCATCCCGTGGGCTCCACTCCGCACTGCTCTCCAGCCCCTCCTCACAGAATCGTGGTGCTCATAAGCCCACTTCTGAATGTTTTGTTCCACCAACTTCCCAGAATGTGTCCTTGTTTCATCAAGAGTAATCTCTTCTTTCACAACGTTAAAAGAATCTGTTTGCAGAATGTCACTTATGGAACAGTTTCTGGGAATGGCTGCTGTGTGCATTGAACTACAAGTGCAAATAATGCCCACGGCATCTGGTTGGTCTCCGGGAAAGTACAGCGGGCGCCCCATCAGCAGCTGCCTACTTACCCTCACTCATCTCTGCTCTCTCCAGATCAAGAGGCAGAAAGATAAGCCATCCGCACTCCGGGTAATTCTAACATACAAGGTGCTGATGACACAGTCCTGCACAAAGGACTCTCTTAGAATCTAAGAGTCAATTTCATTTAGCCAGAAAAATATTCCAAGTGGAAAGAAGATTTTCTCTTTACTATACACTATAAATGCTTTGTAAATAGTTTTCTTCTTAGAGAACTTTAAAAAGGGGGGGTGGGGGAGAGAAGGGCTTAAAATGAAAATGTAAAGTACTGGGGAAATAAGGATTTAAAAGGTAAATATTCATCTGCTTATAAAAGTATAACATTGGAGCCCAGTTGGTGTGGCTCAGTGGTTAAGCATTGACCTATGAACCAGGAGGGTACCTTGGTTCAATTCCCGGCAGAATTGTACCTTGCTGTCCAATAGGGGGGTAGGCAAGAGGCAGCTGATCTCTCATAGATGTTTTTCTCTCTCTATTCCTCTTCCTTCCTCTCTCTCTAAAAATCAATAAAAAAATTTTTTTTAAGTATAAAGTTGGTGTCAGCTTTGACACCACTCTCCTTCATGTTAATCAAAGTTATTTTTACTTTCTTCCTGAATGTTTTTTAAATCTGTTCATTGTTCTCTTCGTGGCTGACCATCACCCTAAGACACGTGTCCCTAGGAATGCTTCATTTGCCTTTTTAACTTGTCCTCCCCACCCACTCAGGTCCTGCCCCTTCATGAGGGGGAGGGGAAGAGTGGCAGAGAGGGCAGGGGGACTTAGGCTTTATCTTTCTGCCGGAAACCAAACATTGTCTCACTGATAGAAAGAGGTGGACAGGAGACCAGAAGGCTGGTCAACCCTAATTGTTCTGAAAGGTCAGAGCTAATCACTCACTGTTTAGTTGAAACATTAGCTGAAGCAGCCTCTACCTGTTTGTTTCATGTAAACTTCTGTTCTTGTGATTTCCTGCCTAAAGGTCATGGCTGTATCCCATGGTCTTAATAAAAGGGAGAAAACGGCCAGAGCAGGGAGTAGTCTTTCCACTAGAGCAGTGGTTCTCAACCTTCCTAAGGCCGCGGCCCTTGCATACAGTTGTTCCTCATGTGGTGGTGACCCCCAACCATGAAATTTTGCTACTGTTATGCATAGTGATGTAAATATCTGCATTTTCCGATGGTCTTAGGCGACCCCTGTGAAAGGGTCGTTCGACCCCCAAAGGGGTAGCAACCCACAGGTTGAGAACCGCTGCACTAGAGGAAGGCTCCTGCCTGGCCCCCCAATATCGCCAAATGAATACTTCTCTAGTCTCTCTTCATTTGCGTGCAGCCTCCTCCAGAACCCAAACCCTGAACCACGAGGGACGTGAAAGAGGTTCCCACATCGTTCCTCTAAAGTGGTGGCTTTGAGCAGGAAGGGGCACTGAGCACCACCTCTGCCACTCCTTACTTGGTTTACAAGGAGCTTATTTACATCCTGCACCGTCTCCCTCTCTGTGGAAGGGGCATGAGGACACCATCTACCTCATGTGTGAAGGGGAAAGGAGTGAACACAGGCGAAGCACGAAGTAAACAAACTCCCTATTTTGGTTATCACCCACTATTTTGGTTATCACCCACCAGGCCCAAAGTCTTCCAGGGTCCCCCTCTTTCCACATCACAAACGAAGCCGCAATTCCACCTTTGCCCAGTAACTCTCGGAGTAATGCCTGCCTCTCCCGGAAGCAGGAACCAAACCTGTGGCTGCTTCTCCTCCAGGGCACAGTGTTTGGCAAAGAAAAGCCCTGGAATGTTTGCTAGGTACCTAAATCTCTCCAGTGAAGCAAACCAGTGACCCCGAGGTTCCAACCTGCGGCTGCGCAGGTCTCCAGGATTCGTCTTTCTCCAGCTCAGAGGGAGAGAATGGCCTGGGAAGCGTCCAGACCCACCATGGCCGGTGTGACTGGTCTGGGGCTGGCCAGGGCCAGCACCGAAAACTCTCCAAATACTCCCAGTCTGTCTGCAAATCAGGCTGGCCAGCTCCCGGGTGGGTCCCTCCCACCTGCTGCCATTCCGGAGGAGCTGACCTCTGCTTGTGAATGTGCCCAGCCTCAAGGCGGTGGGGGTGGGTAGGGGTGGATAATGGGGCAGTTTTAAGGACAGGAACTTGGCCGAGGGAACAAACAAGAATGGTTCTCGCTGTTCAGACCCTGGCAGTTCCTGGCAGCAAACCCGTGGGGTGGCTCCTGGCCCCGGGGCCGCCAACCCGCTCCCATGCAGGACGCTCCTGCCCCTCGAGGGCGAGCGCACAGGGTCAGGAACCTCCGACTTATTGTTTATTAGTTTATTTATCTCTCTTAAAAGCCATCTCGGGATTCCCGGCGGGAGTGGAGAAGGAAGGTGTGAGGGCTGTTTGAAAGGCTGAAAAGAAAGCCGACCTCAAAGCCACCATCCCTTCCAGGCGCTGCTGCCAGGAGCCAGGATAGACGGGGCCCCAGGATCAGCGCTCTTCCTCCCGGCCTCGGGCTCCACCTCTGCTCCTTTCCAGCCCGTTTGCTCCCCTCCTGGCACGAGTCCATGGGGCTCCCCAAGCCCTGGGGTCCGAGTGGAACACCCCGACCTAAGGATGCCCTTCGCGAAGCCGGCGCGGGCTCCTCCCGTCCGCGGTCCCAGGAGTGGAGTGGGGGGGGGGGGGGGGGGGGCCCCAACCGGGGGGGGGCCCCCCGCCTGGGGGGGGGCGGGGGGCGCTCCCGGGTGGCGGGCAACCGGGGCCCACGCGGCGGTCCTCCTGCAGCTCGGCGGGCGGGCCCGGGGGAGGCCGGTGCCCGGGAGGCCAGCGCCTCCGCCGGGAGCCCGGGTCCCCGCGGGGCCGGCACCTCGGCGCGCCCCGCGCTCAGCCCCGACTTGGGGAGCGGCGCGCCGGACCCGCGCCCGAGGCGAGGAAATCGCGCTCCCACCCCGCGGGGAAGGGAAAGCCACGAGGGTCCCCGAACCCCGCGTACAACAACAGGTCCTTTCGGGGTCCCCGCGGGGCTCAGGACGCGGGACGGCCGGCGGGGAAAGCGGCGAGAGCATTCCGTGCGCGCATCGCCCCCGGGGGAGCCTCTCCACTCCGCGTCCGCCGCCCCGGCCCCGGCCCCACCGCGCGCGCTGAGTTTGGGGGGCAGGAAGCACCCCGCGAGCGCGGGCGGGAGCAGAGTGGCGGGCCCGTGCAGCTCGGCCGGGTCCGAGAAGTTGGGCGACGCCGCCGAGGCCGGAGCAGCGCCGGGGCGCGGACCCTCGCGGCGACCGGCGGGCACTCACCTCGTGCCTGCGCCTCCATGGTGGCGGGCGCGGCGGGGGCCGGCTCGCGGGGATGCCGGCGGCGGGGCGCGCGTCCGGAGCGCGGCCGGGCCGGGCCGAGGGCGCCTTCTCTCCGCCCCGAGCAGCGCGCTCTGCGGCGGGCGGGCGGGCGGGCGGGCGGCGGCGGGAGAGGAGCCGGGCAGCCACCGCCTCCGCCGGCCGCGGCTCGTGCCTCCGCCCCTGCCAGCGCACCTGGCCGCCACCTGCCGGCCGCGCGGGGCGCCGGGCGGAGGGCGCCCCCTCCTGGCCCAGCGCGCGTGCTCAGGCCGAATCAACGCCGGAGCCCTGAACCGGGTTGTGTCAAGGCAGATATCATGGGAGGGAGGATTTACAACACGAAGCGATTGATTATTGCTCCTGGTGGGAACACTGTGTGGTGTCTGTCAGCCCCTGGACCCAACATCTTTGTCAACTGACCGATAGATAGATAGATAGATAGATAGATAGATAGATAGATAGATAGAT
>JAAGEH010000018.1:5320335-5452730 GCA_011751065.1 Lasiurus cinereus | reverse complement strand
CTCTCTCTCTCTCTCTCTCTCTCTCTCTCTCTCTCTCTCTCTCTCTCACACACACACACACACAAATCAATAAACATATCATCTGCAAATGGCAAAATAATATGTAAATGGTAATACCATGAGAAATCAGTGAGTGATCTTAACTGAATACTACCAATTCAAAATTGCAGTGCGCAGTATGAACACCAGAGGGCACCAAATCATAAGCACTTTAAAACATAAGCATGTAAAGATAACCTTATTTCAATAGCAACAAGTCCAAAGATGATGATAACTCTCATTTCTTGATTGTCTTTTTTGCCTTAAACATTTTGCTAGGCAAATTACATATATAAACTCATTTATTTCTCACAATATCCCTTAAAATTAGCTATTATTATCTCAATTTTAGAGATCATAATGTTATTATTTTACTAGAGGCCCAGTGCATGGAATTCATGCATGGGTGGGAGGGGTGTCCCTCAGCACAGCCTGCACTCTCTCCAATCTGGGATCCCTCCAGGGATATCCAGCTGCCCATTTAGGCCCAATCTAGGTTGGATCGGGCCTAAATGGGCAGTTGGACATCCCTCTCACAATCCAGGACTGCTGGCTCCCAACTGCTCGCCTGCCTGACTTCCTGATTGCCCCTAACTGCTTCTGTCTACCAGTCTGATCACCCCCTAACCACTCCCTGCCAGCCTGTTTGCCCCTAACTGCCCTTCCCTGCAGGCCTGGGCCCCTGCCAACTGCCCTCTCCTACTGGCCATCTTGTGTCCACATGGGGGCAGCCATCTTTGACTACATCCCCATGTGGTCTTGTGTGTTGGAGTGATGGTCAATCTGCATATTACTATTTTATAAGATAGGATAGAGGTCTGGTGCATGGGTGGGGGCCAGCTGGTTTTCCCTGAAGGGTGTCCCAGATCAGGGTGGGTTCCCTTGGGGCGTGGGGCGGCCTGAGCGAAGGGCCTGTGGTGTTTGCAGGCTGGCCACGCCCCCCAGTGACCCAAGCAGAGGCCCTGGTATCTGGGATTTATCTTCTATGATTGAAACTTTGTAGCCTGGAGTGGAGGCCTAGGCTGGCTAGAGTGTGCAGAAAGCTTGGCTTTCTCCATTACTGGGAAAACCCAAGCCTCCTGCTCACTCTGTGGTCGCAGCCATCTTGGTTGAGTTAATTCACATACTCACTCCTGATTGGCTGGTGGTCATGGCTGTGGGTGTAGTGAAGTGATGGTTAATTTGCATATTTATCTTTTATTACCTAAGATTTCAATTTTATCTCCTTTTTAAAAGAGTAGATTATTGATTTTTAGAGAGAAAGGGATTGGGAGACAGAGAAAAAAAGAAACACTGATGTGCGTTGGTAGGTGATGGCATTAATATGTTCCTTATATTTGTAAGTCTATTTCTTCACAAGAAGGCTCCTATGGATAGATAATTTGGAACCAAAAAATTATTATTATTTTTTTAAATTTAATTTATTTTACAAAAATATAATTTACAAATTAGTTACACCTTAATCATGTGTGTCTATGTCTATGCATACACATACACACATATATACATATACAGAGTAGTGGTGTGCTGGTAAACCACCTCTCTGCCCTGACCTCACCCTTCACACCCACACTCCAAACACTCTGGTTTATAGACTTTGCCAATTTCTGTAGTATAAACACTCCCATCTTTGCCAACTTGAAAGTACCATCTTGAAGTTACTGAACAAGGATTCTGGAAGAGACGAACATAATAGACTCTCAAAAACTGACGGAAGCCAGCTTAGGGACATGCACATCTTTAACAATAAAAGTGTAATATGCTAATGAGACGGGACGTTCTTCCAGACAGGCTTCTGGATCAAGCCGGGGTGTGCGGGAAACCTCTCATTGAGCCTCTAGTATCACATAAAGGTGGAGTGTGTGTGTATGTGTGTCTCTGTGTTGGAGGCTAATGTAATTTTTCTTACCTAAAATGCTTAGGAAGAAATTTGTGGTATATTTATATGCACAACATTCTGTGCTCTCGCATCTATCTCCTCAGCCCATTCTTTTTTTTTTAATTGATTTTTCACAGAGAGAAAGGGAGAGGGATAGAAAGTTAGAAACATCAATGAGAGAGACATCGATCAGCTGCCTCCTGCACGACCCCTACTGGGGTTGTGCCCGCAACCAAGATACATGCCCTTGACCAGAATCAAACCTGGGACCCTTCAGTCCACAGGCCGACGCTCTAGCCACTGAGCCACACTTCATTGGAGACTGGAGACCTTGAGATCATGTGCAAGCATGGAAGTATGAGCGAGTTATTGTCCCCAGAGCAATCCTTGACTGACGGGGATCAGAGCAGGGGGACAGACATCGCCTCCTCTGTGTTTGGGGTGGGCAATTCTGAGGCCCAGTCTCCCTGGCTCTCAGAGGGTCCTGCGGGATCAGGCACGGTCGGTGCCTTGACATTGTACCCTTGGGGAAGCTGTCCTTCCTTTCTTGGTTCACTCTCCCAGTGGCTCACTCCTGGTTCACGGATTCACATCCCCAAACCTTACCTTCAGTGAGGTCTCCTCTTGGGGTCTCCCTCCTTGGCAGGCCTAGCCTGAGATTCTAGGCTTATTGCCCAGGCTCTATAATGATAGCGATTTGATGAAATATAATCCCTACCGCCGACACTAAGCAGGTTATTAGTTAAAGTTTCATCTACAAAGCAGTTAATTTGCATTCTCTTTAGTTTAACTGCAAATTAAGACGGTTTGGCTTAGATTGTAACTTCTAATAAAGAAGAGGTAGTTATGTGATAAAATCTAAAGGGGCCCTATAAAAAAGGAGAATATGCAATGGTCTGTTAAACCAATTGCCTTGGGCTTCTTCTATTTAAGGGTTATACACCAGCAAATTACCAAAGACAAATAGATTTACATTTACTCAGTTACCTATTTCTCCTGTGCACATTCACACACACACAAAAAAAAATTCTTATAATCACCTAGTGGAAGTATATGTTTAAGAAGACACAAAATTCTTATGCAGTATGTGTTTAAAACGGTATTGGAAACAGTTGTCATAATACTAAAATAGAACATAGTAATTAAGTTAATTTTCACATGTACAAATAAGAAAATACTAATGAGTTCAGAAGGTAGGTTTAAGCCATCATCATTTTGGGTTATATTATTTTTGGCTTAGGTTTGAACTATTTAAGTATGGTAACACAGCTATTTCTGATCAATGTATTTTTGTATTTTTCCCTTCTTTCAAATAGCCAGAAACCAAGAACTTAATATTGAAGCCAGCTAACTCAAATAAAATAAAACAAAAAACACTTCAAACACACAGCGTATCAAATAAATTAAGACAAATATAAATTTTAAATGATCTTGAAACCTTTAATAGGAAATACCCAAATACATAACCAGATGAGTAATACTATATTTAACCTAAATTGCTTATTAAAAAGAAATAATTTTAATTTTCCCAATTTAAAAAAACACAGAATTTGAATATAAAAGGAAGACATGTTCATAATGAGAATTTAGAACATACAAAAAAAAAATACAAATCAGGAGAAAATACAAATCACTCCAATATTGTTTGGGTGTGTTACTAGAACCCCATTGTTTTTTAGTCTGTCTGCCTACGTACAATGGCCCAAATAAGTGTACAAGTAGGAGTCTGTAATCTAGAAAGAAAAAAGTTTCATATTGAATTAGCCATTCCAGAGACCGGAAGCTGATGCTAAAACCCTACGCCCAGTAGTGTTAGGTTACAGATTATTGAGGGCGAAATCACAAGACACCATGGGCTAGAGGGCTCAGAGTTTGTGCCGGGGACTTATTGGTCAGAGGTGAGTAAGGGTAATACATTATTTCTTCAGGTGTTAGGAACAGTTTTGAGGTCTGCTCCAGTGTTCCTTTCTCCAGTCTCCTGAAAAAGTAGCCAAATTTAAACAAATTTAGATAAAATAAAGTATTATTTAAAAAGCTTGAATTTTAGCTTTGACAATTCTGAAAGAAATGTCTACCTATAGACATTTTTATATTTATTTATTTATTTATTTTTACCTATAGACATTTTTAAACATATTTGTTCAATCTCAAAGAAGTTGGGTTTAGCCGAGACCGGTTTGGCTCAGTGGATAGAGTGTCAGCCTGTGGACTGAAAGGTTCCAGGTTCGATTCCGGTCGGGGACATGTACCTTGCTTGCGGGCACATCTCCAGTGTGGGGAGTGCAGGAGGAGGCTGATTGATGTCTCTCTCTCATCATTGTTTCTGACTTTCTATCCCTCTCCCTTTCTCTCTGTAAAAAATCAATAAAATAAAAAAAAAGTTGGGTTTAAAGATTTGAGGCCTCATTTTGGTTTATTTAAGAGTAACAGTCCCTGCCTGGCCAGTGTGGCTCAGTGGTTGAGCGTCAACCTGTGAACTCGGAGGTCACGGTTCAATTCCTGGTCAGGGTACAAGCCTGGGTTGCAGGCTAGATCCCCATTGTTGGTCATGCAGGAGGCAGCCGATCAATGATTCTCTCTCATCACTTATTATTAATCTCTCTCTCTCCTCCCTTCCTCTCTGAACTCAATCAAAATATAAATTAAAAAAAAAAGAAGAGTAACAGCACCACATTGAGTTGAGTAACAGCACCACATTGAGTTGCAAGGACCTCCTGGAAATAGATTTCAGAGGGTCGTTTGGTTGCATTTAATACTCCTCAGCTTTGTTCCTGGACCCACGCCTAGTGAATTAAATTATTGCAATTTTTTCCAGGCTTTCATTAATGCCTTTGTATAGAAGATAAGCAACAAGAAGAGTGTGTTTAAGGGCTCTTAGCAAAGATAGGAGGTTGTTTGAAGTTGTTTCCTAATGACCTGGTAATTGTTCAGCAATGTGTGAATGTTCCAACAGCAACCTCTTATTGCCTGAGGGGGCCTTAACATAACACCCAACTGCTATTTTCCTAATTACTGTTAGTCCACTGGTAATACCAAGCTAAGTTTAAATACAAGGGAGTAGAATACAGTTGTGTCCATCCACCCTTTCTAGGTACTTTTCATTGAACAGAACACCATCAACCAGCATTTATCTGGAGAGTAGATATTTGATAAGGAGTCATCAGGAAGCAGCTGTGAGAAGACCAGGAATGATTCTGAGTGCCTCGGTGGTGACTGGGAATTTTGCAGCGATGTGTGTGCGTTTAGTTCACGGAGTGACTCCTCAGATGGCTGGATGGTTCTAGCAAGGAGCTAGCAACAACACTCCAAAAGGCCTTTGAGCGGCCTTTCTTCTTGCTGCTGGGGATGCTGGCGAGGGCCTCCTGGAGGTAACTGCAGCCACAGCCTTTCCTGCAGGCCCGCTGCTTTCCTGGCCAGAGGAGATACACAGGGGCTCAATGGAGATCTATTTCTGGGTGCTGAAAGGGCCTCTGTGTGGCTGGTTGAGGAGGAAATCACCTAGCCTCGCTCATGGAATGCCTAGGTGATTTCTTGGGCTGGGCTGGGGGGGAGGAGGTGGGTGCTCCTGATAGGGCACTTCCTGGACCCTGTTTCTACAGTGGGTGGGCTAAGTCCTGGAATGTCCTTAGGTATACACCCCTGTCTGACCGGGCAACCCCAAATTCTAATTTGGCAAGCCAATCTGTGTTAGTTCCCAGTTTAATGGCCGGAATAAGAAGGGTCTTAACTGGAGGAGGGGTCACAGTCACCACCCAGTGATTGCTGCCCTGCCCCCTCCTGTAGCTCGCTGCCCCACCCTCCTGCTGATCCGTGATCCCATCCTTACTCTCTCCATTGTTATGCTTATAATGACCATTTGCATGTTACATATTTATTACATAGGATTACTGTTCATGGACTGTGTTACAGTATGCTAGAGAGCTAGTGTCCCCATATCAAGGGGAGGAAACTCGACTACAGAGAACTGAACACAGCACCCAGGAGCAGGCAGTAGAATCCAGGCCTTTAGGCTCATGACTCAATGACCATTTCATTCCCCTACAGTGTGGTCGGCAAACTCATCAGTCAACACAGCCAAATATCAACAGGACAACGATGGAAATTTCTTTTTAGAGCCACATTTTTTAAACTTAAACTTCTTCTAACGCCACTTCTTCAAAATAGACTCGCCCAGGCCTGTGGTATTTTGTGGAAGAGCCACACTCAAGGGGCCAAAGAACTGCATGTGGCTGGCGAGCCACAGTTTGCCGACCACAGCCCCACACCATCGTATTTACGTACGTTTCTTCTTGATTAAGAATGCAAGACAAGCTGAGACCGGTTTGGCTCAGTGGATAGAACGTCGGTTTGTGGACTGAAAGGTCCCGGGTTCAGTTCCGGTCAAGGGCATGTACCTTGCTTGCGGGCACATCTCCACTGTGGGGCGTGCAGGAGGTGGCTGATCGATGTCTCTCTCTCATCGATGTTTCTGACTTTCTATCTCTCTCCCTTTCTGTAAAAAAAATCAATAAAATATATTTAAAAAAAAAGAATGCAAGACAAGAGTAAAATTCCTGGGTACAAAAGTAGCATTAAGAAATTATTTTTACAATGATTTTCATTCCTGAACAGAAATAGCCTATGTATACAAGTAATACACTTTTTTAGAAGTTTTTCACCATTATTGATTATAAAAAAAAATGCATACTGTAAAAGGAAACAGAAAATTTCATCCCAGCTCTAGGACATAAATATGCCACTCAAATGATTTTCTTATAAAGTAGGAGTTACCTATATTGCTACAGAATGCCTTTTCGGACTCATTTAAATCAGCTAGGATCACTTTCCCAAGAAGGAGTGCGCTTTCCCCTGTGGAAACAGGCCCTGCAAAGCTAGGTGACTTTCCAGTTTCAATGTGAGATGATGTTACCAGTGCACTGCTGACGGGAGCAGAAATAGAATGTTGGAGACCAGTTCTAATTGTAAGAAATATGAATCATGCTCTGTTAATCACATTTGTTTTATTCTGATTAAAGAAGACACATTCTAGCCGAAACCAGTTTGGCTCAGTGGATAGAGTGTCGGCCTGCAGACTGAAAGGTCCCAGGTTCGATTCTGGTCAAGGGCACCTATCTTGGTTGCGGGCACATCCCCATTGGGGGTTGTGCAGGAGGTGGCTGATTGATGGTTCTCTCTCATCGATGTTTCTGACTCTCTATCTCTCTCCTTTCTTCTGTGTAAAAAATCAATAAAATATATTTTTTAAAAAAAAGACATAAGGGACCTGGGAGCTCACCTGGAAATGCAGCCCATCCTCGCAGGCAGGAGCCACCTATTATGGAAAGATTAACATTCTTGTTGCAGAAACCAGAGCTGCCTGCCCTTTCAAGACCCCAGCCCTTTGCATATTGCAAGCCCTCTGAAGACCCTCTGGCCCTTTAGCATACCTGAAGGCCTTGGCAAATCTCCAGCCCACATTACCCGTAACCTGACCATCTGACATATCCCTTTGCCTACTTCCACGTGTAATCCTTTTCCTTCTATCCAGTATAAGCAGCTAACTTATGGTGGGGTGCAGATTTCTGTGGATGACCTGTCACTCCCCCGTACTGCCAGCAGTACTGGAATAAATGCTCATTTGATTCAACCCGTCTCTGCTTAATTGGCTCAAGTGACAGGCAGCATGGACCCGTTGATTGTCTGGTTACACTGTCACAAGCAATCACACGTTTCTCTAGAACAGAGGTTCTCAACCTGTGGGTCGCGACCCCTTTGGGAGTCGAACGACCCTTTCACAGCAGTCGCCTAAGACTATTGGAAAACACCTATTTCCCATGGTCTTAGGAACCAACACACCACTCCTCGGTGTAGCAAAATGTAGCAATGTAGTTTACTGTTGTCATATGAAGACTGTTACCCATGCTACACCACGATTCAAGACAAAATTTCATTTATTTGTAATTAGACATAAATATTTCACAATATATAATTACATATTGTTTTTGTGATTAACCACTATGCTTTAATTATGTTCAATTTGTAACAATGAAAATACATCCTGCATATCAGATATTTACATTACAGTTCATAACAGTAGCAAAATTACAATTATGAAGTAGCAATGGAAATAATTTTATGGTTGGGGGTCACCACCACATGAGGAGCTGTATTAGAGGGTCGCGGCATTAGGAAGGTTGAGAGCCGCTGCCCTAGAAGGAAAACAGTGCCTGTGTCACATTGCCTGTATCCTGGAGTTAGTGATTCTGTGGAGGATGTGGAGTGAGTTTTCAAGTGGAAGCCTGGTATGTTCCCTAGATTGTTCTGGAGTCAGTCTTGGGCCCTGTCCTTGGAGGGTCAGAAACTGCCCCAGTCTTCCAGAGAATCGTTTCGAGTGAAGAAGACAAATGTTCATTCATTCCTTCAAAAGCATTTAAGCCATTGGTCACTAGGCATCGGGTGGTGTTCCCGTCCCTGAGCTATGACATAGCGGGCATTTAATCCCAAAACCATCCTTCTAGGTGAGCGGATTCTACTTTTACAGATTAGAAATTCCAAATACAGAGAGGTTAGGTCACTTGTCCCAGTTCCCTGAGCTAAACAGCTCAGCTGAGATGTGTAACCTTGTCTCACTGGGCCCCATGTCTGTCTATGTTATGTTTATCATGTCCGGCATACATGTAATCTCCTATACCTAAAATATTTGAGACATGTTTATACTAAAATTATTGGTTATCTGAAGTTAAAATGTATCTGAGACTGAAAGCCCTGTGTTCAGTCTGGTAGCCCTTGGTGGGTGTCTCCTCAGCCAGCAGAGGCACCAGGAAGGCATCAGGCTGCTCCGATCTTTTTTTGTCTTAATGCTCTCCTGAGGCTATGTTTAGAGAGAGGGAGAGAGAGAAGCATCTATGTGATGGGAAAGATGGTTGCCCCCATTTGCTCCCTGACCAGAGATCGAACCCACAACCGAGGTATGTGCCCTTGTTATTGGTGGTGGGGCTGGGGGGTGTGTTCTGTGTCCTCACCTGTTACTGATGGAAGTGGGCTTCTTGGGGTGCCACGGGAACAAGAACTTTGTGAGGCCCCCTGGGAGAATGAGGTGCTGTGGAAAGCTTTATTGATGAGGGAACATGGAGATCCTCTTCGGGGTCCCATCTCCCTACGTCCTGCCGTGAAAGAAGTCCATTTTGTCCTCAGCGGGGCAAGGATTACAGTGAGTGCCCAGAGTTTCTGCTCCATAGCAAAGCGCGGTCAAGTCCAGCAGCAGGCTAGGGCAGCCTGTGTTCCCATCTTTGTCTGCTGTGTGTGGGGTTTGCGTGGCCGTGGGCCACACAGCTTCTAGGAGCTCATCGTGGGCTAGAGAGGATTTCCACAGACCCAGCAAATGCAAGGAAGTGGGAGCCCAGCAAGAGGGAAGAGAGAATTCCTTTGTCTGCGGATTATGTCTTTCCAAACCATTGCAGGCTTGCCCTGGGGTCCGCCCTCTTAGCCAAGGACCTCTGTCCCCAGGTTAGACCGACAGGTAAGCACCTCCCCTCTGTGGCACTGACCTCACTGCCATGTGCCCATTTTCCCCTTTCCCCTCAGTGATGTGCAGGGCATGGACTGGTGGTTTTCTGGGGAGTGTCAAGTTGCACTTCACTCCTGGTGAAGCTACCCATATGACCATGCCTATCTGGCCTTCCCTTTGCTTTCTTCCTATTATTAATATTAATAACTAGCTAGTTGCAACAGGAACACCCCGACTGGGTATTGAACCCACAAAAATTTTGGTGTACAGGACAACACTTCAACCAAATGTCTACCTGGCCAGGGCTCCATTTTTATTTATGTTTAATGTATTGGCTTAGGCGCCAATCTCATTTTACCTTCATTACCTCTTTAAAGATCCTATCTCCAAATAGTCACATGCTAAGTTTCTGGCAGTTAGGATTTTAACATATGGATTTTGGAGGGATACAATTTAACCCATAATAAGGTCATCCTGGATGAGAGGAGCCCTAAATCCAATGACTGAAGATATTAAAATCGAGGGTCCTTATGACTTCGATTATTTAGCTTTAAATCCTAGTTCTGGAAATGATGTTTTCTTTCTCTCTCAACACAGAGACCTAGCCTTTCCCTTTGGATAATCAACAACCCTAAGGTAGCAGAAGCCAGTAGAGAGAAGTCTGGCAGGATAAAGATCACATCTTTTTTTTTTTTAATATATTTTATTGATTTTTTACAGAGAGGGAGAGGGACAGAGACTTAGAAACATCGATGAGAGAGACATCAATCAGCTGCCTCTCGCCCGCACCCTACTGCGGATGTGCCTGCAACCAAGGTACATGCCCTTGACTGGAATCAAACCTGGAACCTTTCAGTCCGAAGGCTGACGCCAAACTGGTTTCGGCTAAAGATCACATCTTGACCTGTTATGTTTCATTTCCTGAGCTCTAAGGTGGAGCAATCCCCTGGCTACTCTCTCATGAGACCAAAGGGACGCTGCAGGAGACCTCAGAACTGTCCTCAAGACCCATAATTTGGCACTGTCAAATTTTACCTTTTAAGTTCTTTAAATTTGAAATCTATTGGAAAAAAGACAAGAATCTTCTCTCTTAAAAACTTTTATTAGGCATTGCTAGATGCTGCTGCACACATCATGGGAGTACACAGCATTTCACAAGAATCCATACAACAGCTCAGACAGTGACATTCAAAATAGTTGATTTCCACCACATTTTTCATCCCAGTAGAGGGTCCATATATCCTTCCATGAGATCAGATGTCATAATTAAGATTACCCTTCCATTCTCAATCAATCAACTAAAACAATAAAATAGATAGCCTCCCTTCCCCCAACAAAACACAATGGGGATATCTGAGTGTCCAAAATTAGACCCCAAAATCTCACAAGGTATCAATTTTGAAAGATTTGCCCCTAAAATTTGTGTGATCTGACGTTGGCTGCTTGTGCTGCCAGCAGCGAGATTGCATTTACTAAGAAGGAGCAGTCCACCGATACATATTCATCGAACATCCTTGAGGTAAGAGATTTAAAAATGCTGCCGCTTTAAAACAAAGAGTTAATTTCCAAGTCCTGTCCAGCAGGACATATCTGTTGGCAGGAAGATTATTTTTCTTTCTTTTTTTTGTCAAATATTTAACACATATTTGCACATACAGCCTGTGTCTTTTCTAAGCACATGATTTATTTTAATTATTCATCATACATTCATCAGGAAAGTTGAATTACATACTATGGTACATGAAGAATACAACAAAACTCGCTTTCTATATAGAGCTACCACAAAAGGCAAGACCAAGAAGAGCAACATAATATATTATTGTACACAATGTCTTGACGTCCATTGAGCCCACTGTGAATGAAGAACTACATGTAAATAGTGAACACCATGGTTTTCCAGCATCTGTGTGGAAATAAATGACAGATAACATGTTGCCAAAGATAAGTTGTAGAGAACTGGTCAAATTCCTGAAGTACCATATACTTACTTTTATTTATGTTTTTTGTCAGGTAATTGTGTCCTACTAGGAGCTATAGGTAACCATTCCAATTCCTGTTTTAAACATTAATAATCATCATTCTTTTTTTTTTGTGGTTTAAAAATATGCTTCAATTACAATGATTTTAATTGATGGTGTTTAATATATTTTTATACTTCTGGTTAAAAATGAACGAGTTTAAGAAAAGTAGATTGGCTAACACACTGTTCTAGAGATAACACAGTGGATAGAGATAGCAAATGCAGTCTATTTACACCCTTAAAAGTTCACTGTCTCATCAGGACTTTAAATAGAGGGACCAGGGAACAGTCACAAAAAAATATATGGCTCTTTAGATAAGAAACAAAGTCAAGTGAAAAAAATAAGGCACCAATAACATATATGTTATACACTCTCATCACACAAAGCACCGTAGGAAAGGTTATAGGGAACTATACATCAGTGCTAGTGGAAAATGGTAGTAAAACCAGTTTCCATAGCTTTTATTCAACAAGTTCTTCCTTTTCAGTAATAAATGTATAAACACAATAATGGGGGAAATTATATAATATGTTAAAAGCACAATTCACGAAACCAACAGCACAAATAATCATTTGGCATTAAGAAGGTCTTAAATACTCCACATTTTCCAACATTTTCATCTCAACAGTATTTGTTTTTTACCTTTCCAACTTTCTTTCAGAGATTTCTATGATATATTTAAAAAATTTATTTCTACCTGCTTCTTTCTTAAAATACATTCATCATGGTTTCCTCCAAATAGTTTTATAAATACCTAAGTTAATAATTTGACTAATGAAATGTAAAAAAAAAGTTAATAAAATTTCCAATATCATTGAAAAAAGTAAATAAAATCTCTTTTCAGTTAGGCTAATTTTAACATAAAAATATGACATTATTTGGAAAATGAGCACTTTTTACACAAAATGAAAAATATGTAGTATAATGAAATGACAGACAAGATCTGGTACAAACTACTAACGAAAGTCATTCATCTTACAATTAAAAAATTCTTCTCATTTGCTATTATTCATGAACATTTAATTAAAATGGGATATATGATAATTCAAATGAAATGACAATTATCCCGTAGAACTGCAATTTCTTAGTATACAGCAATATATTAAACATCCACACAATTTTCTCTTCAGCAATTTATACTTTTTGTGAAAAAAGAGAATGTGAATAATTTAATTGTCCTAGTTTTGCAGTAGGCCTATACACATATAAATATATTTGTCTCATGAATGTCTTATAATCAATTTTGTTTAAAATAGAAATAAAACAACTAATTGTTGTGGCATCTTAATAAATAATGTACTAACATAAATTGATGCTACTGTTTTTGTATTCCTTCTAACAAAAAAATGTTTCTGTAACCTCAAAATCTACTAAAGTTATTCATTGCTTTCATAAGCAATAAGATTGTCAATTAACTTTTATAATAAAAATCTGTAACAGATTGTCCTTGTCAAGGTAAATGGATTTATATATCTATATCTATTCAGATATGTATCCATTACCATTTTAGGTATCATATGAAGTATAAGATTGGTTACTTTTTTCAATACCATCTATAGAATTTTAATTATAATGAAAAGGATCAAATATCAAAAGTAAACCATAGCCATATGGAACTTTTAAAAAAATGAGCCTTTGAAAAAGGGCGTGTAATTAGCTAATTAAAAAAAAAACTATATACTTTAGAATTTTTTTATAAAGGAACATAAAGCATAATATTTATATCAAATATTAGGTAGTATTACTTGAAAGGAACAGTGAAAGTATATTTGGACACAGAGAATATATGTTCACTTAACAAAGTTATTTTTAAGAATTTAATGGATTATTGAGACTGTTTTCCCAACTGGGACATGACACCTAACAGCTTTGTGGGGAACTAACTGATAAAGACAGCACAGCTTGCTAGCTGCAAGGCAGAATCTGTGAAATGCACTATTTTTGCAATTTCTGGGGCCCTTTAATACCTGTGACTCTTCCTTGAACTTTCCCACATCATGTACTAAACCGATATTAAACATATCTTGAGTGTGGCTTGTATAAAAAATCATACCAATGAAAAAGCTGAACATTTGCAAATGACAAATGATGTCTCATGAATAGGGCTAATATTAGTTAAAGTTAATGTGAGCCACTGTAGATTACCAAAAATCCTAATTCTAAACTCATCATTGAGTCTTATATACAAATGCTATACTATATAAACGCAGGCCTAAATCCAAGCTATAGGACTTTTTTGCTAAAACGAAGACCATAAACCATACCTTTGGCCATTTTGGATGAATCATGAATGAGTTGTCAGGTTGGATGATTCTGCTCAATTAATATGCAAACACAATATTGACCTTACAGTACTCATGAAGCAATGTCTGAGGCTTGGTTGTAGAGTATTTTCGGCTCTATGATCCAACTGACATCTATCTCACTCATTTCATTTCTTGTCAGAGGGCGAGGCAGGGTTCTGCATCTCTGTCCCAGGTATTTCTGATATATGTTAATTTACAGACAAATAAGCCAAAGTAGGTTATGCTCACTACCACTGCCAAAGTATGAAGTCCTTTCAGTGTTTGCCTTTCATTTCATTAGTGTCAGAGGAATTAACGGTGAGACAGAATTTATCCCACATTTGGCAAAGATGGGAAGGGAACCACAGAGGGGAAAAGCAAGACAACCAGAAAACCTAAAAAAGAAAAGAGGAACTCAATGTTGAAGTGCGAGAGTATCACTTCACAAGTAGGGAAGAACATCCTTTAACATAAACGGTGGAACAGAGGAACCAAAATGTGGGAGAGACCAGAGGAAAAAAGTTTCGATTGGTAATATAACCTAGGAGACAGAGAGTTAAATACACCTAATGAAATTTCTTTTATAAGTTAAAAGGAACTGGGAAAGGGGGGGAGAAGAAGGCGGGAGAGTGGAGAGCACGGGCAATCTTTTGTATTAAAAATAATAATAATAATGTATTGGCATTTATGCCCATTTGTAGTGTGTCCTAAGCATAAGTCCATGCTTCTAACATTGGCACTATGTCCGTGATCTGAGGAGGCTCCAGTCAGTTCTCTAAATGGACTGCCACAGGTCTGACCTGCTGTGCCTCTCTGCTTCTTGGATAATGTCTACGCCACCCCTGGCCTCACCACAGGGGTACACAATGGAAGAGCCACACACTGTGAGCTGTGAAATGCGTATTAGTTCTGTCCCGAAAGCAACAGTTACAAAGAGTTGTGCTGCCTTTCTCTTTGCAAGGCCTGCATCACTGGTTTGCACCCAAAAGACATGTCATAGTATTAAATACTCCCCACCTTTTGGGCCTCTGCTTTTGTTCAGACAGTATCTTAATGAGTCTGTGAAACTACTTCCGTCTTATTAAAGTACTATTTGTGGCGAAACGCATTAAACATGGGAGTTTGGAACTTATTTTCCATAGGAGGAGGAAAATGTCATACTTAAGTTATGAAGACTTGGAAAACAAATACTCTCAAACTAGCTATTGGTGATAGTTTTCATTTATATCTCGTCAGTGGACTTTCTTTTATAGATTTCATGAAATAACGAAAATGCAGTGAAAACTTGCAGTAGAAATTAACTTGGCATTTTAAACAAACATCCCAACAAGGTTATTAATTAGTTGCTATAGTTGAGCTCCTGAGACCAATTTTTAGGATTGCTATAATTTCAGAAACTCTGCTACAGTTTTTTTCAGGTATATTTTACTTGTTTTAAATTTTCAGCTTTGGATTGCTCCCCAGATTTAAAGAACTGACTCATATTTGCTCATACTGTTACTCTACCACCTCCATCAAGTAAATGGAACCAGTTTCTTTCATCCTGTCAAATAACTTCAATGGCACAACTGTTTTTAAAGTGCATTAATGACTTTTAAGGCTATGGTTATGGTATTAATACAAAACAACAAAGCGAACCACAGGAAAAATTACTTTCCAAAGCTGGGGTAGATTTCAGCCACAAAGATGAACGGACAGGCATACAACCCGATGGGAAGACTCACATTAAGGCATACGTGCAGCTTACTTATAAAATTAAAAATGGCTTTTGGCATAATTTTAAATTTTGAAGTCCTTCATGAAGTATATACCAAGTGGTATTATTTAGGCCACTGACTTTTTAGGAAAGTCATTTATGAATTTAATAGGCAGCACAAAAGTCCGATGCTGAAAACAATCACATGCGTTTGCCGAGGGAGAAACTGGATGGGTGTCTTGGCAGGTGTACTCTAATGTGACACAGGTCAGGAGTGCATGCTGATGCTTTGCACATGCCAGAGTGTTTCCACCCGCTCCTGCTTCTCCTCTCGTCTTTTAGTGAACACACAGGAGCTGGAGCATCAGAGTAGAGATAAATGAGGTGGGGCGGGGAGGTGGGGGGGGGGGGGGGGGGGGGAAAGAAGCAAGGGGAGGCTCACCAAGGACTGGAAGAGATTACCGTGGTTTGGGCGTATTTTAGGGGAGCCATGGGCCATATATTTGGGTGGCAGGACTGAAAGATAAAGGCTCACCTGGGATTTAGGGACTCAAGAGATGGTGGGTGTGGCAGGACTGGGAATCTCCAGACAGGCACCACTGAATCCTGATAGCCCAGCCCGGAAAGTACATTAAGAGAGATCAGGTTGTAACCCAGTGGTGTTTAATTACCTTTGCTTGTTTTCCTGTCTGTTCCACCTTCAGGATACAATAGCACCTAGCAGAAAATCAAGGTGGCGGCAATATAATGTTGCTTGTACCAAAGGGTTGAGCCCTCTGGGTAAGTCCACATGCAGAGGTTCTTAGGGAACTGCTAAAGCTTCACTTGTCAAAGGAATGTTTCACATTATTCCACAAGTTATCAACGTTATTCTCCACAGCAAACCACCACACCTGCACACCATCTAATTTATGTTTCTCTAGGTAATGGTGGCCATCCCTCATTGCCAAGGTATTTCTTCTTAGTTTTCACAATGGCATAATTAAGTTCCTTTGTGCAGCAACATGCATGAACATGGATAGGTGTTTACCGAAAAACAGGACAAACATGATCGGTTTGGTTATTTCATTTAAATCTCTCAAGCTTTAAAACTAGGCTATCCAAATATCAATGTATCTTGCTTGGATATCTTATAGATATACCTCACTCAATTTTATTTTTATTAGAATAACATTAATTTCCTTTTATATGTCTTGGCAAGGTATTTATTTGGCTAATTAAGCAGGAGTAAAACTATCCTGCAAAAGATGCTTTTCTTTTAAAATTATGCACTTCTACATAATCTTTTTTTTTCTCCAAGAAAAAGATTTCCAATATACAATCTCTATGATCTCATTCAAAGAAAATGCATTAACATTTTATTACAAATATGTTATAGGACCCAAATTTAAAAACTTAGCGACAAAGTGACAACAATTTAAGTAAAGGACCCTCACTGATGCTTTGTACTAGAGAAGTAAAAACTGATCTTGATATCAACAGGGGACTAATTAAATAAATTAAAGTATAGCCCCACAGTGGGATATGTAGTAATTTACAAAAGAATGAGGTAACTCTATTTAAACCCTTCTGGAAAGGTGTCTACCAATATATAATAAAATGGAAAATAGTCACAGGACAATAAGAATGCTAATATTCTGTCTGTATAAAACTAATACACACACACACACACACACACACACACAAACAATTGTTTGTATATCTGTAGAAAGTGTCTGCGAGGACACATACCAAATTACTAACAGTGTCTACCCCTAGAAAATAAGGAGTGGGTTAAGTAGAGAAATTTGTATGTTAAAATTCTGTATGACTTGAATTTTTTAAAAAAACGTATATATTAAATTTACAATAAAAACATATAAAAATGACTAGCTTTGGATAGAAAGGTATTTTATGTGTACACTTCTTTCTCTAAAGTAGTTTTTATAATTCATTCCAAAAGTTATTACTATTGTTTTAACTTCAATGTTGGCACTGGCATATAAATAATTCTTTTTATTTCCTTCTCTCTTTCTAAGATCTTAATGCCACTTAGTTTTTAAAAAATCACAAGTAACTACAGTAAGTCACCAACAAGAAAAGGCCCCATCTATAACAACTTTTAAAGAGGAGAAACACATACATTTAAACAAATCCATGCTACAGGAAAATGACAATCCTACGCAACATAGTGCATGCTTGCTGAAGCATTGATGAAACAGCCTTCACTGGTAACAAACACCACTTTGTAATTGGAAAATTGGAACGTTTCCAAATAATATAAAAATATCTCCCAAAGAATAGTTATTCAAAGAAAGAAATAAAAATCCCTGAGTAGGCCAAAGGCAACAGACACAACACCTAAGAAAGTAGATTATCTAAGACCAGCGAGTATATAATTTAGCAAATTGGTATATATATGTATGTGGCATATGTATTCATATGCATCTATGGAGATATGGTATATGTGTACATATATATCCTACATAAACATATGGATAATATATATACACGTTTCTATAGAAATAGTATATATACAGACAATCACACATAATCATATCCACTAGATTTAGAATTATTATATTCACATATTGTCAAACTAACACCTAAGTCTGGAAGAGACAAATTTATAAAAATTAAGCACTTTAGGAAAAAATGACATGGATTTTAGTTTTAATACTAGAGCATGTAGAATAACACTCAATAAATATCTGTCGAATGAATGGGTGGATGGGGAGATGAATGAATGGAAAGATGATATTGTGAAATTATATAGCACATGACTTTTTCTGGTATCATGTTATGCTTTAGTAATAGAACCACAGGGCACACCCTCCTCTAACTGGAAATAGTCTAATCCAAAAGTATAATATAGCTCTTCTGAGTGTCACACAGAAATTTGAATATCATGGACATTTAGGTAAAATAAAAATCATAAATGTTCTTATACCTTGGAGTTCAACAAGACACACTATACATGTTAATGCATGTTTTTTTACATCATCTATTTCAATTCTCACAAGACTGCTGTGAATTTAATGCTATGCCTATCCAGATAACTAATTTTAAGCATTTGGAAACAAGTGAAAACTAGTCTTCTTAGGGGTCTTTATTACTTCCTTTCTGCCGATGAACTTCTGTGATGAAAATAAAGAAATCACATAATTTAGTTACTTGTCCTTTTCAGCTTGGTAACACTTCCTGAAAATATTTCCTTCATTTTTTGGTTTCCTTCTCCAAAAGCAATTTATATTTTAGATAAACCCATACACATAAACTTTTTTAAAAAAATTACTCTTCCATGAGAAGATACTAACACATTATTATGCATTTGGGCAGCAAACAAAAAAAATCCTTCAAAACTAATAAAACTTGGATCCAAATTAAAAAGAGAGAAAGAAAGAGATAAGAAGGTGGGGTAAATAATGTCACACCTTGACTTAAAGCAAAATTACTTGTAATTACAAGTTATTTAAAAAATTAGCAGAACGGGGATTTGTTTAAAGGCTTAAGCAGTCTTTTCCACAGCAACCCTGCTATTTAAATTAACTAATTCTCCCTAAAACATTTATTCATAGAATGAAGCATGTAAGCCAAAATATAAGAAATCTGAAAGACTGAATGTTCAGGTCTTGAGAATTTCCTAAAACCAGTCAATCAGTTTTGTCAGTTTATAAAGTTTGATAATCCTTAGGTGACAAGACACACATTTGTGTGCGTGTGTGTGTGTGTGTGAGACAAAGAGAGAGCAAGAAATAGAAAGGGTCAACAATCGAAACAGCCTGTTGTCTAAACTGATTTTAATTCGGTACATTCTCAAATTATGCTCACAAAGGAACCATCATCTTTAAAGATATCTATGAAAATGTGGCGAAATAGTGTAGAGGCATGGAAGTTGACCAGGACAAGGTCACTGGGTCGGATTTTAACACAAATCTGTATACACACACATTCACACCCCTACATGTATACACTTCACTAAGTCATGATTCTTTTCATTAACTTCATTAGTTCCCTTTGGGCACTGAGATTTTTTTTTTTTAAACAATTACAGCATCTGGAGGAGGAAGTAAGAATTACACTGCGTGGGCCACAATGAAAACAGGGGCACAGGCTGAGCCTTTATCTGCTGGAAAGTGGCCTTGCTTGTTGGTACAGGCGGGACTTGGGCTGTTCACACCAAGTCTCCCGGGTGGGCTGGGGGAGGGTTCAGGTGCAAAGACAGCCCAAGCAACTCTCGGGAGAGGCACGCTCAGACAGTTCTGAGGACAACTGGTTCTGACTCAACGTAATTTCTTCCAAGACCCGTTAAGAAGGGTCAGAATTAGGACATAGATGTTTGTAGTATCTGAAAGTGACCATTTTGTAAAAGCAGCAATCAACATCAGGAAAGGCCAGGATACCACGTGGGGAGTGCAACGGAGCGAGAGGCATCGTGACCTGCAGAGAACCACGGAGACACGACCTGGCAGAAGGGTCCTCTCGCTGTGTTTCAAGACGCAACTCTCAGACGGGTGTGCCCTTCTGGACAGCTCCGACCCGGGCCAGCTTAGGGAGAGGAAATGATGTGTATTTCACCAATGCATACCTGTCCGTGATCGTTTTCTCTGTTTTTTACAAAGGCAATAGATAGGAAATACAAATAAACCTAGGGGGTGAAAACAAAACAAAACACAGTAAGCTCATTAGAAGGAGAGGGCGTTTCGGTTTATATAGCTGAAAATATTCCATTTTGAAAATGATTTACAAAACATCATAATTTAGTGATTATGTGAAAACGAGGAGAGATACCTATGGCACAAAATGTATTTACTTCAACAGGATTGTTAAAGATCTCCCCTCTTTAACAATCTCAGTGATACCAGTTTGAAAATGGGACAGAGTTTTCTATCAGAATATCAAACCTTAGGGTTAAGTCTTATTTATTAGCTCTAGTTATGCCATTTGCATACTATGATATTCATACTTCAGGCAGAATAATGTGTTCCTTCACAACCTGGGCCGTGAAGCCAAATGTCAGGTTTCATTCCCAGCTCTACCACTTATGATGGCCCTTAATTTCCTCAACTGTGAAATGCAGACAATAGTATCTACTACAGTGGTACCTCGAGATACGAGTTTAATTCGTTCCGTAACCTTGAGGCGTGGGAAACTATGAGATGCTCGAGTCGCGGTAAACTGGTGGGTCGTGTGCAGCCGGCCGATCCGCACGATTACTCGTATCTCAACTGTTGCTCATATTTCAAAGCAAAAATCGCTCGCTCGACAGCTCGTATCTCAAAAATCTCGTATGTTAGGGCACACGTATCTCAAGGTACCACTGTACATAAAGACTGGCTCGTTGTAATAATGTCAGTTACTTTATAATTTGATCTATCCTATATGTGCAAATGACTTGCTAAAATAGAACTTTCCATATGAAAAGTTATAGTATTATTTAAGAAAAAAATTTCATCCACTATGAGAAAGGCATCAGAGGTGCCTCTACCATATATCATTTAATTCCATGTTCTCTAAAGCAATGATTCTGAACACGGGATCTCTGGTCCAGCAGCATCAGCATCACCTGAGAAATTTTTGGAATCAGAAACCCAAGGGCACTGCCCTGACACTGAATCTCAAACTGTGGAGAGAGAGGGATCCACAACCTTAAACAGGCCCTGCTTTCCAGGTTGTTTTGAAGCTAGAGTCTCATAAACCCTTGCTTTTAAAAAACATTTTAACATATTTCTGTGCACAAAACGATACAAACTGCTGATACATTTTCTATTTGTCAGCGCTCAAGTATATGTTGGATTTATGTTCTTATCCCTCAAAGGTACCTTTTCCCACCCAGGTCACTCTCTCCCTAGAACAAACCAAACATCCAAGGGTGTACCAGAGCCTCTTTTCTTTGATGATCCAACATGAACTCAGAATTAAAAAAATCTGGGTTCTCGGCCACTGGTCTCTTTCATTAAAATACGAGTGTATGAACATCGTTATTCAAAGGGAGTTAATGATGCTTTATAAGATGCTGGTATGAAGTGCCCATTGGCTGAACAAGTGCCACACAAATACATCCTATATGAGATACGAGCCTCTGAATCTGTAAATCAACTGCCTATCTAAAGCAAGCATGGGAGAGACATCACATCCACTTAATAACAGACTCACATGATTACATTTGCACTCATTCTCTATGGCACTCAGAGAATTCTAATCTCAGATAGGTTAAGTGTTTCTTACCAATTACAACGGCTATGGCCCCTAGTGCTAATCCCAGGACCAGGATTAGAGGTGCAACAAATAATTTTCCAGCTGGAAAACAAAAGGCAAAACCATTTAGAGTCTTAGAGCAAAGTTGCCCAACCATTTCACCTATGGTTTTTAATACCACAATATACATTATTTTTTAAAGGTAGTCTAATGATAATGAAGGCGGTGTTTCTCTAAGGACATGTATCCGGTGTAGAACAATTATATACAGATGTAGGTTTAGTCACTTCACTGCAGTCCTGGGCACATTAGTCTGACATCTCATGAATCATTTATTCTTTATAAGCAAAAAAAAAAAAATTATGAAGCTACTGGCTCACTTTATTCTCCCAGGACCATTCATCTTTGTGTTTTTCCTTTAGGTCTCTTCCATGTTCAATTTTCAAGATTCTGAAAGATTAAGGAGTGACACAATCTGAGTTGTGTCTCAAAAATATAGTTAGCTCACAGAATGGAAAGCTAGTAGGTGCCGGAGAGGGCTCTGCCCTAGCCCACCTCTGGAAAAGGGATTTATTTACTCCTCAGGCCCAAAGAAAACAATCTGAACACCCAAAAAACCCCCACAAAACTATAAACAGGATATTGCAGTACTATTTTAGAGAAAACAACCAATAAACATACAATATATTGGAAGTTATTCAAGTAAATCATCTTAACAAAAATAAAAGGGAGCACTCTATAATAAGTGTTAAGGCTAAATGTTGGTAAGGATGCCAAAAGGCATGTCTCTTTTTTTTCCCTAAATAAATAATAGAACACTGATTATAATAAACTTCAGGTATATGCAAACATAGCAGAGTTCCACCATCAGAATCCCACTAACTCTGAAAGGCACTAGCACACACACAAAAGCATAACAGTTAATATCTTGTCGTTATGTCTTAATCTTAAACCATCTTCAGCCTAAGGCATGTGACATAGCAGTGTAGATGCAGAGCCCAGACACTCGAAGAGATGAGGAAGGAATGGAGGGACTTGGCAGTAGAAACACTTAGCTGTTTAAAAATAAAGCAGCAACACTAATTCTACAAATGAAGGACAGTAATTTGGAATACCCAATTACATAGAAACGATAGAAACATAATGAAGCCAGAAAAAAATGTCAGTATTTTTATTCTTAAGAAATGGTCTTTGGAACCATTTGGAATCATGACCAGACAGCTAGAAAATACAGTTTTTAACATGTAATTGTAAAAGATTGCCATTCAATTGACACAACTGACACCCTGGGTTTTACTTATAGTTTTCACCAATGACAGAATCCAATTAAGTAATACTAAATCTTATTGAACAATTACATTTTGTACATTCTTAAAGCTATGCTAAACTGGTTAGAATATATTGGCTTGCATATTTTATTTATTCAAATATGCTTTATTTATTTTTAGAAAGAGAAGGGAGGGAGAAGGGAAAAGAGTTAGAAACATTGATGACAGAGAAACATCAATCAGCTGCTTCCTGCACACCCTTACTGGGGATCGAGCATGCAATCTAGGTATGTGCCCTGACCTGGAATTGAACGAGTGACCTCTTGGTGCATGGGTCAACACTCAACCACTGAGCCATGCTGGCTGGGCTTGGCTTGCATATTTGAAAAGAATGTGTTTCTCTTCTGTGCATGTAGCTCAGTATGTTCATTCATATATCCTTTTAAAATAATTATTGGTATATTTTCATAACAGCAATGAAACATAACTACAAAGTAACAGCATTGATTTCCCCCCCAAAATTATAGAACTCCAAGACTCAGATACTTGTTTTTTTCTCTCTGGGAAGTAATAAACTTATTCCAATCATGCAATCAATATTTAATGCATGTGTAAGTCTACTTCTGAAACTGTCTTGAGGGATTAAGCATACACTCTTTTATTAACAGATCTCTAACAATTTTTTAAATACCATTCTCAATAGTTAAAATAATGCTTTTTCATATCCATTTATCATATCTTATTTATACTTAAAACTTAATTTTTCCCTTTCACTGCTATTTTAAAATATACTTGCAAATACTGTTGCTGACTATCTAGATACAACATTTTAAAATGTCCTTCACATGACTATCAAATTTCTTTGCAGCCGAAACCGGTTTGGCTCAGTGGATAGAGCGTTGGCCTGTGGACTGAAGGGTCCCAGGTTTGGTTCCAATCAAGGGCATGTACCTTGGTTGCAGGCACATCCCCAGTGGGGGATATGCAGGAGGCGGCTGATCGATGTCTCTCTCTCTTCGATGTTTCTAACTCTATCCCTCTCCCTTTCTCTCTGTAAAAAGTCAATAAAATATATATATTTTTAAATTTCTTTGCAAAAGAATTGCAAAAAATTTCTAATTCATTCAGTAGAGTAGGAAAGTCCAGCACTGAGTATTAACTTGACAAAATATTAGCTAATCATTAGTCCAAAAAACATATTTCATTTTAAATTACATATTTCTGTCTACTGATAACATTGAATATTTTTTAACACGTTTATTGGCTATTTATATGTCTTCAATTCTAGTTCCAGGCTTCTTTGTCCTTTAAAAAATATTATTTGAGGGAGGTACCATTGTTTTTGTTCATATAAATTATTTGCAATCTAGAAATCAATTAAGATCTGTATTTTCTTTGCCGTTATATGCTTTAATTTGGTGCTTTGTATATTTGTATGGAACAGTAAGAATGAGGCATTTTCCCTCACTTTTATTCCCCCAAACCACTCACTGAACACTCTGCGTACTCTCTACCAGGGAGATGCTCCCCTGTCAGAGGCTGCTAATCCTCCTCAAATCTCTAGTCCCCATTGTTCTCCAGGAGCAGAACCTCTGATCTGCAACTGGGCCTGCGGCCATACATGTTGTAGACCATGGTTCCCACATTCCAGCTGTGAGAGAAGAGCAGCTCCTCTGTGCCCCTGTCCAAGAACATCTGGAGGCGGTGGTCCCTAACCACGGGAGCAAACGGGGCTACATCACCTAGGAGCAGCGGGTGGGAGGACTTCCCCAGGATCAAGCCTCCTCCCCTCTTCTAGGGCAGCAAAGGTAACCCCTTTGGCAGAGCAACCCCTTCTCCTGCCTTTTGTGCAGGTGGGGGCAGTGGGAACCGCTCTGCAAGGAGTGTGGTCCCAGGAGTTAGAGGCAGCTGTGCTGAGGTGGAAGAGCCTGTGGGAGGGAGAGCTTATCCTAAGGCCAGCTGCTCCTGCTTTGCAGGTCTGTTCTCACACATGCACACACACACTCAGAACAGAACAGAAAACCATTTACGGAAAGCTGACCGTAACATCTGAAAATAAAAACAGAAAAGAAGGAACAGAGAAAGTATTTCCCTGCTGACAATGTCTATGGGCTGTGCAATCTACAGTCTGCCAAATAACTCGACTCTTGTATGCCCTCAGAAGAGGATTCTAGTGAATGGAAGGGAAAGAGCTAGCATGCCACAAAATGGCACTGAAGTAGGAAAGAAAAGAACAAGGCAAAAAATTTAGGATTTTGTGTTTTTAGATTGTTCTCTGCATACAGACTTAAAGATAGCTCAAAACTTAATTTGCAATTAGTTTTCTGATGCCATTACTATTATAAATAGGGGTTAGATTCCCTGGGTATCTCTCCCAAGTCTATGAAACTAATAAATAAGTATTGGTTATATAATTACATCATATACCATTATAAGCAAACCAAATACTTGAAGATGATTAAAACCAATGCTGACTATGTGGAATTATGTTGGCTATGGAAAATTATGTTTGAATTTCTGTAAGGACGTTTTTATAGAGGTTATACAAGAGTTTAGAAAATGATGGCACTGGTCTCTGTAAGTTAAAGTGAATTCTAAAACGCATGTTCTCCCTTTTATCTGATGGGAATGTATCATCAGCACCAGCTTTGGTCTGATTAACCAGCATCTGATTCTGGAGAGGGGCGTGGTTTACAATAGCAGCGATGGAGGGCTAAAGAGAGCCCTAAACCAGTTTCATGAAGTAACTAGGCCAAAGGAGGTGGAAATGGGCAATGTGGAAGACGTTAACAAGTGCTGCATACACATGGGAAGCTACCACAGAAAGACACAATGGAGTTCTTTGTGAGGAAAAGAGAGGAAGAAATCCCACAGTGGGTACATTCCAGGAGAGTGCAGTGCTATTGAAACAACTATGAGGTCTGAAGAACTGCCCACAGGAAGGTGGAATCAGGCCAGAGCAAAAAACCTGTGTTTATGTTTGCATATTTGGGTATGCACTGTGTGCTGTTGGAGATTAAGAGGGAGGAAAAACTGGGGTTTGTATGCTCTGTACATTAACTGTTAGCTATTAATACAATAGAAAAGACTTATCAACTATTTGGCTACAATGGAACTCCATTAAGGGCTCTGAAACATATATATTTTCTAATTGCATAGCATATCCTCTATGAATAAAGAGAGGGTACGTGTAAGATTCTCTGCTAGATATTGTCAATATAAAAATAAACGTGACATTTCTCTCAATAGGTGCCTTATAATAGGTTACAGAAATTTAAACTTAATTTTACATTTCTGCGGAGTTATTAATAATGTGTATTTTGAACAAAATATGGTGGCTCCTATAAGACGGTCCTGCCAACGAACTTTAAGTTTTTTAATTATAAACTCGAAGGGCGAGAGAATATCTCCCTCCTGTTTGGGGGTAAAGGCCACTAGGATAGCCGGCAGTGGTCAGCACTATCACGGCTATTCCATTTCTGAGTTCTGTTACCACGGCTCACGTCCACAGGGAAGATTCCTTCAAATCATGCCCACTACTTACCACAGACCGACCCTCGCACGAATCTCCTTAGATGAGGTCGCTCTGGGAGGTAGCGATATTTGCATCCAAATATACTGAGGTTTGAGGTGTGGTCTCCAAAGAAACGGAGCTGGCGGTATCTCTCCCCACATCGATAGCAAAAATTAGTGTTACATTGTGAACAGGTCATGTGATCACACCCTTCAGTTCTCTGGATGTGGATCTGTGGCCGCAAAAGAGGGAAAGGGCAGAAGGAAAGGCGATTAAAACTTCCAACAAGTAAATCTGGGCAGAGGTTACGGAACAACATCTACAAGTTTTGCCACTCTATAAACCTTTTTTACATAGCAGTCCCGAGCCTTTCAATTTGCTTGCAATCAAGCATGTTCTCCAGGATCGTCTTTATGTGTCAAACGCTCCAAGTGTGCAAAGCTCAGGAACATTTCAGGCACTCATATGCTATTGGCTGGTTATGACCAATGTTTAAACTAACACATCCCGAAGAGAGCTCGCATGTCTTTCTAGACATACGCCAACTCAACGGTCAGGAGGCATTTTAAAATGCTGGGAAAGTGGATGGTGTGTAAGCTGTGTTTAACAAGGTGACTGGAGGAACAAGAGGAGATAAAGAGTATGTACTCCTTAAAAGCACATATGACGTAAAACTTTCTGAATACACATCAAGGAGCAGAAAGCTCTTTGCGTGGAAGGAAATGTTAGGAGCTAGAAGTGTATTCACAATACCATATTAGTTCCCAACTGTAATATCATTTGCAAATATGGGTATAGAACTGTTTGCAGAATTTTATTTGTGCAACTAAGCCCCTTCCTCAATTGTTGGAGTCAAGTTACATGAAATACAACTTCACCCTTAATGTAACAAGGCTTTTCTTCTTGAATAGTCCACCGTATACCCAATACGGCGGTCACTGTCTCAAGCACTGGTTTTACTCTTTGAGATATAACTGGATACTTGACACAGACAGAATCCTCAAGGACACTCATAAATGGGAGCCATCTTTCATTCCAGGATGTGCACACTTAGTTTCTCAGGTGAGCATTCAATGAAACGGAACTTAGTATTTCATAACAAGGGTTTGGTAACACTGTCCCACTCTCATGTGACAGAAACAGAACCAACTAAAAGCAGCCTTCCCATTTCGCCACTGAGTAGGCACTTACTACATCCAAGCTACATCTCACTTATTCTTATCAGAGGTATATTTTTAATCATTATGTTTTAATTTAGGACATTTATTTAAAATGTCTCCAATACCACTTTGACTGTTGAGCGTTTTAACCCATGACTTTGCTTTGGGACTAGTGTTCAGCGAATATTTTAATGCAATCGAGAACGCCACCATTAATCATGGGAGTCAAAACCTCCAGTGGCTGCTCGACACTTTTTAGTTCAGCTTTGGCCACAGTCCACGACTTTACAGATTTCATTTAAAATAATGCTCTCCCGCAATGCGCAGTGTAGTTCCCTAAGCTTCTATAGCAGTTACAATTATGTTTTTCAAACACTGGACAATGATTATGAAAATGGGATAAAGTCACCCAGGAATGAGAGATCTTTAATGTAACAGGAGTAATTAAAAGGTTGACAGATAACGAAAATTACCCATTTCAAATCTAACCTCGTTTTACGGATTGTTCAAATAACATTTTTGAAGTTGCTAATTCAAAATCACAGGCAGGGTTTCAGTTTAGTGGTTAAATAACTGAAATTTAAAACTTGGATTTAAAGAAACAATATGAATTTTAAAACGACTTCCGAGGTTGCTTTTAAAATAACCAAAGATATTAATCATAGCAATGGTAAAAGTTTCTTGAGTCTGTCTATCTATCTATCTATCTATCTATCTATCTATCTATCTATCTGCCTATTTATCTACCTATCTACCTGCGCACCCATCTGGAAAGCTTCTAGGGACAGTTACAATTTTGAAGAGATAATAACTAAGCACAGGACAGCATATTACAGGCACTTAATATAAGATCCGTGAAGGGACCAAGGAGGAAAAGTGCACTGAGTTTCTGACAGGATGTTAGGTATTCAAAATCACTGGGTGGATTGTAGGTTAAATGTCCATTCTCTCCCAGTGGCTGATTCTCAGCAGGTAACTGTCAGCCATATAGAGAGGGTTGAAAGAGCCCGGGTTTTGATTTTAAGAAGTCCTCTGTTTAAGTTATGGCTCCACTAGCTGTACTAAGAAATTACTTGAGCCCGGCCAGCATGGCTCAGTAGTTGAGAGTCGACTTATGAATCGAAGGTCATAGTCCGGTTCTGGGTCAAGGTATATGCCCAAGTGGTGGGCTCAACCCCCAATAGGGAGTATGCAGGAGGCAGCCAATTAAGTGATACTCATCATCATGTTTCTATCTCTCTCTCTTCCTCTCTGAGATCAATGAAAAAAAAAAAGTTACTTGACCTCTCCCAAGCCTCAGTTTCAATATTACTTAACATGTGATAATGCATGAACAGTGCTTAACCCATTGTTTGACACATACTGAGTCAGAACAATATAATATTGGTTCCCCTTTATGCACCAAAAAATGCGAGTAACGTGGGCAATGTAACAGCACACCTCCTGATTGCCAGATCGTCCCCTTCCTCACTTCTTGACATGGGTGATTCTTGGGCAGATGCTGAACTAGACAACACCTTCCTAGATGGGGAAGGGCTAGCTGTGGTTAAAGGCAAAGAGCATCTGTGGTCAAAGGTTACTAACAACTCATTATTTGGTCAATATAGGCAAAACTTACTTTTTCTGCTATTGGCCAATCTATCCTTTTAAAATTGTATCGAGCCCTGGCCGGTTTGGTTCAGTGGATAGAGCATCGGCCTGCAGACTGAAGGGTCCCGGGTTCTATACTGACCAAGGACACATGCCCAGGTTTCCGGCTGAATCCCCTATAGGGGGCATGCAGGAGGCAGCCAATCACTGATTCCCTCTCACCATTGATCTCTCTCTCTCTCTCTCTCTCTCTCTCTCTCTCTCTCTCTCTCCCCCCACACACCCCCCCCCCTTTCCTTTTTCTCTGAAAACAATAAAAAATACATTACAAAAAAAAAACTGTATCAACTTTTTTTCTTTTATCTGACAGTCTAGTTAGAGCAGATGCAGATTTCACGGGGCCTGAAGGTTATGTGATTTGAGGGCCCGCTTCAGGAGAAGAATGTAAATTACAAACACAAATGAGATCCCTGCCTAAGAAGGGACTTGGTAGGTGAGGGTCTCTGAAGCCTAAGCTCTCTCGCTTCCAGGTACACTCACCCCTAGCCCAGCATTTGCCCTCTGCCTGTTTCTGGGAACGATTCTGAAGAACCGTTCCTGGGCCCAGATCCACTCAGCACAGTGGATAGTGTACAGGAAGAATGTAGGCCAAAGGTCCTGCTGGACCTTGGCACCATTTCTGATCCTTCCTTAAACCACCTGAGCGTGTTTAAAGAGAACTGCTCGGCAGCCAAAATAAAGATGACTTCGTCATACACTCCACTTTTTCACTGTAGGCCATATTTGATCTTGGAATGGAGACAAGAAAGCTTAACTTTCCCTGATCACAAAGCGTGGTGTTGTATTTGACTAGCAAAGAGAAAGGGACTAATATTTGCTTAGAGAGCATCCTGTGCCAAGCATTGTAAACAGATTAGCGCCTTTAAGCCTCATAACCGTACCATGAGACTGGCATTCTTACTCACAGCCAGAGCTCAGAAAAGGAAGCTGCTAGAGTGAATAGAGAACGGGTTTTGATTCATGTCCGTGTCTTTCTCAAACTAAGCAGCCTCTTATGATAAACTTAAAGATAAAATCAGAGATCAATCATCTTAGTTAAAAGATAGAATAACCTTTGCATTAGTCAGACTTACATGTTTCCCGCTCCTGCACAAGGCAAATCTCAGTCTTTCTGCTTGTTTTAGCTTTGTTGGGGGGACCAACTCATTTCTTTCTTTAAAACAGTATCAAAACTTTTTCTGACAGGAAGGTTGTTCTAGTAAGTTCAACTTGTTACCGACAGTTCATTTCCCTTGAAATTTCACCTACAATTTGTCACACTATATCTGTAATATTGTTTCATTGACTTCTAAAATCTTTATGAGGCAAATTTACTTTTTCATTAAAATCACAAAGACAGCAATTTATAGTCTCTCTGAACAGTCCTTATTTCTGAAATAATATTCTGAGCGCAGCAAGCAACTAAAATATTGTTGGTCCAATATTTCTGTACAGGAAGTGATAAAATTACAAGCCCTGACAATATTCTATAGTCACCTTGTACACTGCAGGATTATATATGGTTCTATAGATTAATTTGATCACTTCACACACATAAAGCAATGACTTAATCATGAGAAAATAATTTCATTAATTTACCAACTGTGAAATACATAGTACTACTGCCTTTAATATTACTGTAAATATATTTTGATTAGATGAAAATGTATTATAACTTGATACTAACAGAAAAACAAATTGATACAATGTAAGTTACTGTGCAACAGGGGGTATTACTTTTCACATTTATTAAGCAAGTTGTGATTTTGGTTTCCCAGGGGATTATATATTTCATATGCTAAATGAGTTCCCTATATATTTCATTCAGGAGCACATTTTGACAATGCCATCTTTATTTTTAAGACATAGAGCCTTAAAATGTAGGCTTAAATTACGTTCACATAAATTATTTTATCAACGAAACTGTTTTAGCGACTTAGTCACCCAGTGGCTATAATTTAGAATCAAAATTTTGTTTTTACTTAGGAGACTGACACAGAGTAGACAGAGCCGATATTCCTAATCTGAAACTGACTACTCATAATCCACAAATGTCACCTGGTTTGATATTACTCACAGGGGTTTTCTCCATCTATAACAAATAAGGATGGCTGGTACTTAAAGGCGTTGAATATTCAAACACTAAATGCTGCGATATACCCCTTGACGGAGCCTGCAACCAAAGTACCTGTCCTTGACCAGAATGAAACCCAGGATCCTTGAGTCCACAGGCTGACGCTCTATCCACTGAGCCAAACTGGCTAGAGCTCACTGTTTTTCTTACTCATCTCAGCTGGCTACCATCCCATGTGACTGATATATCCAGATCAACTATTTTTTCTCCAGGAAACATCTACTCCTTCATGCATTCGACAATGAACTATTGGTCCATTGGTAAAATCTGATATGGTCCCGCCCTGGAAGAGCTTACAGTCTACAGTGTAGAAAGACATCACCCCATTGTACAAATAAATATACATTCATAAGCTATGACAGATGCTACGAAGGAAAAGATCAAGGTGTGGAGAGAGTCCTTGATCGGTGGAGAGCTTGATGTGGTCTAAGGGTCAGAGAGGCTTCTCTAGGGAAGTGACATCTGATCTGAGAAATAAAGGTCAAGTAGCAGTTTACCAGTTAGGAGGACTCGGAGGTAGGAAGAGCATCCCCAGCACAGTATATTCATGACACCGTACCCATGAAATGAGAAGCAACCTGCACTAGCCCTGTCGGAGCATTTCTTACCCTACATCCTAAAACTCTATCTGTATCCTCCCACCCAAACCCTCTATTCCCCCAGTTGGTGAGATCTAAAAGGACTCAGATCATGTTCAACTTGTTTATTGCTTTACTAGAGACCCAGTGCACTAAAATTGTGCAGAAGAAGGGGGTGGGGTCTCTCAGCCTGGCCTGTACTCTCTCCTATCAGGGACCCTTTGGGGTATGTCTGGTTGCCGGCTTAGGCCCAATACTGGCAGTTGGACATCCCTCTTGAAATTCAGGACCGCTGGCTCCTAACTGCTTGCCTGCCTGCCTGGTCACCCCCCAACTACCCCTCTGACGACCTGGCTGCCCTTCAACTGCCCCCCTGCTGGACTGGCTGCCCTCTAACTGCCCCCCTGCCAGCCTGGTTGCCTCCTAACTGCCCACCCCCCTCCACCACTGGCCTGGTCGCCCCCTAACTGTCCAGAAGAAAGTCAGATGTCCAGATGTCTGGTCACCCGGTCTAATTAGCATATCGCCCTTTTATTAGTATAGATTATAGCGACTTGCACAGGTCCTATCACATAGCATGTTCTCAATAATATCTTAAAAAGACAAATGAGTATTATCCATGACCTTCTAATCGCCACATCTAATTTTTGTATTCTTATCTAATTGTATCTCTCAGTGTCATTTAATTGCTTGACCACTATCTCCTTCTGACCTTTTATATACTCTTGCTTCAGTGCCACCCTTATTCCAGGTGCTCCTCATAGCTCTCTGAGGTTCCTATTTCTTCACCTATCCTTAATTCCACTCAGGGCTCCCTCACCATTTTGCACATATTCTTTGGATATAATCTCCTCAATACCCAAATGGTTTCAACTTCCTTCAACTCGATCTCATTTCTTAACTTCCACTGTGGACTGACTCCTGAGCTGCGGACTCAGGGAGCACCTGTGAGGAGCTGGTAATATATATCCATATGCTGTAATGCCATTTCAAAGTCAAATAAGAAAAAGCAAATTCACCATCATTCCATGGCCCCCTGGTCCAACAACAAAATAAAACTAGGCCCATCTCCTCATTGTATCTCAGTTTATGGGATATCCATCCACTTAGACACCCAAGCCAGGTATCTGATAGGTACACTCCTTTTACTTCCCACATTCAACTAATCATCAAGGTCAGACAGTTTTAGGCCTAAGATACTTCTCTACTCCTTCTCCTCTTCTCCAGCTGTTTGACCACTAGCTTAGCTCACTGTCATCATTTCCTCCTACATGTCTACAACTACCTTCATATAATCAAAAACAAGCCACATGACATATATATCTGATGTCACCCTTCCCCTCCTTACAACTTCTCATCTGGGGTATGAAATACAAGTTTCTTAACATTGCATGCTAAGCTCAGGCTCCTGTTTGTTTCTATAGACCCACCTTTCACCACTTCCTTCTGTGAATCTTACGCTGAGGGAACCACAAAGCACTTGTGGCTCTTTGTTCACAGCATACATTTCCTGGCTTGGTACCCTTATACTTAGTTTCACTCTTGGATACCATCTATCAGGCCAAAATCCATCCAATAATCCTTAACAACCCACCTCTCCCTGGATTCCCCAAGACGAATGAGATACCCCATTATAAATTCAATCTCAGGATAGTGAACGACTATTAAAATTATTTGTGATAAAGATGGGGCATTGGATGAAACACCGTTTAGATCCTAGAAAGAATTTGCCATCAAATAATCAGACTTTTCTCATAACTAAGATCTAGACGTTGGTACAAGAAAATAACAGCAGTGATAACACTGCTCCAAAAGTAATGATCTCAAGCAATCTGGAGAGTTAAAACAGATAATCAGTACTGAAGGGGATTTTATTTTTTGAATGGGCCCTATTTGAAGGCAGCCACGGGCCCCACCCTGAATGGGATTTTGTAGTGGCGTGTGTGATACCAGAGAACTGCAGGATTGTAAGATCCAACATGAACAGTCCAAGTCCTTCAGCATTCATAGCTCAGAGATAAGGGTCCACAGGTATGGCTTTTGTGCTAATTTTATGTGAACAAGGGCAAATTAATCATTGTCTCTCAAAATACGTTCTTGCCCAAAGCAACCTGTTACAGGATTCAAGAGAATAAAATATCTAAAGGGAAGTAGCATGACAAGTAAATTTCCTTAATTCCAAAATCACAATAAATTATGAATAAATATAATTCACTTTCCCCTGACTGCTTTTTCCAGTTATATAACCTCTCTGAAACTATTTCTACATCTTGAAATGGGAAATTACCCTTTTCTCATAACTTTCTTTTGAGAATGAGATAACAAATATAACTTACATACTACATTACTGTGAAAAATCTTAAGAGTTCCACCAAAAGGTATTGCATAATTGAAATCTAGATGGCACACTTAGTATCTATCTCAGGATTAAGGATTTGAAGGGACACATAAGTATAAAACTACAATGGAGACTGACATGTAGCAACTACCAGTATATGTCAGATAGTATTATTATAAATACTAGAGGCCCAATGCACAAAATTCATGAAGGGCCTTGGCTTTGTCCAGTAAGAAGGATGTCTGGTCTAATTATTATTATAGATAATTATTGTTACTGTGGCAAGAACAAAAAGGAACACGGAGCATTGTAGAAAGCATTTAGATGAATAAAATAAAGATGGCATATCAGAATTCAGCACTCGCTGAAACCGATTTGGCTCAGTGGATAGAGCATCGGTCTTCAGACTTGAAGATCCCAGGTTCGATTCCAGTCAAGGACATGTTACCTTGGTTGTGGGCACATCCCCAGTAGGGGGGCGTGTAAGAGGCAGCTGATCGATGTCTCTCTCTCACTGATGTTTCAAACTCTCTATCTCTCTCCCTCCATCTCTGTAAAAAAAACAATAAAATATATATATTTTTAAAAAGAATTCAGCACTCCCTATTCATGTCTCGGCATTTCTTTTTTTTTTTTTTTAAAGAAGTCACATGAGTATGATCAATGGACACAGACAATAGGGGGTAGGGCATGTGCTGGGGGTGGAAGCGTGAGGGGTGAGGTCAATATGGGAAAAAAGGAGACATATGTAAAACTTTTAATAATAAAGAATTTTAAAAATAAATTTAAAAAGTGACTATCTTGTCACCTAGAAATAGGAATATGTATGTTGACAAGGGAATAAAATAAATGACTTAATTGCTCATTAATTCATAAATCACATTACTTATATATTAGCCTACCAAAATGTACAATTTCCTAATTATTTATCTCTATTCACTGTTTTAGAAAATGTCCTAAATTGCGCTGTGGATTATTTAGATAAGAGGAAAATTAAGGTGGTCAGCTGCATGCAATCTAGTTCTGTGACTATGTTTGTACCACAACACATCAATGTTTGTATAAATATTCCTCTTACCTTTGTATAAAAATATCTCATTGGGAAAGGAATGTTTGAGGGATTGTCCTTTAATTTTCTAAATAAAAAGAAAGCTAACCATTTTGATAAATATTAAACCAACTTTGCTTTCGTAAGCTCATATTCTGAGCAACATTTAACTTTTACTTGAGCAAGGAAAAAAAAAAATTATAGGCAAATCCTTAAGAGGTTGTGTAGACAAGTAGAGATGTTTAAATAGCTCCAGCCAGAGCTGGAATGGTATATAATCTGTTCCACTGTTACATTTTATTTCTTTCTAATCATGAACTATTTCAAACATTTTAAAAATTAGAGATAACAACGTCATAGACATACATGGATTCACTACCTACATTTAATCATGGTAATATGTTGCAATATTTACTTGAGAAATAAATTTTTGAAGAGACAATGCTTCCTTTATATACTGCCTTCTTTATATAATTGTTTCTTAACTTCCTGTTTACTTTAAACTGGCTTAAGTCAAATGATCAGTTAAAGGGCCAGAAGATATGGCTACTCTTTTGGAAGTATATTTGTTAAAAAATATATACTCAAGAGGGCAGAAATCTGGCATTGGGAAAAATGGGGTTTCAACAATTTAAAACCTCATAAAGGAAGAACATAATATGGATAACAGCCCAAATCTGGTTAAGACAAGGAACACTAATGAACTAATATTAAACTATTTGAGGAATAACCAGAAGACTGGATTATTAACCATTATTACAAAGCCTCCCTCCCCCAACATCCTTAAAGGCTTCATAACTGTAATCTTTCATAAAGTTTAGTATTATATTGGACAGTAATACCAAGATTTTTAATTCTTCTAAAATCTAAAATTTTCAGGCTTTTAGGAATATCTAGCTGGGATTTTGCTACATGTTTATAATAAATTAAAATAAATATTTATTTAAAAGTTTGTTTTAAAGAAACAAGACTTTAAAACATATGTATTGAACAATAAAATTATATGTGGTTACCACTTTCTGAAAACAAAAACAATAACATAGATTACTTTCAGTTAAAAGAATCGTAATGAGTATACACTTCAGAATTGTTTAAGTATTTCAAGCTTTCAAACAAAACATAAATTAAAAAAAAAACACCATTTGCACATAAAAATGGTTAAGATGGTAAATTTTATGTTTCTTTGTGTTTTTTTTCTTACCACAATACAAAAACATGGGAGTCCTGATATAGTTCCCAAAGTCATATGCCTAAAAGAAAACTGAAACCATTTGTAGTATTCAAAAACAGTCAATAAAATATGACTTACACTGACATAAATGTTGTGGAACTTGAATCTCACCGGACGGTAGATTCTCTGCTACACGGTGGTCACGTAAACTGATTCCACCTTCCTCGGCTCCTCTCCTTTCAGTTATTTCAAAGGTAATTCCCTTTAAAGCCCCTGCCTTTTAGCCACTGCCTCACAAGGGAACCAGCACGCATACTTCCCCTTAACCGTGCATATTTGTTAAAACCGCGGGAAGTTTGCAATGCGCTCAGTAAAGTCATTACAGTTGGCTGCCTTTTCTTTCTAGTATACATCAGAGTCCTTTTAATGTTAGAGGAGGGATTACAGTAACAAAGCCATGTTTCTATGTATTACCTCAATTCATTCAGGATTTCCTGCTGCATAAGGCTGCATGTTGCTCATTCAGCATACAATCTTACAGCCAGGCTAACAGGTAATTGTTTTCATAGCTTTCCAGAGAGAGATAAAGAATATTTATATTCAAAATGTTAAGTAGAATGACTTAACAGCACACCAAAATATCTACGGGCCTTCATTTAGTCTGAAACTGAGAAGTAGCTTTCAATAAAGAGAAAAAACAACAGAGGGGGAAAGGCCTTATTTTCCCATCGTCCATCAATAGATGGAGAATAAAATGTACTGAGCAGCTGGATCGGAAGAAGCCCTAAAATGGAAAGGATAACTGCAGATGAAACTGCCATGTACAGGGGAAACAAACAGAGTTTTAGCACAGACATCTTTACACCTCACTTCTAAGAGGGCCAGGTCACCTAAACTATTTCCAAAATGTCTTCCAAATAACTAAGAATGGACATGTTATTCCAAGCAATATTTTTACTTACTGTACGTATAAACTAGTGTGTGCATTTGGCATAGTGATCCATGCTCATTAGCCAGTCTCAGATACTTTTATTGCTTCAAATTGAATTCACAATGATTAATTTAAAAATTTGTCTGAAACTTCAAATTTTATCTATCTGTTGCTAAGTTTCTGGGGACGAAATGGCAAGATTGTTCTTAAAAGGAAATAAAGCCCAATTTAGACATGATTAAAAAAAAAGCAAATTTGGGTCAAAACCGGTTTGGCTCAGTGGATAGAGCGTCGGCCTGTGGATTGAAAGGTCCCAGGTTCGATTCTGGTCAAGGGAATGTATCTTGGTTGTGGGTACATCCCCAGTGGGGGGTGTGCAGGAGGCAGCTGATTGATGTCTCTCTCCCATCGATGTTTCTAACTCTCTATCCTTCTCCCTTCCTCTCTGTAAAAAAAAAAAAAAAATCAATAAAATATATTTAAAAAACAAACAAAAAAAACCAAATTTGGCAAAAAGTGGAAACCCTATATGTCAGATTACACATACACATATACACACATATCATTTTCTAATGTGAACTTTAAAAAAAGAACCTTCAAATTTCAACAATTCCTATTCTGCCAGCAACAAATCCAAAGTTTTCTGGCTGAACCGACTTGATGCTTTCTCTTTGGACACTCTTTCAACATCAAGGTCGAAGCTCAGATACCTGCTCACTCCTGCTTCTTTGCATGATTATAAGAGAAAGATGAAACATGGGATTCACAGAGTTACACTAAGTCCTGATTTTAGCATTTAGATTGACAAGAGGCAAATGATCAGTTTACTGTAACCCTCAAGTGAGGAGCAGTGGCAGAGGGGAAAACTAGCAAAGGGTCGCAGGATTCCAAGCCTGCCTGGAGAAGGTATTATAATACAGGTGGCAACCTGTAAACAATACGTGCATACCATTTGTATACTAGCTTTACCCTGTACACACATCTCCGTTTGTAGGTGGAAAAGAAGAATTTGGAAGTTTAAAGATAATTATTTATACATGACCACCCTAAAATTTGAAATGCAATGCAAAAAAAAGCATATACGTTGTTCACATACAAAATTTTCGATTTAGTGATGTGATACAATGGCTCTTGTAAAATGAAACTGCCTATGTTCTTCTCCACCTGCAGTAGTCAAGTTCTACCTACAATTCGCTTCCATGTTGTACAGTGCTACCTTGAGATACGAGTTTAATTCGTTCCGTAACCTTGAGGCGTGGGAAACTATGAGATGCTCGAGTCACGGTAAACTGGTGGGTCGTGTGCAGCCGGCCGATCCGCGCGATGACTCCTATCTCAACTGTTGCTCGTATTTCAAAGCAAAAATCGCTCGCTCAACGGCTCGTATCTCAAAAATCTCGTATGTTAGGACACTCGTATCTAGAGGTACCACTGTAATGACATTACTCCATGACATGTAGGTGCACACGTGTCTGTCCTCTCCCCCTACAGGCGCGCTCTCTCACCTTGCACTTTGGACACTTCTGAGCGTTCCGCTGGCCGTGCTCAATCTCGCTGGCCCAGTGGCGCAACAACTTGTCTCCTTTCTTGTACTCCTTGCAGTTAACACCTTCATGCCAAGGAGAGTGGCACTTAAAACACCAGACGAATTGGCAAGTGGGGCACTGGATCTGTGTAAAGAAACGCAGGGTTAAGCACTAGTAGAGAAATGCCGAAAGAGTCCCACGCGTGAGAATGGTGATGCTTGGGGGAAATTAGCGAAATGGTTATCATTTATCCATATGTAAAGTGTCTCCCCCTTTCCACGACATGAACGACAATGCGATACGCCTGTCCTGTTATTAAAGGAGAAAAGCAGTGCTTTGGCATGGATGAGTCAGCTGTTTGTAGGCGACACTTTGAATTAAACACTGGGCACATTCTGGAAATCAATTTGGTCTTAAGAAAAATCTCCCAGATTGAAAGAGAATACAACCTGGTCCTCCATCCACACACTCAGGAGGCAGCCTTTAAATTCACTTTCTCTTGAACCAAGTTACCAAGCATTTCCGTTGCACTTTTTATCAATGGCTTCATGCACTTTTATAAAAATCAAAACGCCCCAGATGCTTCATCAAATGAAAACACTCGGGCAAACATACTGCATTTGCTATACCAGCATTTGCTATGAAGCACCACCGGAGATAATGAATAGCTCCTTTTTTTTACTACCAATCTAAGGGAAGCTAATTATAAGAATAATACAAAGGATCCTATTAGAAATATATCAGTCTTGGTGGTTCTGTGGCCTGGTATGTAGGAAATCATCAGAAAGATGTCATTACATGTTCACTGAATGACAGTGTGAGAGTATGTGTGTCTGTTCATTGAAAACTTTGCCCTCCATGTGACATGGAAGACTTTACCTGACTTCCTTTATTTTGAATGACAGTGGAGTACCTAATTCTTACATAATATTTCTGGTCCTCACTCTCAGAAGAGACATGGGCATGCCCTAGCCGGTACTGCTCAGTGGATAGTGTTGGCCTTCGGAATGAAGGGTCCCAGGTTTGATTCCGGGCAAGGGCACATACCTGGGTTGCAGGCTCAATCCCTGGCCCTGGTCAAGGAGCATGTGGGAGGCAACCAATAGTTGTGTCTCTCTCATATCAATGTTCCTCTCTCTCTGTCTCTCCCCTTCCCTTCCACTCTCTAAAAATCAATAGAAAAATATACTCGTGTGAGGATTAACACACAAAAAAGAAAGAAAAATATCTGTTCAATAAACAAACTTAAATTTATTTAAAAAACAAAGCAAGAAAAACAACAACAACATGGGCAGTTGTTGACTTTCTGACGTGTTTGATTATAGTGAATAAAATATCTGACTCTGAACAACCCTGATTACTGACGATTCTTCCCTGAATTTCGGCATATTAATTACTTCACCTGAGTGAATTTACTGACCACAGTCTGAAAATCACTTAGACTTTCTCTTGGTAAACAATACAAAGTCATTACTTCCTTTTTGGAAAACTACTTTTTTTTTTATAATGTTGATTCCAATATATACATTAATTGAGTGGCAATTATAATCATAACTCAAAGCACTGCTGTTTTCACTTATGTCAAGAAGAGACAATGCTATTCCCATGCAAATATGAAGTAACAAAAGTACTTTTGCTTTTAATTTATTTAAAAACAAAATAATATTTTGTCTACATTTTTTTTAAGTCTTCGTGTTTATTTGTTGAGATTGTGTTACATGGTAATACTTATACGGCTGCATCACATGCATTACTTAGTTTCATCAACAAAATAATTCTGCAAAGTCGGTATGGACACAGGTTTAGGGAGGAAACTGAGGCTCACAGATTAAGTAACTTGACCAGAGTAACGTCACAGTACGTGTTACAAAGAAACTGAAACAAGAAGTCTGCCTGGCTCCAAGGTCAGCTTTCTTCTCACTCTGCCAAGTCTCTCTCATGCTAAACAGAATTCTTTCTTTGACGATTGAAAACCAAATTATAGAAGGCAAAGAAGGTCATGTAACTAAACTGTTCAGTAAGTCAGAATTTTTACATGATTACCAACATAAGGTGAACTTGAAAAATCTTTTTCAAGCCGAGACCGGTTTGGCTCAGTGGATAGAGTGTCGGCCTGCAGCCTGAAAAGGTCCCAGGTTCGATTCTGGTCAAGGACATGTACCTTGGTTGCAGGCACATCACCAGTAGGGGGCGTGCAGGAGGCAGCTGATCGATGCTTCTCTCTCATTCATGTTTCTAACTCTCTATCTCTCTCCTTTCCTCTCTGTAAAAAAAAAAAAAAAATCAATAAAATATATTAAAAAAAATATTTTTCAAGATTTCACTCACATAAAAATTAAGATAATCCTTGGCTTTTTTTTCTTTTTTTAAAAAAGGACTTTACTAGCCAGTCACTTAAAATAACCATTTTTTGCTTTTTACTGATCATTAAAGTGAAAATATATCATATTTAAAGAAGACAAAGTTAAAGCATGTAAATGCCAGATAATAAAAGAATATAAAGTGATCATCCCCCCATGTCACTGAATCGTGAAGAAAAGATATAGTTATTACTTGGGGCCTAAATGAATGTAATTTTCAAATGTAATGAATGAAATGAGGAAGCTGTCAGAAGACGCTGCTTTTCCTCATGTAGCTGCCATTATGTCAGAAGGATCTAAATACTTCATCCAGTTCCCTTCTCGTAGACATTATTCATAATTCTCAATAACTGGACTCTAGCACCGTCACATAAAATAACTCTCTGGGTTTTAATCCGTCAGTCTCAGGTAATATATATGAAATGAACAGAAGGATGAAGGTAACGATGCTTTGAAACTGGGATTCATTCTATGAGAATCTTAGACATTACAATGGTTCAAGGATTTCAGGGGCTATCACCTCTATGGATCTCTAATGAAGACTGTGAGAAACTTTGTGCGATCTCCGAAGGTACCAGAATCATAAGGCACCTGCCAGTTGGTGTCAACAGGAGGGACTCCTATCAATTTCTCGTACGGAACAACCACGGCCTGCTGCAGCTCCCGCTGCCAAGCCTCACCATCAGCACAGACTTGGCAGCAAACTGTGAAAGGAGGTTTGCATCAAGCTCTCACGTAACGATGAACCCTGTCTCTCACTGCAAACAGTAAAGTAACCACTGCTTTGCTTTGGGTTAAACAATAAAAGGACTAACAGCCACCCCCCACCGCCTTGATCTTCAGACTGCCCCCTGAATGCTCTACATGCTGACTTGTGGGTCTGAAGATGCCTTCTTTGTTCTGACCTTCACCCTGTTCGAAATCAGCCTTCCCCAGCTCACCCAGAGACATCAATGCTGTACCAGCTTCCATTCATGTACTGGTGCCTGTTCCTCCACCCGCAGAGCCATCCACAAGCACAGGCCTCCCACAGAGGCTTGCCCTCTGAGGAACTGCAGTCACACAGGGGTCACCATGCTCTCACCATGCTCTCACCAGGAGCAGCACCTGGGCGCTTGTGGGAAACAAAGACTTCGCGTCACACCGAGACCTCCTGAATCAGAGCTGTTCGAAGACACGCTGCCATTTCAGAAGCACTGATCTGTACCATGTGACCCCATCTTCCCGGGACACAATGGATTTACAGCAGGAATGAGACCCTCAGCCAAAAACACGTACCCAGGGGCTGGCAAGCAGCCTTCGAGGTGGCTGGTAGGTGCTTTGTGCAGGAGGCAGCTTACTGATGAATAGGGACCAGCCAAGCCAGACTCTATTTTTTAAAATTTCTTGTTAGCATTGCAAGAATTACAGATGTCTCCTTCCCTCCTTTCCCTCCCCACTACTGCCCCCTGCTGCCTTCACCACACCACTGTCTGTGCCCGTGGGCTATGCAAGGAAGTTCTTTGGTTAATCTCTTCCCCCGGTCCTTTCCCTCTGAGACTGGCCAGCCTGTTTCATGCTTCTATGTCTCTGGATCTATCTTCTTCCTCAGTTTGAGGAGTGAAATGGCGACACACACACCCTTTGCCTTTGCTGTGGAGGGAGGCAAGCTCAGTGACCATAGTGCAGATCACGGGACGAGGGGGCAAGGAAAGGCAGTGCCCTGCTCCCCTGTGTCATTCCTGCTTCCAGCGGAGCCTTGCGGGGAACCTCAGGGAGTGAGGGAGCCGGAGAGCGCACATCTCTGCGTTGTGTAAGCGGAGAAAGTCCCATTAACACAATCTGTCTGCGGAAATCGTATCCAGATCAGATGCTACTTGTTCCGAGACGTCTTCTCTGCCCCCCCACCGACAGATTTAGTGTCTGTCTTACAGCACAAACACGCGGCTCATCTTCCTAGCGGCCTGCAAGCTCCCGAGGGCAAAGGCTGCATCTCATTCATCCTGTCTGTCCCCCGTTAAACAACACAGAGCTTCGGGCACATGGAAGAGCCTCAGTAAATCACGTGAAAAGTGAATTGCTTTGCCCTCAGCGAGTCCTGCGTGTTGGCTAACATTAAATGAATCCACAGAAGAACCCACACATCTGATTTATGGCCAGTGGCGGAGATGTTACCCCTACCTCTTAGGTCAGCGGATGATGTTTACCAAATATTCTGCCCACGTGACATTTTGCTGAGCAGCATGATTAATGTGCAAACTCCTCTACCGGAGGCAGGGCGGCAAGTGTTTCATGCAGAAAGTTATCAGAGTTAGGAATCTTAATTAGCATGTCCCGGACGCCGTAAAAGGTGAAACAGCTTCATTTTACATTTTTAACTTTTGAATTCCCTTTTTTTTTTTAAGAAACCTGAGGTCACAATAACACTCAGAAGACAAGTTAAACCAACCCACTTTTCTAAGCAAGTGGTATTTTCTCTTGACAGTTCATCGTGCCAAATAAAGAAATAACCCACAAAGTTAAAACAGAGGTCAAAACCGAAGAGCTTGCCAGATAAGTCTTTCTTTGCCTAAATTCTATATATTCTACATACATAATTATTTTAAATAAATCACAAAATCACTGCTTATCTAAGTCAGAATATTAGACAACACCCACGTGTAAATGTCGCATTACAAATACAAGATGACTCAGTTTCCCAAGAAGAATTTGCTTCATTAGAACTTCAGGTTAAGACAAGTACTCAATAAGGAAACATATTCATCAATTCATTTGCTCACTCAGCATATATTCATTGAGTACCTTCAAGCAGCAGGTACTGAGTGTACTGATTTTAGGCACATAAAAAAAGAATGAAAACACTTGTCCTCAAGGAATGTACTGAAAGCAGGCAGATATAAACCCAGAGAGGTGTGTAGCCATGTAACAACAAGAGGAGATGCTTAGACAAGTGGGTACCATGGGATGGATGCTCCAGGGAAGAATGGAGGGTTAGCATGGCCTTGAACTATGAGTGGATTGTCACTGGGACAAGTGACAATGGGATAACACTTCAGGAAGAGGGCCCGGCCTGAGCCCCCACTGAGAGCACATGGTGCGTTGGGGAAATATCAAGCGCTCTAGTGCAGCCCCGAGAGAGAAGCCACCTCAGCTGGCTGGACCCTGAGCCTTGCTGAAGTGTCCAAGAACCGGGTTAAACGAGTCTTGCATGAATGCACCTATTCTCTAGATGTCTCTCTCAAAATACAATGTGCTCCAAAAAACTCCCGATAGGAAACATGTAAAACTTATGGCTGTCAGACTAGGGTCTGCCTAAAAAAACTGGTCAAATAATAGGCAAGTCTCGTAGTTCTAAAAGCCCTGTAACAACTTAAGAAGCCCTGACACCTTCTAGACCACTTTATAACAAGCACCAGGCTTGTCTTACTTTTCTGCCCACTGATCAGAGGCCCCCAGAGAGAAGGGTTCTTCACTTGTCTCTTGTGCTGACGATCCCAGGGATAGTGTGATAAAGTGAAAAAAGAAACACACAGTTCCCAGTCCCACTGCAGGTCAATTTATGGTGGCTGTAAGCCTTGATTATTACACTGATTGTAGTTTTTGTCAGAGGTGGGCTAAAAAAGCAAATGAATCCCAACGTTTGGCTCCCCCCTCCTCCCACATTTGGCTTTTGTTGTTAGAAGTTCAAGCTCAAGTAAAGACTCTATAAAATACTACAGCTAATTTATGCATCAAGAAAGCAACAGAGAAAAACTTTAACGACGCATGTCTGTAGTAACTAGAGGGAAAAGTATATCCTCATACAATTTAGTAGTACCGCATCATAGCTGTGTGGTATACATTTTTTTCAAGGGTAACATATATAACACACCCATTTATTTAAGCTTACTTCTTTAAAGTGGGCCAGACGACATCATCCTTCTCTCTTTACAAATCTGTGCCAGCAACAATCACTTTAAAAACAACGCTTGTTTTCTATCGGATCCTGACATCAATGATGTATTAATACCAAGAGAAAACAGTATGTGTCACAAACTAAACTGATCTTGCAGGGCTGATGCACAGTCTAATGCTCAGTCTGTAAACACTGTCAACTGAAAGTGCTGGTGTCAGAGAAAAACCAAAGAGCAAAGCAGCATGCTAGCTACACTGTCGTGGGAAAGCTTTAAACATTTTTTATACAGAAAAGTAATTTCAAGTCATCTTCACAAGAAGGAAGCTTAAACACCATTCATTCTTTCATCTATCTAATTAAACATGCAAGTTATTTATTAGAAACTAGAGGCCTGGTACATAAAATTCATGCACGGAAGGGGGTGTCCCTCAGCCCAGCCTGCACCCTCTCCAATCAGGGACCCTTGAGGGATCAGGTCTAAATGGGCAGTCAGACATCCCTCTCACAATCCAGGACTGCTGGCTCCCAACTGCTCACCTGCCTTCCTTCCTGATTACTCCTAACCACTTCTGCTTGTCAGCCTGATCCACCCCCTAACCACTCCCTAATAGCCTGATTGATGCCTAACTGCTCCCCTACAGTCTGATTGTCCCTAACTGCCTTCCCCTGCTGGCCTGGTCACACCTAACTGCCCTCCCCTGTAGGTCTGGTCACCCCTAACTGCCCTCCCCTGCAGGCCTTGTCACCCCCAACTTCCCTCCTCTGCCAGCCTGGTCACCCTTAACTGCCCTCCCCTGCAGGCTTGATCACCTCCAACTACCCTCCCTTGCAGGCCTGGTCCCTCCCAACTGCCCTCCCCTGCTAGCCATCTTGTGTACACATGGGGGTAGCCATCTTGTGTACACATGGGGATAGCCATCTTTAACCACACGGGGCAGCCATCTTGTGTGTTGGAGTGATGGTCAATTTGCATATTACTCTTTTATTAAATAGGCTGCGATTAAAGAGGTGCAGCTGGGATTTAAAAAAACAAAGGATTGACAGGCCCGCCAGAAGCAGAACTTGTAGGCAGCTATGGCCACTCCTAGGGCTAAAGAACCAAGGGAGTGAAGAAGTTTCTGGAGCCCAGTGAGAATAAGAAATATAGGTGGGAGAATACCTATGGGGAACTTACATGTAGGGATACAGCTACTGCAAGAGCTGTACACTGACTAAGGAAGGGAGGGAGGAAGTAATGTATCCACTGTTCTCTCTTTTCATACTGTCTTTTTCCAGTGACAACCCTCGGCTGAACACAAATAGAAATGGTAAGGAGCCTGGAGAAACAGTCCGGAGAGGCACTTTCTAGAGTACAGGACAGGTCAGAGATGGTTCAACAACAGACACAGGAAGACCATTACCCAAATTCCAGCAATTCACTTAAGCGTTATTTCAATTACACCAATTAGGAACAAGAAACCCATTCATTTGATTATACTCTTAGAGAACTTATTAAAGCTCATATCTCTTGAGGAAATAATGTATTTGTGAGGTTTTATAAAATGTGATTGCTACCCAGAAGGATTATAATTACGAGAAAAAGGAATGCTAAAGATATAACGTAGGAACACAGGGCAAGTTTTCCCATGACATATTATTGTTTTTTTTTCTTTTACCTTATGATGAGTCCAAATACTATTTTGTGAGTTATCAAGGTTTTGTTTTACCTTTGTGGGAAGAAGAGTGACATTACTATTAATTTTGCTTCAAGGAAACCATTAAGAGAAGTTCCCTATGCTGATTCACGGTATGTCTGCCCTTCGATGCACTCCAAATCAATGTGGAAATGGGGGTTGTTTCTTCATCTACACTTGGAAATAAGAAGGAAACCTAGAACTGCTCCTACCTCCGTAAAATATTGACAATTAATAATTTTCAATGATTTTCATCTTCTCTCTTCCATGAAAAACTACAATTTGCACCACTTCCCCAAACATACTTTTTTCATTTCTGTGAATTCAGTGACCATTCCCACTCGTAAATATTAATGCTTCCCATTAGGTCACTACTGAGCATAAGATCCATGTTTCCTGAAAATCTCTGTCTTCAAACTTAACATTATCAACACATCTTAAGTGGAATTAGTTTTCCACCCACTAAAACTACTCACCTTCCTTAAAACAGAGTCCGTTTCATCCCTCCTTTACTCCCAGTCACCCAATCTTTTATCCTACCTCTATTCTTTTTGACTCCTCTAACCCCTTCCCAATAACCCAGGGTTGCTTGTTCCCCATTATCCTTGCCAAAAAAATGAGAACTCGCATAATAATCTCTAGCATGTGTTGAGAGCACTTAGAATATGTCAGAGATGGTGCTAAGCACTTAATATGTGTGACATCATTTAATCCTTACTTAACTCTTATGGAGGTACTATTACCACCTCAACTGCCACTAAAAGATGTACAGACTGTACTCAAGGTTAGAGATGGTACGAGGCAGGGTGAAAGTTTATTTTTATTTTATTATTAAAATGTATTTTTATTTATTTCAGAGAGGAAGGGAGAGGGAGAAAGAGAAACATCAGTGATGAGAGAACCACTGTTCAGCTGCCTCCTACACACTCCCTACTGGAGATTGTGCCCTTGACCAGAATCGAACCTGGGACCCTTCAGTCTGCAGGCCGATGCTCTATCTACTGAGCCAAACCAGCTCGGGCCAGGGTGAGAGTTTAAATTGAGTCTGAAGTTAGTGCTCTTCCTACCTTTTCCTGCTTGAAACATTCAAAATGTCAAGGCTTAGTTTAATGTGTCTAGTCTTTAATGAAACCTTCCCAATCTCTTCTCTCCTTCCTTTTCCTATGCTCTCAGTATTTCCCATCCACACTCATTATAAAACACATTCTTCCTTATACACTGGCCCATTTATTCATTCCTTTCACAAACATGTTTTGAGAGCGTGCTCTACCTGATACAGTGCGTGAAACAGATCATCAGCAGTGAGCAGGCCTGGACCTGGCCTCCTGGAGACCAGTGGGAAGGAGGGACTCTACGTCAATAACCACACACACACACCACAAAGTCCCAGATGATAATTGCTATGGGGAACAACTTCAGGTGCTGGTGACGAGTCTGTCTCCAGGCATCGCCTGAGTGCCAGGAAAGCCGCGAACTCAACCTTTTATTTCCCCATCACTACCTTGTTCCCTGTATTGATACCCAGGTGGAGATGAGGTAATAAATTATAAGTTATAGGAACTGTTTAGGTTTGAAATAAGTTTTCTAATTGGAAACAATAAAATCAAACTTGCAGACATGGAATGGTAAAATTTTTGGTCTCATGACAAGATCTGAAGAGGCAAGAAGACAAATATTATGAATGAAAAAGGCTGTCTCCATGTAAATCTCTCAATTCAGGAATGCATTAGTTATATTTGATATAGTATGAGTTTGACAGAGTTCAGAATATAATGAAAACCTCTATTTATTTAAACTTTTGCCAGAAGGGAGATGCTGAGTGAAGGCCTGGCACATGAGGGAGTTCTTGTTACTGCTTGTTGATATATTCTGTTTACACCTTTTTCATCTACTGAGTACAAAAAAATTAACCAGTGGTACTTATAACCTCCTCCCCCCAAAAAACTATTCAAATGAAATCCCTAAATATGATACATGAGATCTCAAATTTCATGTGAGACACAATCAAAGGTTATTTCTTGCTATAAAATAACTGTGGTAGTTTCAACCAATTTTTAACATTCTGAGCTAAATACTTCTGAATTGAGAGCTGACGCCATAATAAATACTCAAACAGTGACATTTTGAATTGAGATATTGTAACTCAATAACACAGAAAGAATAATATTGAAATACACATTACAAAAGTCTTATCAATAAATACAAAACCTGCTGCAGGCTGTAAACAACAATAGAAAAAGATTTTAAATTGCTCAGACATATCACACAGTGGTAACAACCTCTTTTTATTTATTTGTTGCCTTATGACTCAATTTATTGCATCCAAATACTTGAATTTACTGCTTTTAAAGTTATGGTAAACTTGGAAGTAGGTTCTATTTCTTTGGGAAATGCAATTTTAAAAAATTCAGCAAATCTAAAAATTATTCCCTGGTTCACCACAAAGAAGTAACATCCTACTCTCAGTTCGTTTGTTGGAGTATCCATGTCCCTATTCATAACATCCAGACAGGTATAAGCATGTAAATCAGGCATGTAATGTTAATGTGAAGGCTTGAAGTTCAATGGTTTGATGATGAAAATGCTACATTATTATTACACTAAACAGTCAAATCCTTTCTTCGGGAATTGTTTGAATGAATCCTAGACGTTTGTGCAATAAAAAAACAGAGGGACTATTTACAGTTTCTGTTACAGATCGTCTATAAAAGTAAAAAGGAGTGCACAGCCATAATCATCCTCCAATTCTCTGTAGCTTTATTTTTCTTGAAAGTTGCTTAATAGTTTAATTTTACATTGAGATTTTCATCCCTAACCCGTTTCCATAGATTTTAACTGCTTCATAGTTAAATTCAACCAATTTTTTTTGTGTGTGTTTTTAAATATATATTTTTATTGATTTCAGAGAGGAAGGGAGAGGGAAAGATAGAAACATCAATGATGAGAAAGAATCATTGATTAGTGCCTCCTGCATGCCTCACACTGGGGATTGAGCCTGCAACCCAGGTATGTGCCCTGACTGGGAATCAAACTGATAGGTCCATACTCAACTACTAACCCACACCAACTGGGCAGTAACATTTATTTTTTATTGAATTCCCCATCTCCATAAATTTCCTTCTTTGCACACCAAAAGTAAAACACCAAGTTTCTTAGATTTGAGGCTTTGATCCATTTGCCCCCTGCTTCTCTTCTTACCTAGAACTGCACTGACAGACAGTGGAGGAAGCCTGATACTGGGAAATGTTATCAGAGTGCCCTTGGTTCATTCAGAATTATACAAATATAGGATCCTATGATTTTAATATTTTCCATCTGAATACATCTGCAGTGTGATAAATTATGCTCATAAGGTAATTTGGTGATTTGGGATGAAATGAAATCTGTAACATTTTACTCTTGCTATAATTGCATCTTAAATTATATCGCCTTTTACCCACTTCATAAGAGCAATATGTTTTTAAATTGTTTCCACTTTGATTCAATTATCTTATAAAAGGGTAATATGCAAATAGATCAAACAGCAGAATGACTGGTAGCTATGAGGCACACTGACCACCAGGGGGCAAACACTCAATGCAAGAGCTGCCCCCTGGTGGTCAGTGCACTCCCACAAGGGAGCGCTGCTCAGAAGTTGGGCTGACAGCTGGCGAGTACAGTAGCGGTGATGGGAGCGTCTGCAGCAGCGCTAAGGATGTCTGAGTGCTGGCCTGTAGGGAGCGGGCCTAAGCAGTCAGTTGGACATCCCCCAAAGACTCCCAGACTGCAAAAGGGTGCAGGTGTGACTGAGGGACTCTCTCCCACCCCCCAAGTGCACGAATGTCATGTACTGGGCCTCTAGTGTACACCTATTGTAATTGATACAAATTCTAAAATAGTACAGTCTGAGTTTATATATGTTTGTAAATAATATAAATGTTAAATATATAAATTCTATAAGTGTATATTATATAATATGTAATTCTAAATGCAATTTAGAAAAAAACTAAATATCCTACATTAGGGATAATAAGTCCTTGTAAAACAAGTAATTTCTGACAGCATCAGTAACATAGAATTAGAGTAAAAATAAGCTAAGACTATACAGTCAAATACAAGTATTCAATTGCTAAGTCAACATTCAAAATCACTGTAAGTTATAAAATTTTGTAACCTCCAATACACTTTTTAGAGAAGAAAAAAAATGAAAGTTTTTCTTCTTCCTTACAGTTATTCCTTAGAGCAGTGGTTCTCAACCTTCCTAAGGCCGCGACCCTTGCATACAGTTCCTCATGTGGTGGTGATCCCCAACCATGAAATTTTGCTACTGTTATGCATCGTGGTGTAAATATCTGCATTTTCCGATGGTCTTAGGCGACCCCTAAGGTTGAGAACCGCTGCCTTAGAGAGACAAACCTGCACAAAATTAGAAAATAAAAAAAATTAACTAGGAGGGTCTAACAATTTCAAAAACCAGTGGGCCTTTAAGAGGCTTTCAGTAACCTAAGCCAGCTCATCCCTACAACGGTGAGGAGGAAACAACTAAGAAGCCATGGACCCCTCAAAGCTACAGAATGAGAAATGCGGCAACTCTCTCTCCGAGCCACGGGGCGTGGGTGAAAACTTACCTTCCATGGAGGTGACATCAAACAGCCTCTGTGTGAGACCACTTCATCCTGCCATCCTGCTGCAATGACAAGGATGAAAACTACTGCCGCAGCCTCGTCACTTTTCCGCTTCCTGTACTGCAGACCTCCCCTGCTGCCGCCTTTGGGAGTGCCCTCGTGAGGCTCCAACATTCGCCAGGCAACGGGTCCGGCGAGAGCCTGGGGCCCTGGGGTCTAAAAGCGCCCCGGGTGCTTTCAGAGTGCAATCCAGGCCTGTGAACCATGGACTCGCTCCCCGAGGTGCTGCCTTAGTTTTCCCTGCCTTCAGCTGCCCTCCTGTGCCATCCTCTGTTCACACTGCCAGAGGGATCTTCCTGTAAGGCCTGCGGAATCCCGGTCAAACCCCTGAGCCCAGTGTAAAAGACTCAGCGGCATCTGCTCTGCCTCCCCCCCTCTCCCTCCACCAGCTCCACCAGCTCGTTTCCCACACGTCAGCCTCACTCAGCCTCTGGGCCTGAGCCCTGACTCATCTCTTGCTCTGAAATGCTCTCCGCCGCCGTTTATCTGTTTATCTGCCTGCAGAGTGTCTTCCCTGTGCAGCCGCTCCTGACATCCTAACCCCCAGCCTCCCATCATGTTCTCCCAGCACCAGGGCCTGGGATTCATGTTTGTTTGTCTGGTTTTGAGGTCTGACTAGTCATACGGAAGTGGTATTTTAGAGTGCAGGTCTCTCACCATTATTAGGCACTTTTTGGAGCAAGGAGTATGTCTCATTTGCCTCTGTACCCCCCAAACTTAGCGCACTGCCTCGCGTACACTGACATTTTGTATTTGCTGAATAAATGAATGCACAGCATTTTATACTATTTTCAATTATTACCCACAGAGCCAGACAGGATTCATATTGGGTCTCTGAACAACTCAAGCTTATAGTAAATTTAAAAAGTCTTTTTTTTCCTCTTTAAATCAGGTATTATAAACAAGAATGCATACATTAATTACATAAAAGTAGCTTTCGAATCGTAGAGTAAGTCATATTGTCGAAAAAGTCTTAATATTTATTTAATATTTAGTAATAGTAAGGACAATTTCTTTAAAGATTAGCCTTTCAATTATGCTTCTAGATGAATGTGAAACATGTTAAAGTCAAAGAAAAACCTTAATGAAGTCCTCAAGAGTGCTCTCTGATGACCAGCCTCCCCAGACCACACATTTTCAGAGTCAGAGCCAACAGACTCACCTTGGGGTACGGTTAGGGAAAAAAGCCCCCTTAGTGCCCACCACAAGTCGGCCTACTTTGGCTGCTCCCCTCATGTGACATCTAACCCACAACTCTGGCGAACATGCTTACTTTGTATTTGCTTTCTGATCTGGAAGGGGTGGGGATATGTCCTTTTTTCTTGAAGGTTGTAAAGTGCTTGCATTGAGGGCATGGCTTGGTGCTGGCATCAATACGGCCAAGTTCCAAGAAGTATTTGTATTTTATGGAGTCTTCGTGCGTTAGGTTATAGACAACCGTTGTTTCCTCCAGGAATTCAAAGCATTCTGTGATGGGGCATTTGATTTCTACTTGGCCAAGCTGTACCTGCATGAAAGGGCAGATGGGAGAGAAAACAAAACCACCGATTATTGCATCTCTCTTCTTTTTCTTCACACAGTATTTTTTAATGATCACCGAGATTAATTAACTGTTATTTTTCATGATTCCTAACATGGCACATGCTAAGCACAGTGGTACCTATATTGAGCAGTGCCAAAATAACTAATCACTCTATAATGTCTCTAAAATGACTAATAGTGTGTTTAAGCATTCTCTCTCATTATGGTATTTGTGAATGTCACTAGACCTAAACCACAGGCTCATCAAAGTAGCAAATTATCATCCCACTCTCTCTGGAAACCCCAGGGTGAGACAGCCATTAAAGGAACAGCTGGGATGACAAGGTATTTCAGATATTTCAACCTCACTCCAGAACACACCTCAGCACTAAACTTCAGGCACATGCAACCACTTTCAAAGGACAAAAAATAAATAAATAAAGGCTATGAATAGACTGTAGATCTATATGTGTAATTTAAAAACTACCTGCTGAAAGTGTCAATTACTACTTACTTTTATACCACTATTGTACAAAACAGGATCCACAGAGGTTTTTCAAATATTTGCCCCAAATGATTTTTCTACTTTTTTATGAGTCCGCCTATAGTTGCAATCAGATTTTATTGCACCATTAAAAGTTATGATGTTATTATGTCCCACATTATGTTTTATCACAAATCATTTTTATTTATAGCTCAAGACAGAAGTCCTCTGAAGATTTTTAAGCAGACAGAAACTACGTGTGCTATTATAAGAAACTGGCTTAATGAGATGGACAAGACGTTTTAAAAAATTAATGTTTCCTCTTTCTCATTCTGTCGACATCTGCCCAGCCCGAGGCAGTCGTGACCCAAAGTGGTGAGTATGGCTAACAGGGGTGTCAGGGAGGATACGGGGGAGGCTTGGTGACCTCACACTCAGAAGGTTCCGATGAGTCTTCTTGGAAGAAGTGAGGTTTCAAGTGAGATATGAAGATTAGTAGGACTTTGTCAGACAAAATAAAAGATGTTTCCACAGACAGAAGACACAGCAGGGGCAAAGGCCTGGAGATAAGGAGCACAGAGCACGCTGCGGGAGGGATCCCCTTATCTTTCCCACACGCCCCGAGGACCCAGTATGCCCTCAGGTACACTCGCCCTAACTTAAAGATGCAGCCTCGGCGGCCCTGGGCGATGGAGAGCAGGAAGACTGGAGTACAAGGGTAGTTCAGAAGGAGGAGGCTGAACAGACAGATCAGAGCACCAGGGCAGAGCAGCACAGCATGAAGCCATCAGAGAAGTGTGGACGTTTCCCTATGAGAAGGGAAAACTGGGTTTAGGTGTAAAAGATGACTTCTCTTCATTCCACACAGAAGCGGCTCACTTGGGCCAACTCAGTGACTCTGATTTATTGGGAAGGAACATACTTTAGGGCAGTGGTCGGCAAACTCAGTCCACAGAGCCAAATATCAATAGCACGACGACTGACATTTCTTTTGAGAGCTTCAAACTGACTTCTGCATGTGGGCCACAAAGTTTCAATCGCACTGTATGTGCCCACCCGCACGTAGTATTTTGTGGAAGAGCCACACTCAAGGGGCCAAAGAGCCCCAGTTTGTCGATTACTGCTTTAGGGGGTAATAGCCAGAATTTTTTTTTTTTTTTTGGTCCCAGGTCAATGTTTTAATCTGGCCTCCCTCAACTATAAACTTATTTGTTCTAACTATATAAAGGATAACAATGGAAATAGCAATTTCACAGCTACCCAGGAACAGTCAGATCCTATAAGGATGGAATCTCCTTTAGGGACCAGAATGCAAGGCAGCTTATGGGAACGGGTTATCTCCTTATCCTCCCAACAGCAGCGTTTGTTACCACACCACCTTAGGATGCCTGCTATCTAACATCCAACCAAATACCTTTTCTTCTAAAGCGTTTCTCAAATCTGCCTGCAAATCTACTCCATCTCCATGGAACACACAATTTCCTAATGCTTTCACACGGTCTGCATTTTGTCCTTTCCATACCTTCTTTCTGGAAGCTCCAAAATCCCCAACCCACTACATTGAGTCAAATGATCTCATATTTCTATTAAACAGAAGCACTGTGATCATATTTCCTCATATTTCCACTGCTAACTGCCCCCATCTCTCTCTCTCTCTCTTTTTTTTTTTTTGTCTTTCTTCCTTTTACGGTATAGGGCCTGAATCTACTACCAGGACAACGGCATGAGTCACTTAAAATGCTTGTTGAAAATTCAGGTTTACTGGCCCACAAAGCACCAACAAAATTTTAATCACTGCTGATAAGCTAGTCACTGGCAATTTGGAACCATTACTCATACAATCCTTTGAATTACTCATACCTCTTCATACGAGCAATATGCATCTTTTCATAATAAAATGCTACTCATGGCCTATATCTCTTGGCCTCTACAAGTCTATCTTTTTTTTTTTTTCAGAATAATTTCCTGAAAAAAAAATCACTAGCAAACAAGTCATCATGATTAAGCAAAGTACATTTATTTATTTACTTAACAAGCTATCATATTTCATCAAGTCAAGCATGCATTTTTTTTCAACATTTGAATATCTCAGAAGTCAAGATTATCTTACAATCAATAGTCTTTAAACTATGGCATGAGGCCATAGTTTAATTTGCAGTGTTTTTATTTTCTTGGTGGCTCAGAATATAATACTGCAACCTACAATTAATCATGTCTTAGATTTCAATGAAATGTGGTTTTTATGGGTTAGGCAGCATGATGGCCTCTGGTGAGATGGAGAGAGACAGGACTTCTATGGGAGGCAATTTATGATACACAAAGTGAATTAACCAGGCAGGCTGTAATCAGTTATGACAGATACCAGCAGAGAAGGTATCTGAGGAGGTGCCAACTTAAACTGAGAACTAATGGGCCTGTCAGGCAGAGAACTTGGGGAGGAAGGGGCTGCAGGCAAAGGTAACAAGGACAATGGCCCCAGGGCAGAAGGTGCCCAATGTGCCTGTGTTCAGAGAACAGAATTGGGTGACTGGAACGCATCCGAAATGAATCCGAACACACAAGCCTTGTTGGCTGTGGTAAGAAGTGTGAATCTGAACGCACAAGCCTTGTTGGCTATGGTAAGAGGTGTGAATTGTATTCTACGTTCAATATGAATCATTGACTGGTTTGCTGATGAGTGATATACCTCAAGTTATATTAAAAAACCAGTCAGATCTTCCTGTAGAATGGACTGTAGAAGAACAAAAGTGGAAACTAGGAGAATGGTAGGACTCTGGATTGCATCTGTTCTACCACCAGTGGCATCTAACTGTGGCCGTTGTGGAGGCAGGAGATGATAGAAGATGGAACTAGATAGCCAGAGGTAGGCAGGGGTTCTATATGGAAGTGAACCAAATGGGATTTGGTAATGAACCAGATATGGAGCATAAAGGAAGAAATCAAGGATGATTCCAGATTTTTGCTTGAAATAATCTGACTGGTAGGTGCTACTTACTGAGTTTTTAATAAAATATAGTTTATGTGGATATGTGATATTTGTTGGAAGTGATTCACTGCAAAACAAGAATAAAGCTCACTAATTCATCCAAAAAACATATTAAGCTCCTACAATATCAGACATAAAAGATATAAAGTAGTTTAAGTCATGAATCTTGCCCTAATGTAATATGAAGATATTTTAATTAAATTTGTGTTGACAGTCTCTTCTAGCAACTTGGGATTTGACAGTACTAATTCATTTAATATTTTATCCAATGTTTGAAATTCTGTTATTAGGAATAATCATAAACATATGCAAAAATTGGCAGATAGGTATTATGAGACCGTGAGGACTCTTTCTTCAGCTTCAACCATAATCAACTCTTGTTTTTTTCTGTGCCCTGACACAGATGGCCCTCCCATATTATTTTAAAGCAAAACCCAGAAATTACATCATTTCATTCATACATATTGTAGTATTTATGAAAGAAAACAATTCTTTTAAAAAATATTATCATGATATCAAACATCTCCCCCAAAAGACAATAATTCTTCAAAATCATTTTAACAGTTTAAATAACGTGCCATCAAAACTGTTTACAGGATTTTATTTACTTATTATACTTAAAACCAAGGTATTCTTAATTTGTTATTCTCAATGCGGATACTACTATTCACATCACTGGAAAAATACACTTTCCAATTCTTCTGAACAAAAATAGGCCCAATCTTGTAAGACAAAATTTAGTTAACTCTAAAACAATCTCCAAGGGTGCTAGTACTAGAAAGAGCTACTCTTTTCCAATTAGTGCTCAAAGCTGCGTGGATAATTTGCCACCTGGGAGGACTCAAAAGTAATTTAGTGACACAGGTGAAGGAGGACTCTGAAAAAGTGGCAGATTAATTAATTAAATCATCCAGGGAAGAGAAGAGAGGAAGCAATAAACCTTAGACTTTGAAGCTTAATTTATCAAATGCATGATTTTTGGCCTTGGTTTTGAGTGTCGGTCATGATAATTTACAAGGTGCCTTGGCCTTTTGTTCACTTACCAGGTGATTTCATATTTCCATTTCTCCTTATAAATGGAACATGTCAGGCCCAGTGGGCAGGCTCAATGGTTGAGCATGGACCTATGAAAGGTCACAGTTCCATTCCCTGTCAGGGCAAATGCCTGGGATGTGGACTCGATCCCCAGTGTGGGGCATGCAAGAGGCAGCCGATCAGTGATTCTCTCTCATCATTGATGTTTCTGTCTCTCTCTCCCTCTCCCTTCCTCTTTAAAATCAATAAAAAAAAAAAAGTTTAAAAATTGGAACATGTCAAGGTGGCAGTGAGAAGAGAACACCACAACAAAAGCATTAACAATAATAATGAAATGTATGTGCCGTATCCCCTACATGCCAACCACTATTTTAAGCACTTTCTGTGCATTAATGACTTTGTGGTGCACAATACAGTCAGATTCATTTTCAGGTTCATGGATTTTTCCCATAAATTTTTCATCAGTGATTATAGGATGTGGCTGCTTTATTGATAAATGGGATTTTTTGTTAACAGAGCACTGTGCTAGGTACTTTTAATTATTAAAAATAATGAAAAATCTCAAACCAAATATTCCAGAAGCTCCCTCTGCCCCATACAAGATAAATATACAGAAAATCACACTTAAGTCCATAAGTAAAATTTTCAAATGCCAAAAAAAAAGAGAAAGTTTTTTAAAGCCACAGAGAAAAAAGATATTCCCACATAGAAAACTTTGACCCCAGGTGCCTTATGGGTCAATTTTACTGAGAATTTAAGTATGAAACATCAATATTACGCAATAACTATGAGAGAACAGGGAAAAGGCTGGGGGAGGATCACTGCTCAAGTTGTTTTATGAGGCCAGCATAATCATGATACCAAAAACCTGATTAGGATGTTGCAAGGAAGGAAAATTACTGACCTGTCTCTTCATAAACATAGATACAAAAATCCCAAACACAGTATTAGCAAACCAAACTGGACAATATATGCAAAAGATAATATATCAAGATCAAAAGTTTATTCCAAGAATGGTAGGCTGGTCTAATGTTAAAAAGTGTATTGATATAACTCACACATTAATAAAATAAAGGAGAAAAATCATATGATTACCTCAATGGAAAAAAAATATTAACGAATTCAGCATTCATTCATGTTAAAATCTTAGGAAACTAGGAAGAGAGGAAAACTTCCTAAGTCTGACAGAGTATCTGTAAGAACATCTACAGGAAACATCGTGTTCAATGATGAAGTCATGAGGGCTTTCTTCTTGAGACTGGACCTGGGGCAAATATGCACTCCTTTCATTATTTAACATTGAATAGGGCTCACAGCCAATGCAAGAAAAGCAAAAGCAAAATGAACATAAAACAACTAGAAATGAAAATATGTAATTCTCCATTTCTTGCATATTGCAAGATTATATACATAGAAAATCCAAAATAATCTACAAATAAACAATTAGAATTAATAAGTGAATTTAGCTAACTTGCTAAATATGTTAGTATACAAAAATCAAATGTATACCTATATACTAGTAACAAGCAATTAGATAATAATATAGAAACATACTCTTGAAACCTGTATAATCTTATTATCCAGTCATCCTGGAACATTTAACAAAAAGATGGAATAATTGAAACAAATGAATATTTGTAGGAAAAAAAATATCATTAGAGCAATATTAAAAATATCAAATATGAATAAACATAATACAAGTTGTATAATACCTCTTCACAGAAATATCTAAAATATTTTTGAGAAAATAAAAAGAAGTAAATAAATGGAGGGATATATCAGGTTCCTGAATTGAAAGGTTCAATATGGTAAAAATGTAAATTCAGCCTACACTGACCTACAGATTCAAATTCATTTCAATAAAATATCCAGTTTTCTTTCTTTCTCTCTCTCTCTTTTTTGTTTTTGTTTTTTGAGGGGAAGGTAGGTTTTAAATTGCAAGCTGATTCTAAAAATATATGGACAGAAAAGAAAAAACCAAGATGGCAGCATAGGTAAACACCTAAACTGCTGCCGCATACAACAATTTCAAAACTACAACTAAAAGACAAAATGCACATCATCCAGAACCATAGGAGGGCTGGCTGAGTGGAAATTCTACACCTAGAAGGAAAGAGAAAAGCACACTGAGACTCAGAGGAGCTGCAAGAAGCAGAGGTACTGAGACGTGCACGTGGAGAGGACTGGCAACTGAGTGCACAGCTGGCTTTCTCAAGCTGGAGGGAGACAAAAACTTCCGACTGTGCTGAACTCCAGTTCTGGGCAAGACTCTGGGACCCAGACTCATATGGGGTGAAACTGGACTGACAGGAAAGAGAAAAGCACACTGAGACTCAGAGGAACTGTGGAAGTCAGAGGTACTGAGGCTCCCGCTTGGACATGGCAGGCAACCGAGTACACGGCTGGCTTTCTCAAGTAGGAGGAAGACAAAAGCTCCTGACTGCACTGAACTCCAGTTCTGGGTGAGACTCTGGGGACCCAGACTCATTCAGGGAGAAACTGGACTGTCTGGCAGCGAGAGGAACTCAAGAGTGTTTGCAACGATTACCATGGGACACTGAGACACAGGGGCCTATTAGGGCAGGCTGACGGGAAACCAAGGCTGTATGCTCAGCCCTGAGACTCTGCCTCATCCAAGCTGAGCACAGAGGCTGGTCTCATAAGGGTGTCTCCAGCACAGAAGTTCTCTCAGCATAAACACAGCTGCACCTCACAGCCAATTGGCCTGGAAGTCAATTCCTCCCAGTGATACCAACAATAATCAATTCTTAACTACAACAAGACTATGCACATAGCCTACAAAGGAATGCACCCAGAATGTCCACATCAAGTAACTGGAGAGGCTGAGCTACTAGGCCCTATAGGACACCAAGAACACAAAGCCACTCTATCAACTCAGGGAAGTAGCTAAAATGTGGAGACAAAGAAACAGATCACAAATGAAAGAAATGGAGGAAATCAAATGACTGGATATAGAGTTCAAAACCATGGTTATAAGATTTTTCATGAATTTTCTAGAAAAGGTTGATAAATTTAGCAAGACTCTCGAGGAGAAGAAAAAGGACCAACTAGAAATTAAGCATACACTTGACTGAAATAAAAAATATTATATAGAGATCTAACAGCAGACTAGAGGAACACAAGAATCAAGTCAAAGATTTGAAATACCAAGAAGCAAAAAACACTGAACCAGAAAAGCAAAAAGAAAAAAGAATCCAAAAATGTGAAGATAATGTAAGGAGCCTCTGGGACAACTTCAAGCATACCAACATCAGAATTATGGGGGTGCCAGAAGAGGAGTGAGAGCAAGATACTGAAAACCTATTTGAAGAAATAATGACAGAACACTTCCCCCACTTGGTGAAATAAATAGACTTACAAGTTCAGGAAGCGCACAGAACTCCAAAAAGAAATCCAAAGAGTACCACACCAAGACACATCATAATTAAAATGCCAAGAGCAAAAGACAAAGACAGAATTATTAAAAGCAGCAAGTGAAAAACAGTTAGTTACCTACAAGGGAGCACCCTAAGGACTGTTGGCTGATTTCTCAACAGAAACTATGCAGACCAGATGGGAGTGGCAAGATTATAGTGATGAATAGCAAGAACCTACAACAACAAGATTACTCTACCCAGCAAATCTATCATTCAGAATTGAAGGGCAGATAAAGAGCTTCACAGATAAGAAAGAGCTAAAGGAGTTCCTCAACACCAAACCAGTATTATATGAAAAGCTGAAAGGTAGTCTTTAAGAAGAGGAAGGAGAAGAAAAAAGTAAAGATACAAATTATGAACAACAAATACATATCTATCAACAAGTGAATCTAAAAATCAAGTGAACAAAAAATCTGATGAACAGAATAAACTGGTGAATATAATAGAATTAGGGGCATTGGAAAGGAGTGGACTGACAATTCTTGGGGGGAAAGTGGTGTGAAGGGTGAGGGAAGAGACTGGAAAAAAATCGTACACCTTATGGATGAGGACAAGGGGGGAGGAGGTAAGGGCAGAGGGGTTGGAACCGGGTGGAGGGGGAAAAAAGAAGGAACAATTATAATAATCTGAACAATAAAGATTTATGAAATTAAAATAATAAAAGTCAGTGGATAAATAAATAAATAAATACATATGGACAGTCTGAATACTCTTGATCTGGAAAAAGAAAGTAGTAATACTTGTTCTACCAGATATAAGATGAAGCAAAAAGTTTTAGTAATTACAAGAGTGTGACGCTGACCCAAGGACTGATAAGATCCTGTAACAGAACAGCAGAGCAGAAAAGCATGCAGAGCCGTACCACTTGCCTATGGACACTAGGTGTACTCACACAATGGAGCAGTGGAGAGGATTTCCCCCCCACCCCCAATAAGTTATTCTGGGTCACCTTCCCTTGACCTCCAAAATACCCTTAGATATCCTAAAAATGCCAAAAGCAAAAGCCATTGGTGGTTTGGTTATGGACAACCATTCTGTCCTTCCACAAATCAGAATAAATTCCCTAGCCAGCGGTCGCCAACTGGTGGTCTGTGAGGTCCGAAAGGTTGGCGACTACTGCAAAAGACTCTGAAAAGTGAAACAAGGAAGCAACATTTTGCAAATACTATAGGTGATTTTGAGGTTTACGAATAGGCAGATTAGTGCCTTGGACTCCAGTGTGGTCACATTTAAGGTAAAAGATTCAGGGGAATTAGTGCGAAGTTGCCATGTTGGCCAAGGAGAGTAATATAGCAGCTCCCTAGATTTGTTCCGGCACACAGGTGTTTTCAGTTCTCTCTTGGGTCTTACAGGATGTTTGCCCACTCTTCTTGGTTAAAGGATCTTCAATATGAAGACCGTTATTGTGTCCCTCCAGCCTCTTCTCCCAGGAAGATAACCACACATCTTCGTTCCTCACATCTGGTTTGAGGTCTTCCCTCTTCCTGGCTTTGTTGGTTGGTAACTAAGTGGGTCACCCAGAAACCCAAGCCAGGATGCCAGTCTGGTCTGGCCACTGAGGAAACAGGATTATCCTCAACCGCAGCAAAAAGGGAAAGAAAGGAAAACGCAAGGAAAAAAGCTCCCAGGAATTTTAAGTTACCAAAATGCACCCAAGAAGTGGAAAACCTGAATGGGCCAATCACAATAGAAGACATTAGCGTATGTTGTCTTTCAGGAAAGCATCTATTCTCTGGCTTCTCACCTGTTGCAATGGAATAGTCTCTTATCTTCTGCCTCTTTCTCTCTGTTGTTTTATCTCTTTTCTCATCTTGTCTGCTTTTACTCTCTTTGATCCTCAAATAAAGATCCTAAAAGAATTAATCTTTTATTTCTTAAAATAACTAGCCTAGGAGCTTGCTTACATTTTTTTTGTCTTCCTTTTTTTTAAAAAAAAAAAAAATTACATTCAATGTTGTTCTCTACTGGCTTTTATTTGTTTTATTTTGTTATTCTTTTCCTAGTTTCTTAAGATAATTCCTTAGTCCCTTTGTTTTCTACTTTTACTCCTTATGAAAACAGTTTTTCCTATGCTCTAAATTTTGGGCATAAAATGTTTCGTTTTCACTTCTTAGTATTTCTATGCAGTTCTTTTTGGTGGCTTTTTCTGATATTTATATTTAACTTTACTTGATTATGAATAGAGAAAGTGGCTGTAAAAATCTTAATTTTAAAAATATTAAGATTTTATTTCTAGCCTATTAAATAACCTCTTAAAAATGTTTCTTGGGCATTAAAAAATGTCTACTCTCATCAAAAGATGTAAGATTCTATGTAGATGTCTACTAAATCATAACTTTGAGGTTTCAAGTAAATTCTTCTATGAGCTCATTAATTATTTAGCTATTTGACCTGATACTTAAAGAGTATTAAAATTGCTTACAATAGTTATTTCAAAGTATCTTTGCACTTTTAGTTCGCGCATTCTTGATTTATACATTTAACTGTAATGTTGCTGGTACAAACAGGCTTATGACTGACCAGTCTTTTCCCTACTGATGTTTTTATACTTAAATTCTCCCTCTACCTCCTCAGAAATGAATACTGCCACTCCCCACCCCCCTTTTTATTGGCATTTTCCTCCTGTGACTTCACTCCCGTCTTCTTAACACAACTTCTTATTACTAGTAAATCACTTTGCTGTAAATGATTCTATGGATTAGTTTCAATTTAATACCCAAGAATTTATTTAGTGCCTACCATGGGCAAGGCAATCGACTAACTACTTGGGGGAATTTAAAGATGAATAAATTGCTACTCTCAAGTAATTTCCAATTTATCAATGGAGACAGACACAGGCATAAATAACCCTAGTTCCAGCAGAGGAGCACAAAGGAGAACTTGGCTTGGGGTATCCCTGATGTTTATTTTTAATTCAACCATGAGGAATAAAAAGGACTATAATGAATAGATTTGGTTGTGTCTTATTTCTTAAAGAATGTGAAAAATAATACAAAAGACACATCTGATGATTTTAGATAAGAAAACATAATAAACATTGTATTTATATAAGTATGTAAAAGTATTATGTGAAAAAACATGAACTTAGAGGGAAGAAGGACTTGCTAAAAATTGATTTTTTTTCAGGTTATAAATTATTATTTTCTTAGAGTTCTAATGTTTTTTTGTTAAAATTTTGATCATACAGTAATTTTTAAAATTTTGCCTCAGCAGTTTCTGAACTATAATAGATGATGGATCCGGAATTATTAGCAAAACCAGTAACTAAAACTTAGGATTGGTCTTGAAAATAAGATAGGACCCTGAGAATGTGGGTAAAGGTTTCTACCTATCAAAGCAAAAGTCTGACCGCTATTTAAGTCTGTTTCTGAATACCCTCGGTCGTCTCAGTTTATGTCACAGTAATGAATTCTGGGCTTTGTCCCAAGCCTCTGCAGCGCGCAGCGGAGAGAGCAGTCGTGTCCTAAGTAAACCAAACGCTGCGGGAATCCGTCCCACACGGCGCTGCCGTCCTCTGGGCAATGTTCCTTTTACGAAGGTGATGTCAAATATTTGTGAGTTTTTTTTTTTTAATCCCAAACCTTTCTTCTGGAAAACTATTTAACAAACACAACAACAAAATAACTTGTAAACTTGAAAGTAATCCAAGTTTGACATATGTCCTATATTTTTACTCAAAACATCTCAAGGGTTTTTCACCCCCCACCGGTTTCGGTGTTTCAGTATTGGCAAGCATCAATGGTTTCCTAAACATCAACCAAGTTAGCATAGTTCTTTAACGTAGAAAGAGCAATTTCAACAGGCCTTTCATGCCAAAACAAAGTATCTTTGTGCACCGTCCACCCAGTTCTAGGAATAGTCTGTTCGTTACCTGGAGTTCGCAGATCCCTTAAAGAGAAAAATAATTCCCTCCTTCCTGGCGACTAGTTATTATTTCCAGATATAAAATGCTGTTTAGTGTAGACAGTGACCAAATTTTCCTGAATACCTATCTCCCAGGAACAAAGCTAGAGTGCATTTGATTCTAAAAAAGAGAAAAAACATTGTCTTCTCCTTTGATATTTGGATTGTATACTTATCCTAGGAGTATAGCAATGTCTTTTTAAAATGTGAGTGGGATACAGAGGTGTCAAAAACAAACAAACAAAAAAAAAACTTGCATGGTCAATGAAGATACTATAAACTTTTACCGAAAAGTTCTGTGACTAGAAAGAATTGAAATAGTCACAATGTTAAATGTCTTGATTTACTGCAAAATAGATTCCAGGCTATATCCTACTATGCTTCAAAAATAATGCTAACTGTACTGTTAGCACATCATTATACTTTTGTATTTGCCTTAATCTTTCTTATCCAGTCAGGGAGACAGATTTGGACAGTTATATCATTCACCGCCCCCCCGCACCCCCACCCCTTGGTTTCCTGGGAGTCACCCAGGAAAGCAATGCAATCCCTGAGGAGGTTAGGGACTGAATAAAGAAACGTGCCTACTAAAAGACGGACTTGATAAACCTCTAACTTTGATGCTCTCTTTTATCTCAGAGAAAGGTTTTACTGTTTATTTTAGTTTTATCCTTTCCAAACAGGAATGCACAGTGCCCTTTGCATTCCTTCTGCCACAGAAAACTGGAGTATTTATGACGTGTTCCTGCTCCAGAGTAAAGGTTTAAATTGTAAACTTTCCAGAAACGTCTGGTATTGTCAAGTTACTGCGTTCTGATTGCTGGCTTTTTATATATACTACGTGTACCAGTTAATAATGGGGATTTTTTTTTCAATGGATGGAGTTACTTATATGTTGATATATATGTGATTTGGTATGTATGTTATTTTGATGTATTGACAAGCTTCAAAACTTCAAGGTGTCAAATTTGCTGAAGCTGTTAACATCATTGATATTTTTACGCTTAAAAATGTCGAATTTTGCCAAAACCTGTTTTGCTCAGTGGATAGAGCGTCAGTCTTCGGACTGAAAGGTCCCAGGTTCGATTCCAGTCAAGGACATGTACCTTGGATGCGGGCACATCCCCAGTAGGCAGCATGCAAGAGGTAGCTGATCAATGTCTCTCTCTCATCGATGTTTCTAACTCTCTACCTCTCTCCCTTCCTCTCTGTAAAAAGTTAATAAAATATATTTCTTTAAAAAATGTCGAATTTTGTGCCAAAAAAAGGGGGGGCATTGGCGGGAAGTTTTAATTCATTACTTTATTTTGAAGAAAGAGTTACCGCATACTTCAGGAAGCTTATGGTGAACATGTTCCATCTCCAGATATTTGTGAACACTGGTTTAAACACTTTAAAAGTGATGATTTCAATGTGAAAAATACAGAACGTTCAGGTCCGAAAAAGTTTGAAGACCATTAATTACAAGCATTATTAGATGAAGATGTGTGTCAAACTCAAAAACAACTTGCAGAAAGATTAAACATTGCTCAGCAAACAATTTCCGATCATTTACAAGCAATGGGAAAGATTTTAAAGGAAGGAAAATGGGTGCCACATCAACTGAATGAAAAACAAATGGAAAACCGAAAAGTCATCAGTAAAATGTTGCTTCAATGGCACAAAAGGAAGTCTTTTTTGCATTGAATTATGACTAGTGATGAAAATTAGATTTATTTGAGAATCCCAATTGCACAAAATCATGGGTTGATCCAGGTCAACCATCAACATCGACCGCAAGGCCAAATAGCTTTGGAAAGAAGACAATGCTCTGTGTTTGGTGGGATCAGGAAGATGTGGTGTATTATGAGCTTCTCAAACCAGGTGAAACTGTTAATGCTGATTGCTTCTGACAACAAATAATCAATATGAACCATGCTTTGATTGTGAAAGGACCAGAATGTTCCAAAAGACATGGCAAAGTAATTTTGCTTCATGATGATGCTCCATCACACACTTCAAAACCAGTTAGACACGTTAAAAGATCTTGCCTGAGAAATAGTAAACCATCCACTACATTCACCAGACCTTGCTCCTTCAGATGACCACTTGTTCCAATTGATGGCACACGCACTTTCTGAGCAGCACTTCAAAACATATGAAGAAGTAGAAAATTGGATATCTGAATGGTTGGCCTCAAAACAAGAAAAGTTCTATTGGGACGGTATCCACAAATTATCTGAAAGATGAGGAAATGTGTAGCTAGTGATGGACATTACTTTGAATAAAGCACTTTAGATATTTTCATAAAATGATCATGTTTTCTTTGATTACAAAATCCTCATTATTAACTGGTACACCTGGTACTTCTTTTCTGGGCTCCCTGTGATCATTTCCTTCATTGCAGGCTATATTCTGAGACATACAATGGTTTGCCTCTGGAGTATGCTACTCCTTCTGAGAGAAAAAAGACTGGCATGCAGGAAAAGAAGCACTCTGGCCCTGTCTGTTGGTCAGTCCATTCTTCCAGTCCAACTCTTTCAAAGTGTCCTAGGCTGCTCCTATTTGAGGGCATTCATTCATTTTTGTGTTTTTGTTTTTAACACAAGCAGGTGCCAAAACTGTTGTGGGCTGACCAAAATTCCACTGATCCATACTATGTAGAATAGAACTATACAAATGATGTCTAGTTTTTGAATATTCTCATCATTTTTGAGGGAGAATAAAAACATTTTTTGACAGGCCCACTGAGCTCATCAACCCACAGGGTGCACTAGGGTGCCACTGTGAGCCCCAGCTGGGTGCGATCTTAGACAAACAGGGACGCACTCCCCCAGCAGTAGAAATTCTGAATTCACTCATCCTGGATACCTGCCCACAGACACCTAGATTGAGTGGCTTCCATGCCAGGGTTCTTCAGAGTTTGTCAGTACACCCTGCAGGCAAACACACCATGGGTGCCCCTGTGAGTCGCTACTGGGAGACAGCAGCAAAAGCTGAGTCTGCCCGCCCCACAGTTACAGAACTCTGGACATCACAGTCACGCTTTTCCAGAGTGCAGGCCCCCTGAGCCTCATCACCGCAACAGACAGTTCCTGGGTGCTGCTGTGAGTCCCCACTGGTCACATGTGACTTCTATCAAGGGTACAAAATAGCAAAAATTGGGACACCCACCTCCATGGCTGCTGACTTCTAGACACTGTAGTTGTGCCTCTCCAGCTCACAAGTCTACAGCAAGAGAACCCAAATAGCTAAAGTAGGGAGCTACCTTAGATTACCAAGCCCAAGAGAACTGAGAAATTACACCAGTAGCACTATGCCCAAAAGAACTTAGGTAGCAAAGCAATTGGATCTCCAATTAAAACATTTCAGCAAAATATGGGAAGACAACAAAACAATCCCAAGAAAAAGAGGAATCACCAGAAAGGGAGTTAAATGAAATTGAAGCAAGTAACATGTCAGAGAGAGAATTCAGAATAATGGTTACAAAAATGCTCAAACAGCTCAATGACAAATATACACAACTCAATGACAAATGCACACAACTCAACAAGAATTATAAGGTGTTGTATGAGAATGTCACTAATATGAAAAGGAACCAAGAGGAAATGGAGAACGACACAGCTGCAATAAAGAACACAATGGAAGGTTAAACAGTAAACTAGAAGAGGCTGAGGATCACATCAGCGAATTAGAACACAAGGTAGGAAAAAACACACAAGCACAGCAGCAACTGTAAAGAAAATTTAAAAAGCAAGAGGAGAGCTTAAGGGAGCTTTGGAACAACACATAATTAAACAACATTCCCATAATAGGGATACCAGAAGAAGAGGAAGAGACTAAGGAATAGGAAACTTGTTTGAAGAAATAAAATTTCCTTGATATTGGCAAGAAAAAAAATACGCAAGTCCAAGAAACACATAAAGTCCCATACAAGATGAACCTCAAAAAGCTAACGCCAAGACACTTCATCATTAAATTGGCAAACAATAACGACCAAGAAAGAATTTTAAAGACTGCCAGAGAGAAACAAAATTACCTTCAAGGGATCTCCTATTAGAATATGAACAAATTTCTCAACAGAAACACACCAGGCCAGAAGGGAATAGAATGAAATATTCAAAGTGATGCAAAGCAAGGGACTGAATCCAAGAATACTATATCCAGCAAGGCTATCATTCAAAATTGAAGGTGGAATCAAGAGCTTCACAGATAAAAAAAAAAAGGGCTAAAGAGTTTATTACGACTAAGCCAGCAATGCAATAAATGCTGAAGAGGATCTGTTATAAAAAGAAGAAATAGAAAGGGAAGAAGAAACATAAACATTAAGAATAAAAATGGTGACAAACAAGTATTTATCAATAATAACATTAAATGTAAATGGATTAAATGCTCTAATCAAAAGACATAGAGTAGCTGAATGAATAAAACATGACCCATATATTTGCTGTCTGCAAGAGACCCACCTCAGAACAAAGAATTCACATAGACTGAGAGTGAAGGGATAGAAAAAAATTTTTCAGTCAAATTCAAATAAGAAAAAATCTGGGGTTGCAATGCTCATATCTGACAAAATAGACCTCAAAGTAAAGGCCATAACAAGAGATAATGAAGTCCACTACTTAATACTAAAGGGAACAATTCAACAAGAAGATATAACTCTGGTAAACATATATGCACCCAATACAGGAGAACCCAAATACATAAAATAATTTCTGGAAGATATAAAGGGAGAGACTAATAGCAATACAGTAATAGTAAGGGACTTTAATACCCCACTGACACCACTGGATAAATCCTCTAAACAAACGAACAACAAAAATCAGCAAAGAAACAGCAATTCTAAATGACACACTAGATCAGATGGACTTAATTGACATCTTCAGAATATTTCACGCCAAAGCTACAGAATATACATTCTTCTCCAGTGCACCTGGGACACTTTCAAAGATAGACAACACATTAGGACACAGGCAAAGTCTCTTCAAATTCAAGAGGACAGAAATCATAACAAGCATCTTCTCAGATCACAGTGGCATAAAACTAGAAATCAACTACAATAAAAACAATGGAAAAAAAGAAAAGAAAAATAAACACTTGGATGCTAAATAATATGCTATTAAATAAACAATGATTGGGTTACCAAAGAGATCAAAGAATAAATTAAAAGCATCCTGGAAACAAATGACATTAAAACCACAACAATCCAAAATCTATGGGATACAATGAAAGCAGTCCTGAGAGGGAACTTCATACCTCTACAGGCCTACCTCAAAACAACAACAACAACAAAATAAGAAAAACTGGTCATAAATTATATAACCTTGCAACTTAAAGAATTTGAAAGAGAGCAACAAGAAAAGTCCGCAGTATCTAGAAGGAGGAAATAATAAAGATCAGAGCAGAAATAAATGACATAGAAACAAACAAACAAACAAAAACACAATACAAAAATCAATGAAACCAAGAGCTGGTTCTTTGAAAGGATAAACAAGATTGATGAACCTCTAGCCAGGCTCCCCTAGAAACAAAGAGAAAGGACCCAAATAAACAAAATCAGAAATGAAAGAGGCGAAGTAAAAACTGACCCCATGATATACAAAGGACTGTAAAAAAATACTATGAACAACTCTACTCCAATAAACTAGACAACTTCGACAAAATGGACACATTCCTAGAAAAATACAAGCTTCTAAAACTCTATTGGGAGGAATCAAAAAACCTGAATAGGCCAATAACTACTAATGAAATTGAAACAGTATTCAAAAAACTTCCAGCACACAAAAGCCCTGGACCAGATGGCTTCCCAAGGGAGTTTTACCAAACATTCAAAGAAGAACTAAAACCAATCCTTCTCAGAATATTCCAAAAAATTCAAGAGGAAGGCACACTTCCAAGCTCTTTCTATGAAGCCAGCATTACCCTAATCCCAAAACCAAATAAAGACAACACAATGAAAGAGAATTGCAGGCTACTATCCCTGATGAACATAGATGTTAAAATCCTCAACAAAATACTGGCAAACCAGATCCAGCATTACATTAGAAAGATCATATACCATGACCAAGTGGGATTTATTCCAGGGATGAAAAGCTGGTAAAATATCCACAAATCAATAAACGTGATACATCACATACACAAACTGAGAGACAAAAATCACATAATCATATCAATTGATGCCGAAAAGGCATTTGACAAAGTCCAACACCCTTTTCTAATAAAAAAAAATGCTCAGCAAAGTGGAAATAGAAGGATCATACCTCAACATAATAAAAGCCATATATGACAAATCCATAGCTAACATCATAGTCAATGAGCAAAAACTAAAACCATTTCCCTTAAGAACAGGAAGAAGACAGTGATGGCCTCTTCACCACTCCTGTTCATAATAGCACTGAAAGTGCTAGTCAAACTGATCGGACAAGAAGAAGAAATAAAAGGCATCCAAATTGGAAAAGAAGAAGTAAAATTGTCATTATTTGCAGATAACATGATACTGTACATAAAAAATCCTAAAGACTCCATCAAAAAATTATTAGACTTAATAAATGAATTTGGCAATGTAGCATGATACAAAATTAATACCAAGAAATATGGCATTTTTATCCACCAATAGTGAGCTTACAGAAAGAGAGGTTTAAAAAACAATCCCATTTACCATTGCACACAAAAAATTAAGATACCTAGGAATAAACTTAACTAAGGAGGTAAAAGACCTCCATTCAGAAAACTACAGAACATTGAAAAAAGAAATAGAGGAAGACATAAACAGATGGAAGAACATATCGTATTCATGGATTGGTAGAATCAACATCATTAAAATGTCCATACTACCCAAAGCAATCTATAGATTCAATAAATTACCCATTCAAATACCAAAGGCATATTTCAAAGATCTAGAAAGAACTCTCCAAAATTCATCTGGAATTTAAAAAAGACCCCGAATATCCACAGCAATCCTGAGAGAGAAGAATAAAGTAGGTGGGATCTTAATATCAGATTTCAAGATGTATTACAAAGCCACTGTTCTCAAAACTGCCTGGTACTGGCACAAGAACAGGCATATAGACTAGACCAATGGAATAGAATAGAGAACCCAGAAATCGACCCAAAATACTATGCTCAATTAATATTTGAGAAAGGAGGAAAGAACACACAATGGAGTCAAGACAGTCTCTTCAATAAATGGTGTTGGGAAAATTGGACAGATACATGCAAAAAAATGAAACGACCAACTTACACTGTTCACAAAAATAAACTCAAAATGGACAAAGGACTTAAACATAAGATGGGAAACCATAAAAATATTGGAGGAATCCACAGGCAGCAACATCTCAGATATATGCCAAAGCAGTATCCTTACCAACACAGCTCCTAGGACAATGAAAACTAAAGAGAAAATAAACAAATAGGACTACATCAAAATAAAAAGTTTCTGCACAGCCAAAGAAACAATTCACAAAACAACAAGAAAACCCACTGCATGGGAGAACACTTTTGACAACAATATCTCTGATAGGGGTTAATTTCCAACATTTACAGGGAACTCATACAACTTAACATAAGGAAGACAAAGAATCCAATCAAAAAATGGGCAATGGACCTAAATAGAAATTTTTCTAAAGGGGACATAAGGAAGGCAAAGAGACATGTGAAAATATGCTCAAAGTCACTAATTATCTGAGAGATGCAAATCAAAACAACAATGTGATACCATCTCACACCTGTCAGAATGGCAACCATCAACAAGTCAACAAACGACAAGTGTTGGCGAGGATGCGGAGAAAAAGGAACCCTCATGCACTGCTGGTGGGAATGCAGACTGGTGCAGCCACTGTGGAGAACAGTATGGAGTTTCCTCAAAAAACTAAAAATGGAACTCCCATTTGACCCAGCAATCCCACTCCTAGGAATATATCCCAAGAAACTAGAAACACTAATCAGAGAGGATATATACACCCCTATATTCATAGTAGCACAATGGGGAAATAAGGACACATTTGTAATATTTTAATCAATAAAAAAATAAAAAAAATAAACGTATTTTTCTTCCTTAAACCAAATAAATCTGGTTTGGAACTCATCTTCTAGAACTAATAGGAAACTGGGTATCAGTTATATTGGGGATCTGGAGTGTGGGGATGTGTTTGATGACAGTCTTGGGAGTCTCTTGTACGGTTGAGATTTTTTAAAAACCATTTGGAAAAGTGAAAAAAAAATTAAACTTTGTCTTATTAGCCAAATATGGCCGATGTTAACATTTCCATACATTTTTTTCTTGGCTATACTATATTTATTCTTTGTGCTCTCCAAATTTAATATGCTATCTTGTCTTGCAGTCCCATAACATAACATGAGCATTTTCCACATCACTACCATATGTATCATCATTTCTGAATATTGTATAACACTGCAGAAAGTAGATGAGTCACTCTTAACCTGTGGAAACTGATTCCAATTTTGTGCTATTATAAGTAATGTGGTTATGAATATCTTCACACATTAAGCTTATTTTGTATTTCAGATTACTTCCTTAGGATAGATTCCCAGAATTGGAATTATCGGGTCAGAGTATGTGATTATTATAGGACTCTTTACTGTTTTCCAAAAGCCATATTTATTTACAGTCCATGATACTAACCACTTGTCACACCTTGCTCTATGAATGCCATCATTTAAAAACACAAAAGCAAGCATGCAAACTAAAACATGAAAACCTATAAAACTTTTGCTTTTATTGTGATAAGCAAAAATGGCATTATTATTTTAATGTGTGGTTTTATTTATTTACTAGAGGCCTGGTGCACAACATCCATGCATGAGTCCCCTGCCACCGCCACGGGTCACCTCTCTCTGCCGGGCAACCAGCGGGGCCCCAGCTGACATCCACCTTGGTTGGCCTGGGGCCTGTGGGCTGGCAGCAGCTCCCGTGTTGAGCATCTGCCCCCTGGTGGTGAGTGCACGACACAGTGATGGGTCGTTCCGCTCACTATGTTCACTCGATTTGCATATTAGGCTTTTATTATATAGGATTTTACTATCTGTAACCTTTAACATATATCAGCATAAATATTTGTTGTTGTTCCCTTTTCTGTGAATCTGCCAGCCATGTGCTGACCTGTAATAGCTGGGTGCTGTGTATATGCTCTGCAGTATTCGTGGAGATTATATAACATTCCATGTGAAGTGAGAATAGTTTCCAGCAAGATGAGCCAAAGCAACAAGCCTGGATCCAGAATCCAGCCCTGAACAGATGTTTGCTTGGCAGCCTCCTTGCAATAATTAACATAAGAAAGCGGGGGCAATTAAAAAAAAAATGCAAGCAGATCTCACATCCATGAGTCATGGTTCTGTAAATGTCCCAAACCATCTGGGTAACGGGGCTCCACGCCTCCATTTTGAGAAAGACCAGCGTGACAGTACGAAAGGCAGGGCACCGACCCTCTGACTCTTACATCACTTCTCATTCTCTACCTTTTAAGAACAGAGAGTGATGTGACTGTCTCAAGCCCGCTTTCCCCGGATTCTATGCTTCGCATAGGCACATACCACACTTTGTTTACCTTGGTAGTCTAGGAAACCACCAGGACCTTGCCTTGCATCCAGTGAGCACTTAGAATTTTGTTTGTTGAAATAAATTGCAACAGAATAATCAAAGGCCTGGCAGATGTCTGACTCCCAGCCAGAGGATGTCTCTTAATTGTACTGGTAGTTGTTTATCCTTACAATAAACAGCTCTGTCTAAAGTCCTGCTGGTGGTGGGAAGTCTGGCACGGGAAACACACCAGCCACACCGCAGATGAAGAGCAAGAGAGAACGGTGCCTGGCTTCTGAGGCAGGTGGGGGGCCTTCCCCACACGCATGGTCCTCGCCCACAAAGCTGACTGGGAGATGCGGCAAACTGTGACTTCAGTTGGATCAACAAAACAGGAAATAGACTATCATTTTAATGCGTGTTATTTTAACCGAGGAGTATTCGTCTCTCCCAATAAACAGAGGGCAACAGGCAAATTCTCCAAGGGAAAAGAAAGGAGTGTCCCACCTGAATTAGTAACCTAGAGATTTTCATTTGAATGCCTCAGTATTATCTTTGATTGCGTATTTTCAAGCACTTAACTAAGATCAACTCCACATTTTAGGAAACATGCCAACTGCCTTCAATTCCACACCATTCCTTTTGCAAAATCAAAACCTTCACTAAGTCAATGGACTGGCAAAAAATTTGCTAAAATACATAAAAAAAAAAAAAAGAATGCAAGATTCTTCAAAGAACCCAGTATCTTCTAATGGGGAAGGATATTTAGAAGCCAAGATCCAAACTTCAGATGATAATTAGTGCATCTAGGCCCTATCAGAGTTATTAAATACACACATACATATAATTTTATATTTATATATTACATAAATCTAATATATATTTAAATATTTAAAAATATAAAACGTATTTAAGATATTTTTTCCTTTATTTTAAAGCTGATCATTTCAAACTGATGTCTCCAATTCTAAGCCAATGCTAAAGGGTTCTTTCTCAATCCCCTCTCTCCATATTTATCTCTTTCCTCTTATGGGAGCAAATAGATATCAATGTATATTTATTTGCTTTATTTTTCAATACATATGTGAGAGTTTCTTAATTGCTATATCAACAAACTAGCAACAATAAAAACAAACACTACAGAAAGATCAAGATTTATTTGGAATTCTCTTTGTACTCAGAATACTGTATATCTTGCTAAGCACAGTTAAAGCACTGTGTTTAAAGTTGCTTGAACTAATTTTTCTGTGTCTTTAGGCAATCAATTTCATAAGTTAGCTCCTTTATTTCCATTTATAGTCTATATTCAGGCTTACTTTCTTTTTGATCTTTTTAATTTTTTACAAGTAAAATGTTAAAATGGTTCAAAAGTCAAAACTGTATCGAAAGGTATATAGACAGAGCATTTTTACTACGACTTTATCTTCCACCCCATTCCCACCCATCTCCACAGGTAACTATCGCACTCTTTTTGGTGTATCCTACTTATGTATCTTTTTGCAAAATTAAGCACTTCTATTCATATATCATACTCTTCTTTCACATTCTGTTTCAAAATATTTTTCATCAAGTTGAAGAGATAAAGCATTCCCACATAACAGGTTAAATAAACAATGCAAGGCAAACTATCAGTGACAAAAGCAGTCCAGAAATCACAGACACCTAGTACTAAACATTCTGCTGGTCTTCAGTAAAGTTGCCAGAGGTATTCAGATTGTAAACAAACTTTAACCATCAGTTCAAACTTGCGCAGAATCCAAAAAGCCATAAACATCCAAAAATTTGCATTACCAAATACATAACAGAGTAAGAATAGAATTTTCAAAATTACCTAGTGCAAGTTGTAGTCAATTTTTGCATTTATTGTTGACCATAAAATGTGCTATGCACTTGACAAGGATTATCAGTATGTGGAATTCACTAAAAATCATAAAATCCACCTTAGAATGTTAAAAATGTTTAGTAAGAGTAGATATAAGCTAAAAGTTCTTTATATAACAGGATATAAAAGCTAATACTCCACTTTAAAATAGAAGACTTACAACAAAGAGTTCTAATAAATAACTCTAACTGGCCTTTATTAAAATCTTTATTAGTGATATGACATTTAACTGGAAATGGATTAAGTATCCCAACATGATTATTTCTGGATTTAAAAGTAATTAAGTAAAGCCACATCTGATTTTGCATAAGATTATCATAAACTTAGTGGATTAGAGAGTAAAATATATTTGTAGAAAAATATTAAAATTGTATTACTATTTTAATACTATAGAACACTGATAACATATACTGAGCACCATACCCAGTGTGTTGTATGTGTCATTTTGCTCTTTCTTCATAACATTAATATGAGCTTATTTTTATTATAATTAGCATTATTATTCCCATTTTGCAAATTATGAAACTAAGGTAGTTTGAAAGCTAAGTAAATTCTCTAGGGTCATAGGGCAATAAAATATTGTCTATGCAGCTTAAAAATTAGAGTTAAGTCACTTATATGTTATTTTCATCAATATTATATATTGTTATTTTTAAGTCAAATGATTCTGACAAGGTAGATAATAAAAACAGAGACCCAACTCCCCCCTTTATTTTATTTTTTTATTGATTTTTTCTAGAGAGGAAGGGAGAGAGATAGAGAGCTAGAAACATTGATGAGAGAGAGACATCGATCAGCCGCCTCCTGTACACCCCCTACTGGGGATGTGCCCACAACCAGGATACATGCCCTTGACTGAAATCGAACCTGGGACCTTTCCGTCCACAGGCCGACGCTCTATCCACTGAGCCAAACCGGTTTCGGACCCCCTTTATTCTGAGAGAGAAAAAGTTTTCAACTCTCATCTATTTCTTTTGTTATTACCTTTATATTTCTAGAGAATAGTCTTATGTTTTTATATTAGATTTAAACTTAGAACTCTCATACCTTTCTCATCATTTTACTTATTTCATTCACCTAAGAATTGCAACACAACTTTTTGTTAATTAATATCCCATATGTAGAATACTGTGACTACAAGAGTAATATATATTATCTGTTGCAGAGCCTACTAGTATATTATAATGACATTTAATTTTTTATATAACTACAAGAGGCCTGATGCACAAAGATTTGTGCAAGAATGAGCCTTCCTTGCTCTGGCTCAGAGCCACCTTTCTGCCTTTGCTCTGGCCCGGAGCTGTCTTTCCATTTCCATGGCAACAACACAGGCGTCCCACCCCGCCCCTGGCCGCTCGGCGCCTGCATATGCAAATTAACTCACCATCTTTGTTGGGTTAATTTGCATACTCACTCCTGATTGGCTGGTGTGTATCACGAAAGCATGGTAAATTTGCATCTTTCTCTTTTATTAGTGTAGATTGATTGCATTTCTAAGACATTTTGTTTTCTTATTTTCTAGCTTTCTATATATACTATCACTAATATTTCTTAAAGTTCTCCAACTGAATTATAAAATTTCCCTGAAGGTTATTTTCTATATAATCAGAACAAACTCATCAGGTTCCATTTCCTCTTTCTGAGAGCACACTTTCTGGAGCCTCTGTCCTCCTGCTGTAACATGGACTGGTGCTGAGTCTGCAACTCTTCTATGTTGGAGCCCACAGCTTAAACTTTCACTTATGTCTGTATTTTAAAAAATAAAATACGTAGTACATATACTGATGTTTTCTTTAATCAGCCTCATTATTCTCATTTTCTTATTTCTTCTTCCAATGGCATCCACTGTCATTAGATTGGCAGGTCTTCAAGTTCACTTTATACTTTTATGAACAAGTGTATCCAATTGAATAGCTGTTGGAGCCCACAGCTTCCTGATTGCATGTTACCCGTTATTTTGCTTCATCTCCCCCGTGTTGGTGGAGAGCATCGTCACGGAGGCATCACACAAGCCATATTTCGGTGTGTGGCGGTGAGAAGCTGAGTGAAGATCTGTGAGCCAGCCTCGCTGGCTGATTTCATCACTGTAATCATGTGGCAAGGTGGCCTTCTGGCTGGGAAATTGCTCTTCAGCAACCATAGGTGCTTCCCCTGGTGCTGTCCACTCTCCAGAGAAGAATCCCCCAGTGTTAGACCGGGAAGTGGGGGACAGCTGCCAGTGCTGGAGCCAGCGGGTCTGGAAGATTCATTGGCCTTTCTGTGCACTTGCCCACAGACGCTATTTTCACTGCAGTGCCCCTCTCTCATCATTCGGGGCCTGCAGCACCCACCCCCCCAAAGCTCCAATTACTCTGACAGAGAGGGGGTCACCTCACTGTGCGGGGTCCAGAAAGGTTAGAGGGTGAGGCTGCTCTTCCTTATTCAGATTTTCCACTGACCCCACTACTTCCAGCTCTACAACTCATCACCATCTCCTAAATCACCGGGCCCCTCCTGTTTCAAAGCCTTTCTGAGATTCCCTGGTGCAGACTTAACAGTGTCGGTATCCCCCCTTTTTTAAGCACTGAAGTTTCAAATAGCCCTGCTAAGTCAGCTATCCCTCCATCCATTTTCTTCTTTAAAAGGAGGTATGGATTTCTGGCCCACGGCTGTCTTTCCCCTTGTTCTTGTTCTGCTTGTGGGTTGAACTCCAAGTTTTGTGAATGCTAACATGTTTGGAAAGCCTTTAACTAAAACAAACAAGCTGTTATGTTTTCAATGAAAATTCTTGTACTCAAGGAGATTTGTCCTTGAAGTAATATAATGAGCTCATTCTGGTATATCAAAATAAGGTATGAATTAAGCTGAGTAAATAATTCTTTTTCTTTTTTTTACTGAATACTAATGCCCTCTGGATTACCGGGAAGTCACTTAACCTTATGAAAATAAAGAAAACTGTAACTTTCCTCAAATGTAAGGTGAAAGGCTGGACTAAGAAATTACTAAAAATACAAAATACAGATATGAAACAGTAATACCTCTTGGTTCTATGCTTCATTAATTGTTGCTAATGCCTCTATAAAGCTCTTCTTAAAACTTACATGTTACTCTATCACATACTCCAGAATAGCTAGCATTAAAAATAACTAGTGGTCCTACTTACAGAAACTCTAATTCTCTTAGGTTGGGTATAACCTAATAGTGCACAACCAATAGTGCACAATAGATTTTCAGATGCATTTCCAGAGCTAAATGAATATGAAAATTTTATTAAGGGAGATAATGTGGCAACTTTTGTTAAGTAAATGACTCTCTATTATTATTGGCTTTGGAATTCTATATGTTTTATTTTAACCTTTTACCATTGAATGTGCTAATCCATTTATAATGCTATACTTGTGCCAAAAGAACTACTGAACACAATTTGGATAGAAAGGTTAAAGTGATCGGTGCCCACAATGTAAAAATATACACACAGTTAAAACGTAGTAACTTCTCAAAATACCAGTGACATTTTAATATACATAACTAAGGAAGGAATTAATCCCTATTTTAATAATAGGATCATATGTACTTGAGCTTAAAGGCCTATAACACACATGATCCTTGGACCAAGCAGAGAGAAATGTGTACACTTCCCAAAATATCATTATGTATCCAGAAACCTTATTTTCTTTAGTGTATGCATTCATATACCTATTTTCTATACCTGATACATAATTCCACAGGACCCTACAGCAACTTATGAAAGAAAAACAAGTACAATCAAGTTGAAAAATAGGGGCCCAAGAACACCTATCTGACAGTTCACCGAAGAGCTAATGGTGATGAAACAGCTTGCTGAGGACAGCCCTAATTAAGCCCCATATTTAACTTTGCTTTTCCTAGTGCCAAGACAAATGGGAAAAGCCATGGCATAAATAGCTGTGATTGTCCAATTTTTGAAGAAGCATTCTAACTCATTGGGAGAAAGGTTTTTTTCCCACGTGAATTTCTAAAAGAATTTATATAGTCAATATGCCATTTCATACGTTGGATACCATGAAAGGAAGAGTCATCAAATGTCATCTTCAAAAGATATCTTCAGCTGAAACTGCTTTGGCTCAGTGGACAGAACCTGTGGACTGAAAGGTCCCAGGTTTGATTCCAGTCAAGGGCATGTATCTTTTTTTTTTAAATATATTTTATTGATTTTTTACAGAGAGGAAGAGAGAGGGACAGAGAGTTAGAAACATCGATGAGAGAGAGACATCGAACAGCTGCTTCTTGCACGACCCCTACTGGGGATGTGCCCTCAACTAAGGTACATGCCCTTGACGGAATCAAACCTGGGACCTTTCAGTCCACAGATTGACACTCTATCCACTGAGCCAAACCTGTTGTATCTTGGTTGCGGGCACATCCCCAGTGGGGAGCGGTGTGCAGGAGGCAGCTGATAGATGTTTCTAGCTCTCTATCCCTCTCTGTAAAAAAAAATCAATAAAATATATTTTTTAAAAAAAGAGAAGATATCTTCATATGCCCATGTCTTTTTTCTTTTTAGTTGTATTTAAAGCTAAGATTTATGATAGCAAAAGGGAAAATAAGGAAAGAGAAAAAGTGCATGGGAGAGTCTAGATCAGTGGTTCTCAACCTTCCTAATGCCATGACCCTTTAATACAGTTCCTCATGTTGTGGTGACCCCCAACCATGAAATTATTTTCGTTGCTACTTCGTAACTGTGATTTTGCTACTGTTATGAGTTGTAATGTAAATATCTGATATGCAGGATGTATTTTCACTGTTACAAATTGAACATAATTAAAGCATAATGATAATCACAATTAGATATTGTGAAATATTGATTTCTAATTACAAATAAATGAAATTTTGTCTTGAAGCATGGTGTAGCATGGGTAAGAGTCTTAATATAACAACAGTAAACTACATTACTACATTTTCCGATGGTTTTAGGCGACCCCTGTGAAAGGCTCGTTTGATCCCCAAAGGGGTCGCGACCCACAGGTTGAGAACCGCTGGTCTAGATAAAGCCAGGTGCAAGTTTCCAAGAGTGCTCTTCCCACGGAGTCGCAGAACACAGGCAAAGTCTGCCAGCAACAGACAAGGTGTGTGAGTATCCTGGTTCGTTGAAGACCTCAGTGCCCACAGTGCCTGCAAACTTCCTCTGCCTGGCATCTACCAAAATTCCAGACTCCCAGAAGTAAAGCAGGTTTTCAAGAAAAACTATACTGTGTGCACATTGTAAGGACAGGGTTGCACTCTTAGGGAAAGGTTTGTATCAGGGTAAGAGAATGCTTACCACTCAAGTTTCCATATGTCAGCCTAGGGGCGAACCTGCAAGCAGGACTTCCTAAGGTTGGCAGGCTCAAGCCTGCTATGCTGAACTCTTTTCGGAACAGACTCCATTAAATTAAGTACTAACCACCCACTGAATTGATTTCACAACTCATTAATGAGTTTGAGAACACAGTTTTAAGTATCCCATTTTGAACAGAAAATACTGACACCCTCTTCCCCAAAAGGGCCTTCATTTTTCAGTTCCCTTGCACTGTAAAATTTGTCAGAGTGCGTTATGGTCTATCTTACTTTCTTACTTCCAACTCAATGTTTAATATTTTTGAGAAACTTTCAGATCTAGAAAAAGTACAAATAATGAAAAGCGTATTCCTAGCTATTAATAGTAATAGCTATTAATTGGTTATATTTGCTTAAACTTTCATTTATGTTTGTATTTAAAAAAATAAAATATGTAGTACAAATTCTGACGTCTTCTTTAATCATCCCCATTATTCTCATTTTCTTATTTCTTCTTCCAATGGCATCCACTGTCATTAGATTGGCAGGTCTTCAAGTTCACTTTATACTTTTATGAACAAGTGTATCCAATTGAATAGACAGTTCACGTATAGTATTCTGTGTCGTGCCTTTTTCACTCAACATATTTTGAGACTTACTTAAAGTTGGCAAATGAAGATTTAATTTTTTCAATTGAAACGTTATATAATATCCCATTATATGACTATATCCTATTTTATTAATACAATCTGTTTTGGGTGGACTTTGAGGTTGTTTCCAAATATTAGTTCTTAGAAATAGTTTCCTCATGAATATCCCTGTAATGTTAGTTATGTGTGAATGAGTATCTCCAGAAGTAAAATTCTTGAGTCCTGGGAGAACTATCTCCTTTCTGACATTACTGTTTTCTTCACCATGATGTGAGGCTCAATCAGTGTCGCTCAGTGGTTGAGTGCTGACCCATGAACCAGGAGGTCATGGCACAAGCCCAGGTTGTGGGCTCAGTTCCCAGTAGGGGGCATGCAGGAGGCAGTCAATCAATGATTCTCTCTCATCACTGATGTTTCCATCTTCCTATCCTTCTCCCTTCCTTTCTGAAAGCAATGAAAACATGTTTTAAAAAATTTAAGATGATGTGAAAATATGGAAAATACAGCCAACATAACTATATATAGTAGTATCCATATTTATCCACTATGTGATTCCATATGTACATATAGTTTAAATGACATATAATAAAAATAAGGGATCATATTATATACACTACTGTAATTTCACATTCATAATTACTATATCATAACCATATTTCCTGTCTAAAATATTTTAAAGTGCTGCATATATGGCTGTCTCATTATTTTTTTAAAATATATTTTAGTAATTTTTTATAGAGAGGAAGGGAGAGGGATAGTTAGAAACATCAATGAGAAAGAAATGTCGATCATACTCCCTATTGGGTATGTGCCTGCAAGCAAGGTACATGCCCTTGACTGGAATCAATCCTAGGACCCTTGAGTCTGCAGGCTATTGCTCTATCCACTAAACCAAACCAATTAGGATGGCTATCTCATTATTGAACCAACATCTACCATTCAGCATTTAGTGTTTCCATATTTTCTCTATTATATAACACTAGAGGCCGATGAATGAAATTTGTGTGCTGAGGTGAGGGGGTCCCTCAGCCCAGCCTGTCCCCTCTCACAATCCGGGAGCCTAAGCCTCAGTCTGGCCTCCCTTTAAGGGAGGCGACCGGCTGATCAGGGGAAGGTGCCACCCCCATCACCCTACTGCTGCTGCCACTGCCGGTTGCCACAGCCACCAAGGTGTTTTCATCAACACAGACCCAGTCCCTTCACCATGAAAAAATGACAACTTTCTTTAGGCAGTTTCAAGGTGTGTCTTTCCTAGGATATGACATTTCTTCCTTTCTTTTTTTTTTTATCCTGACCTGAGGATATGTTTCCATTAAGAGAGAGGGAAAGACAGAAACATCAATGTGAGAGGGACATTTCGATTGGTTGCCTCCTGCATGAGCCTTGACCTGGGCCCCGGCCAGGGAGGAGCCTGCAACCTAGGTACATGCCCTTGATCAGAACCAAACCCAGACCCTGAGGTCCGCAGGCCAAGGCTCTATCCACTGAGCCAAACCGGCTTGGGTAAGATATGACAAAACCTTAGATCAACTTCTTAGATTATTACCCAAGTTACCAAGAAAACACTGCAAATGGCGGTGTACAGGGAGCTTAGCCAATGAGCAGTCAGAAATGGTGTTTCCTCTGCAGCACATGCAGAGGCCCCCCCTGGTGTGTGTCCACTGGGGTGGGGGGGGGTGCTCCAAGCCAAGCCCCGGCAGCTCAGAGCACGACCCCTTGGAGCACGCGCCCACCCCTAGTGTGTGTCCACTCCAGCCTGCCCCCAACCCCAGCCTCCCTGCGGCCTCTGAGGCTGGGGGTGACACGCAATCCCCTCCCACCTATCTGCATGCACAGCTCCTCCTGAGCTGGTCTTGATGCACCCTCCTCCTGAGCCAGTCATGACACCTTAAGGTGTCCTGGCTAATTTGCATATTACCTTTTTGTGTATATATATGGATAGTGGTGAATATTTGTGTGTGCATCTGTATACACTTTTTTATTATCTTAGGGAAGCTCATATAATTGCTGACTGTAAAAGAATAAACTTTTAAAAAGATGTCTGATACATCTAATAGATAACTATTTTTAGTCACTAATTACATGAAGAGAGATTTTTACAAGGATCCAAGTCATGCAGGCCAGATTTATAGCTTTCTGAAGACATGACTTCAGACAGGATACTTTAAATGCGTCCCTTTCTTTTCTAGAACATCGACAATTTTTGTTGACCTCCTAATGAACAATAGGTAGTATATGCATCGATGTCAAGAACCTGCTAGGTGGTTGCTAAGTCACTGGGTATTTACATGGCCATGTTGATGGCTTCCTATGAAAATAAAAACATGTGACTAAAAAGATAGGTAGTTGTAGACCAGCTCCTCTCAGAACACAGGGGGTGTAAAGAATATCCTGAGCAGTGTCAACGTGTTCACCAGGAAGCAGCTTTGGACTTGCTCATAAATTCAATCAAGCAAAGGACCAAATCCTCATCAATGCTCTACTCTAAATTATGTAGGACACAGGCGATCTTGACCTAAAAGAGTATTAACTTTTAATTAAAAAGAGTAACTTCCCTATGTTACAAAAATGGATTCTTTAGAAAATTGTACCCCAGGTAAATGAAAGAGTCATTAGAAGAATGGAAGTCTTTGTTACTGTCCATCAAAATGCCAAGTGTCTGACAAAAATGCAAAGTTTGATTTTTGAGCTGTTTCTAACAGCTCATGCATATGAGCTAAAAAATTCAGTTATCTCTTGAGGCTGATTATTCTATCAACAGTTGGATGATATAATAAGTATACAGAAGAATTCATATTCTATCCCTACCATCAATCAGGATACTGCTCAATTAATAGCTGTGCAAAGTAATTTAATCATAATATTAAATAGGGGAAGCAGAACTGAACACCAGATATAATTTGATTTATTTAGATGTGCCTTGGTTTCATCAGCAACATGTACCTCACAGCGTTTTCCTGAGGATTTAGGGAGCTCATGCATGCATGACATTTAGAGTAACACCTGGCATGCAGTACAAATTTAGTAAGTATCAGTTATTATTATCGTTATTATTCAAAATCTCTTCCTATCTACTCTACAGTGGTATTTTGATAAAAGCACAGAAGAGCTTCACATCTATCTTGGAATACCTAATTAACTCAGAGCCATCCATCTTGGCCCAATCCAGGGAACACTATGAATGATACTTCCTGGGGCTGTCTATCTGAACGGCGCACACTCTGGAGTAATGTATAAACCCTGAATTTTATCCAGACACAGTTCCCATTTTGAGAATAACAAGTTAATAAGTCAAAATCATATATGTAATTTACATATATATATGTAAACTGAGACTGGCTGACCTCATATAACTTGCATATGCAGTTTGGATGGATTGTATTTCTAGGATTTATATTAATTTCCCAAATAATTAATTTTCTATCTTAAAGCAATAACTAGTAACTGCTTTTCTTTATTGGTGGTGTTACATGTCATTTACCTTACAAACATTATCCTGTAGGTAAATAATGAGCATGTGGGGATTTGGACCTTGAACTACTTACTTCACAAAAAGTCTTGTGCCCGTTCCAGTTGCCACTCACTGAATGATTAAAATACTATGAATATACATGGAGTGTTCTTATTATATCCCTTGTCTCAGAATTCGTAAAATATTCTCTTTACTGTATTACTTCACATGAACTAGATATGGTAGATGAATAAGGACTGTACATTAAGAAACAGCAGAAGCTTTCAGACATTTTTTAGCCCAATCATACTTCCCAAATTCTGTAAGGTCAGATACTCAAACTTAAAAATCTTTGTTCTGGTATGCTTGCCAGGACAGGACTTTATAATGCTTTATTTTAGTACTAGAGGCCTGGTGCATGTGCGCTGGTGGGATCCCTTGGCCTGGCCTGTGGGGATTGGGCTAAAAAAGGCTCTCTGACATCCTCCAAGGGGTCCCGGATTGCAAGAGGGTGGTTCTTGGGTGACACATCCTGAAATCGGGCTCCCTCCTCTCTGGTTCCAGGTGCATCACCCGAGAACACCAGCTACCAAGTCACTGCAGCTCTGCAGCTCCTGTGTAGAACATCTGCCTCCTGCTGGTCAGTGCACGTCATAGCTACTGGTCAGACAGTCGGATGGTCGGATGGTTGGACGGTCACTTAGGCTTTTACATAAATACAGATTATATGTACACGGTGTCCCAAAATAATGTATACACACTTTAACAGCTGAGAGATCAATTTTGAAAATGAAATATTTTTTAATGAACACTTTATATTAGCATAACCAATGGACACAGACACTGGGACAGTGAGGGATTGCCCGGAGGATTGGGGGGGGAGTCAATTGGGGAAAAAGGAGACATATGTAAAACTTAAGATAATTTTAAAAAGAAGCACTTTATAATTATTCAAAGTGTGTGTATACATTTTGGGGGGATGCCCCATATTTAAAATATTTGGAAATACCTAGAATGCCTCACTTCATTTTTTAAAATTAATATACAATTGATTTCAGAGAGCAAGAGAAAGGGAGAAATAGAAACATGGATTGGTTGCCTCCTGCACGCCCCTTCCTGGGGGTTGAGCCCGCACGCTGGCTTGTGCCTATCCCCGCCATCCTCTCGCTCTGCCCCTGCTGCCTCAGAGCAATCCATGGTTGGGGAATGAACTCTTACGTAACCTCCCGGTCACGGCTCAACCACGGAGCCAGGAAGAGGGCCTCACTTCCTCTTTATTCCTGAAGTGTCTTAGTGCTTCACTGTATCAAACCCCTTCTGGTCATCCCTTTTATTTAATCTAGGCGTTTTGTAAAATTCAGTATGTATTTGTTCCCTGAGCACCCTTTTGAAAGGAAAAAATTGGACTTTATATTTAAAAATAATTTTTTCCCAGCACCTCCTGGTGTGTCCCTTTCTGCTCCCACTAACAAGCATATGAAGACAGAGCGAAAAGACCAGAACTCAGCACCAATAAGCAGGGCTGGCAGTCATATGCTACGGGAGTGGACAGAGGAGGAAGAGTAAAGGAATGAAAAAACAAAAGGCAACGGCAAACAGAGGCTGTAAGGGAAAATACCATGAAAGAAATAATACTTGGTTCCCAATAAGCATTTAAGCATGCATTTTAAAATTAAAAGTGACCTTTTCAGAACCTACTATTTCCCTGTTCTCTCATCTAAATCTTGTGTACCTAACTCATTGAAAGGTAAGCCTACATTAAGGCGTGTTTGCCAATGCTTTCTGACATTACCTAACCAAGTGATTTTTGAGTTACTACATAAAATTGCTAACAAATCTAAAATAAGCAGATCCAGAAACTGAAAGTCACAACCGATGGCACCTGACTGGCGAACAGCAGAGAATGAACAGCGGCTGTGATGACTCTCTGTATCAGAGAAGGGGAGGGCCCAATGACACTCACTCTTGGCTTTTAGTCTTTAAGTTTCCACTGTCCCTCAAGACTAACAGTTTCGTGAAGTAAGCCCTAGACAAAACTTTAAAATAAAATAACAATGACTGTGGATTTCTGCTTCCTTCCCATTTAACATCCCCACCTCATTTCTTGAATTCTTGGTTCACTTGATCACCACCATCCTATCTTCAAAATCCCTGCTTTCCAAAACGATTTCATTCTAAACAATCTGTGTTATGTCTGGCATACCAATAGCTTGGTGCAGCGGTCGGTTTGCCACTCTGCTGACTAAAGAGTTTGCTGAGCACTGGCTTAGTGTGTTAACATTTCCAGGTTACAACTGAATTTTACCCCTGTCTTTTTGGAGATATATCTTAATTGCCATCATAAATCGAAGAGCAAAATCTTAGGCACCAATGCAGACAAGGGAGGGTTAGACTTTGTGGCTGGCACCTCCTGCCTCAGAGCTCTTGTCTGCTGCCCCCAAGCACGGCAGCATTAGGGAGACTCCTAAAGGCACTAATACACAGCCCCGGTTTAACTCACTGTGATGGAATGAGGTGGCTGGGAGCAGAGGTGCGACAAGCACTTTCCTGTAACTGCTGCTTCAGGCATTAAATAGCTGGGTCTAAGGGCAAGTATATATTTAAGCAAAAGTGGATGCTTCTTTCCTTAAATTCAAAAAAAATCCACTGTTTTGTATTGAATTGAAAAAATCTCAATGGAAAAGCATTTTGAACAAAACTTCCTAGCGATTCGACGTGAAGTATTTGTACCAGAATAGAAGTTGCTGCAAAACGCCATGCTCCCTTGGCTACTTCATGAACCGCCTATGGAGAAGACAATTATAGTAACGCAGATACTTAATATCATAATTTTTTTGCACCAAATCACTTCATACATTACATTTAGCACATTACAAGAAAGCTCAATTGAAATTGAACATATCTCATCAATAATAAACCAAAAAGAATAATAATTAAAAAAAAAAACATGGTATACCACTCATTACATCCTGGAAATTCCTATCTAAAGAGGAAGTAATTTACAATCACACTAACTGCTTTATATCTAATACTAAATAATACTAGCTTTATTGCTTTAGAGCAAACACTCAAGGAGACTACTTTAAGAAGATGCTAGCAGCTCCTTTCAATTCTAAGATGCAGAGAAAACATACAGTACATCCTGAGAGTGGCCGGCCACCTGCTGTCCATTCTATTCTCTATAAAAGCCAAATTGCCGATCTGAAACCCTGTCTGACCATTAGATTTTATGAAAAGGAATGCTGAGCTGTCTCTGCATCAGTAAAAGTTGGAGAAGACAGGTATCAACAACAATAAAAACGTATTTACTGAAACCAGTCTAATAACTGGAGTAATAAGAGAACATGAACATTTTTTATACATTTTTATTGATTTTTTTTTTTACAGTGAGAAAGGGAGAGGAATAGAGAGTTAGAAACATCGATGAGAGAAAAATATCAATCAGCTGCCTCCTGCACAACCCCTACTGGGGATGTGCCCACAACCAAGGTACACGCCCTTGATCAGAATAGAACCTGGGACCCTTCAGTCCACAGGCCAATGCTCTTCTCCACTGAGCCAAACGGGTTAGGGCGAATGTGAACATTTTTAACGATTCTCTAACGTAACATAGGTAAGATCAATTGGAAATAAACTTGCAAGAATTTAGAGTTTTTGCAGAAATTTCTCTCATTGAATGGGCATGGAGAGGGAATGCAGCTTGTTAGCTGTTTATCTCTGACGGTATCTGGGAAGACAAAGGCTTTGATATTTGATCAAGATACATCTGTGTGTTTCAGAGACATAACACAATAGAAGGAAGAAAAGAGAGAGGGGAGAGAGAGGGGGAGGGAAGGAGGGAGGGAAAGAAAAGAAAGAAGGGAGGAAAGGAAGAGGGAAGAAAGAAGAGAAAGGAGAAAGACAATACATATCTAGTTACAATACTGAGTATAGTCACCTGCTATGAACCTAAGTCTGTGGCATCTTGATGCCCTATTACATGGATATAGCTCTCCATGGCAGATATTTATTCTCCCCCCTCCCCCCCTTGCCTCCTTCCTATTCTTCCTAGACATAGACACATCATCCGAAGAAGAATCGCTGCTGCTTCTAAGCAAGTGAAAACAATCTACTGTCCAGGTGCCATGTCTGTCAGGGGGCTGGAGAGCAGGTGCTGGGAAGAAATTACAGGGGCTCTTCAGCACAAATAAATCTGCCCTTTTTGTCTACATCACCTCTCTTTACCCCTTCCGTGAACCAACTTAGAAGTGTGGCTGAGAGGAGAAGAAAACTAGTTCGACAACAGCCTTGATTTTTCTGTCCTGGACCTTCACCCAAGTTCCAACATCAGCCACATGAATAGGAGGGAAAAAATGGTGCAAGGTCAGAGAATAAATCCTCTCATACGTACATCCCTGACACCTCTGCTCAGAGAAGCCCGCCTACCTACTTCCATGTTCTTTATGAGCTAGTTATATAAAATTACATGTTGCCAAAACCGGTTTGGCTCAGTGGATAGAGCGTCGGTCTGCGGACTGAAAGGTCCCAGGTTCGATTCCGGTCGGGGGCATGTACCTTGGTTGCGGGTACATCTCCAGTAGGGGGCGTGCAGGAGGCAGCTGATCGATGTCTCTCTCTCATCGATGTTTCTAACTCTCTATCCCTCTCTCTTCCTTTCTGTAAAAATTCAATAAAATATATTTTTTTAAAAATTACATGTAATGTGGTGTAAAAATTCACATAGTAAAGTATCATTTTCAAATATTAAATCAGGAAAGAACATCTTATCTAATAAAAGAGTAATATGCAAATTGACCATACCTCTGCCACACCACTAGCTACACCCAACAGCCAATCAGAGCAAGTATGCAAATTAACTCAACAAAGATGGCTACAGCCATAAAGAGAGTAGGAAAGAGGTTTGGGTTGCCCCTGACAATGGAGTAAGCCAAGTTTTCCACAAACACTGGCTGGCCCAGACCTCCACTTAAGGCAGTGGTTCTCAACCGTCCTAATGCCACATCCCTTTAATGCAGTTCCTCATGTTGTGGTGATCCCAACCATAAAATAATTTTGAAAATAATTTTGAAAATAATTTTATGGTTGGGATCACCACAATATGAGGAACTGCATTAAAGGGATGTGGCATTAGGAAGGTTGAGAACCACTGACTTAAGGCAACGAAGTTTCAATGGCTGTGTGAGCAGAAGACTTGGCTCTGCTCCAGGCTACAGAGTTTCAATTGTAGAAGATAAATAAATCTCAGATACCAGGGCCTCCACTTGGGTTGCTGGGGGTGTGGCTGGCCTGCAAACCACCACAGGCCCCTCGCCCAGGCCACCCCACACTTCAAGGGAACACCCACCCTGATCAAGGACACCCTTTAGGGCAAACCAGCTGGCCTCCACCCATGTACCAGGCCTCTATCCTATCTAATAAAAGAGTAATATGCAGATTGACCATTACTCCAACACACAAGATGACTGCCCCCATGTGGACACAAGATGGCCAGCAGGGGAGGGCAGTTGGCAGGGACCAGGCCTGAAAGTGAGGGCAGTTGTGAGCGATCAGGCCAGCAGGGGAGGGCAGTTGGGGGTGACCAACCCTACAGGGGAGGGCAGTTAGGGGTGACCAGGCCTGCAGGAAGGGCAGTTGGGGGTGACCAGGCTTGCAGGGGAGGGGAGTTAGGGGTGACCTGGCCACAGGGGAGGGCAGTTAGGAGCAAACAGGCTGGCCGGGGAGCAGTTAAGCATCAATCAGGCTGGCAAGGGAATGGTTAGGGGGTGATCAGGCTGGCAGGCAGAAGCAGTTAGAGGCAATCAGGAAGGCAGGCAGGTGAGCCGTTGGGAGCCAGCAGTCTTGGATTGGGGTCCCAGATTGGAGAGGGAGCAGGCTGGGCTGAAGGACACACCCCCATGCATGAATTCTGTGCACCAGGTCTCTAGTTTTAAATAATAACTGATTGCTAATGTCGGTATGAAGAAACAAATTCTCCCATGCATTGCCAATGGCATAATAAATTAGAAAACTTTTTGAAAAGTAATTTGGTGACTTCAGTTCAATATGATGGACTGAGCCGAAAGGGAAAATCTCTCCATTAGACACAAACACATAAAACTACTGAGTAAAATAAAACATTGTTACTACCTAGTTAATCTTGAAACCAAGGGAACAAAATCTCCAGGATCCAGGAGAAAAAGGGATCCAGAAGGCAGAGGCCAGTTACAGGCGAGAGCTGAGATCAACCACAGGAAGGGAAAGGATCAGCCACAAGGAGATCGTGACCTGAGCTAAATGCGCAGAGGGCTTCCCATCAGCCTCCACTGGGGGTAAAAAGAGAGACATTCCAAGAAGTTGGGAACCGAGGCCTGTCCTGTGCTCAGGGCTGGAGGCCCATAGTCCCCCTCTGACTCATGGACCCCCAACAGAAACCCAGATCTATGCCTGGTCTGGGAGTAACTCATGCTCCACTTCTTTGTAAGGCCGGTACTGTCAACTGGAGCACAAGGGATGTCTCTGGGAAACAATCCCAGGAAAATGCCTGTAACCCCAAGAAAGTGCAAGGTTAAGAACACAGAAACGCACATGTGAGAAGCATTAGACACTGCACACTAGAGACTTCTGCATCCCAGGCACTGGAGATAGCAGGACCCTCAGAAAAGGACTTTAAGCAGACTTCCAATGCTCAAACTGATAAAAGAATACAAAACAAGCAGCCAGAATAAGGCTGCTGCATGAAAAAAAGTAAAAAGAGGTGACAGAGAAGTAGAAATTCTAGATGAAAAGCAGAACCACTGAAATAATCTCACTGACAGCACCCTAACCGGTGATGGTGCCAGGGAAGTGAGCTTATCCTATATAATAAAGAGGGAATATGCAAATGACCCTCATGCCCTTGACAAGATGGCTGCCCCCGTGTGGTCAAAGATGGCTGGCAGGAGAGGGTAGTTGTGGGTGATCAGGCCAGCATGGGAGGGCAGTTGGGGGTGACTGGGCCTGCAGGGGAGGGAGGGCAGTTAGGGGGGACCAGGCCTATAGGGAAGGGCAGTTAGGAGTGATCAGGCCTGCAGGGGAGAGCAGTTGGGGGGGACCAGATCTCCAGGGGAGGGCAGTTAGAGGTGACCAGGCTGGCAGGGTAGGGTAATATGGGGTGACCGAGCTGGCAGGGAAGGGGAGGGCAGCTGAGGGCAACTGGGCTGGCAGCGGAGGGGTTAGGGGGTGATCAGACTGGCAGGCAGGAGAGCAGTTGGGCGCCAGCAGTCCCAGATTGTGAGAGAGATTTCCGACTGCTGATTTAGGCCAGATCCCTGTTGTGTGATCGGACCTAAACTGGCAGCTGGACATCCCCCGAGGGGTCCCAGATTGGAGAGGATGCAAGCTGGGCTGGGGGACACCTCCTCCCAGTGCACAAATTTCATGCACTGGGCCTCTAGTGTGTGTGTGTGTGTTTTATATATATATATAAAACCAGTGTCTTTTCTGGAGCCCTGCAGTTAGGAGCTGAGTATCACTAGTCGCCTCCATTAGATGATGACTCTCGCTGAAATTTCTCAGTTACTGTCGGAAACCAAACATTGTTCTCACTAAATGGATGTAAACAGGAGGCCAGAAGGCTGGTCAACCTTAACTGCTCTGAAAGGTCAGAGCTAATCACTCACTGTTTAGTTGAAACATTGTTGGCTGAAGCAACCTCTACCTGTTTGTTCCATGTTAATTTCTGTTTTTGTTATTTCCTGCCTAAAGGCTAGGGGTGTGTCCCAAAGCCTTAATAAAAGGGAGAAAAAGGCCAGAGCAAGTGGCAGTCCTTTCCACTAGAGGAAGGCTCCCACCAGGCCCCCCAATATCGCCAAATTAATCTTTTCTAGTCCCTTATTTCATTTGCGTGTGGCCTTCTTCAGAACCGGAACCCTGAACTGGGAACCCTGAACCACACAGGACGTGGAAAGAGGTTCCCACAAGTTACCATATAAATTTTGGAATTCTGAGAAGAAAGTTCAGGTCGCTCTTCTCTTCATTAAATACACCTTAAACATCGCCAACATAGAGGGATACCCTACTTCCACGTTCCCCTCATTACTCACACTGTAACCCACCTGCTTCCGGGCCAAACCTCTCTCTGAGGAGAAGGGGCTCCCGGCGAAGCACCCTCAGGCCTCCGGCCGTCGGCAGGAGCCACCGGAGAGGATACAGATTTTGCCGAAGATGACACAGGCTTGGCCCGCCCTTTGCTGGGCCTGGCAGAGTGCCTCCAAAAACATCTACTGCATTCACAGCCCATTACGAGATTCTTATAAATGGATACCTTTTCTTACCTATGCTTCAAGGCCGCAAGACAGACACAGAATAAATCATCTCTACCTGCATTTTTAAACACTATTCATAGAAAGTGTAACATAAATCAAGCCTGAATTTGTCCCATAAGTAACAATTTCCCATAATTCTTAACTAACCTTGAATGCCTTATGTTCCACAGAAAACCATATTTAATTAATTAGCAACCTATACTTGAAAGTTTTTTTTTTACTACATACCGTTCAATCAAAGAGACTAACATAAATTCGCATTTAGAATTCACGGTGTAAGAATTTCTAACACGGCATCGTAAAAACTGAAGATTAAATGTTTCTTCGAGGTTTCAAAGGTTTGGACTTAAGAAAAATTTCTTTCAAAGGACTTTCAAAGGAAGCTTTGAGGATCTGTTATTGCAAGCTCCCGTGATAACCACTTGATGACTGAAAACCCAATTCCAGTATCTGCTTCTATCACCGAAAAATGGTCCTGCAGAGCTCAGCTTTCTCATCCTGCTGCCTGCAAAACAGAGGGTCTATCTGCTCCCTCATCATCAAGGAATTTCACCTTGGACCCTCATGTTATGCAAGATATATCTGTCTTTAAATTGCAGAGTCAACATCTTTCCATGGAATTTTCTTCTCCTTTGATGTCTCAGGGTGCTGATATTTCAATGTCAAGAGGATTCGGACACTTCTCCGAATGACCTGAGGCATCATGTGTGAGGTGCAGTTTACAAAATCAGTCCTTTCCCATGTGACTATAAACCTTACACAGGGTTCTTTAGAAAATCCCTTTTGTCAACTATTAAAAAAAAAAACACCAGGCCCCAACCAGTGGATAGAGCATCGGCCTATGGACTGAAGGGTCCCAGGTTCGGTTCCGGTCAAGGGCATGTACCTTGGTTGTGAGCATATCCCCAAGAGAGGATGTTCAGGAGGCAGCTGATTGATGTTTCTCTCTCATCGATGTTTCCAACTCTCTATCCCTTTTCCTTCCTCTCTGGAAAAAAAATCAATAAAAAATATTTTTTAAGAAAGCACCTGAATACAGGGTGGGGCAAAAAAAAAAGGTCTCATATGGAAGAAAATACAATAATTAATAAATAATAATTAAAGAATAAACTCCATTTCGTGTACTCACAACTGTAAACCTATCCTGTATTTGTGTGACTACAAAACAGTGAGACTGACTTTTTAAGAAACAATTCAGAAGTAATATTTCAATTTGAGCGGTGGCCCTTGGTCTTTGCGTATGTATTGATGCATTTATAAATTCACCTCTCCCTTTGCACAGAAGACTTGTGATGACCGTAAGAGAGAATTATTAAAAAGCTTTAACTAGACCAGCATGTTCAGTGATTGAGTGTCAACCTATGAACCAGAAGGTCACGGTTTGATTCCTGGTCAGGGCACATGCCTGGGTTGCGGGCTTAATCCCCAGTGGTGGTGGTGGTGAGGGTATACAGGAGGCAGGCAGCCCATGATTCTCTCATTGATGTTTCTCTCCCCCTCCCTCTTCCTTCCTCTCTGAAATCAATAAAAATCTATTTAAAAAAAAAAAAAGCTTCATATCCTCCCAGAACTTAAGAGCCTTGTTCTTCTTCCAATGATGTTATCATGGCTTAGAACACTTCTGTACCTGCCTTTCGGTGCAATTCCTCAGACAGGCAAGAACATCATTCTACTTATCTTGCATTTGCCTGACACTTACTCTCCTTCCGGCTCGGGCCTTCACTGCTCTGCCGATTTCCCCTCCACTTCCACCCTTATCTTCTTACCACATGGTGCATCAGCCACAGGAAAAGTGCCCTGGCAGGTGTAGTTGGAGGGTAAGGGCAGAGGAAAAGGAACCTCGAGGTGGAAGGCGAGGGGGCAGGAGAGAGGAACGCACCTGTGATGACAGCCATCACCGCACAGGGCCCTCATTACCTGTAACTCAATAACGGGGTTACAACTGGATACAGGCCCCATTGGATACAGAGAAATTGTTTGATTGAGCAATTTTAAAGAAAAATAACTTTAACTCACCATTAAATAAAAAAAAATGATCCGAGCAAAAAAAGGACATGTATGTCAAGTGCAGAGCTTTGCAGAACTTGAAATCTTGTTGGTTGTTGGACAATGAGACTAAACACAGACGTTGGGATCCATTAGTTCTGAGCTCCTCTCCCAGGCTTCCCTCACTTCAATTTCTCCAAAACCGTTTACCTCACCAGGAGATGTTGAGGACTAAAGGACAGTATAAATGAAAGGGCACCGATGAGATCTGACAATAGCTCCTGACAGACACTCAATAAACACCTGGCTTCTCCTTTTTTACAGTTACCTTCTGACGATGATGAGGATGTTGCTGTCTATGGTCGTTGAGTATTTATATATAATAAACACTAGTTTCTGTAGTGCCATCTATAAGAATAAAAGCGTAATATGCTCATGAGACCGGACAGCCTTCCAGATGAAGCCGGGGCTGCGAGGGTGCCAGAGGGAAGCCGGTGCCAGCAGCCGGGAGAAGGCAGGCCTGCTCTTACGCGCATTTCATGCACCAGCCTCCAGTTATAACAGACGGACCCTGAGGCTTCGGGAAGTTAAAAACTTTTCCAAGGTCACAGGCCAACAAGCCACATCCTTCTGACTCCAGAGCCAGGGTTGTTTTCCACAAAGACACGTTTACTCCCTTCTCTTATCCATTATTACAGAAACATGGGGACACTCCATTCTGCTTCTTCCTGACCTGGACTTGAATAAACCTAGCATGTGTGACAATGTATCGAAAAGTATAAATCCCAGGTTGCCAATCACAGCTGTGTATGCCATGCTTCAATAATATCTACAGACACATATTCCAAAAAGAAGAAAAACAAGAACTGTTTTTATTCCAATCAATGCATTGTGGACGAAATGTAATGCTCATCACTAAATCAGAGTACTGGAAGTCAAGACTTTAAACCTCATCTACTGTACCCACAGAGCTCATTCTTAGCCACCTTCACGTGGCTGCGCATGAGTGTGTATATGTATGTATGTATGTATGTGTATGTACTTGAACGACAACTTTCAAGTATAGATTGCTAATCAATTAAATATGACTTTCTATAGAACAAAAGGCATTCTAACATAATTAGGAATTATGGAAAATTATTATTTATGTGGCAAAGTTAGTTTACATATACATATTTGTGTGTGTGTGTGTGTATATGTGTGTGTGAATATATATATATATATATATATTCACACACACATACATGACAGCAAGTTCACTACTTTCTAAGACAGGCCATTCAATCTTTGGCCACCATTGTTACTAAAGCAATTTTTAGAACATACAGCTCAATTTTCTTCACTTTCACCTTTTCCTACTACAATGGGGTTTGCAAACTCCACAGCATCCTGGCAGCTCTTACCTATCTAACGTACCTGCCTTATCCTGGGGATCCAGAACTGTCACGATACATCACGTGGTCTCCTCTAAGATTTGGCAAGCCTCTCTCCTTCAACTGCATATAGCAGAACCAAACAGACTGCACCCTATACATTAAGTACTTACTTACAAAAATAACACCACAGGGAAGATTCCACTCCAGTGTGGGGTATGAAGTGTTATAAGCCAGAGCCCACAAGGCATGGGGACACTGGCAGAATGCAGAGGAGAGAGAAGGGGAGAAGGACCCCGAGAGACTTCCAACAGGAAGGCAAAGGGCCAGAGTTACGCTGACAACGGAAAAGAACAAAGGAAAGTGGGGGTGGGGGCGGCAACAAGAGCAGTAAGAGGGTCAAAGGAAATGATAACTCTGGTGATGAAAGTCAGGGAGGGTATCCAGATCGGAGGGAAACGAGCAAATGAAAGCAAAACAAAGCACAGGGAAGCGAGCAATATTCCTAAGTCCCATTGGGGTGGGCGGGGGTGGGGAAACCAAGAGAGCATTGAGATATCGAGGCAGAAGCAAAGGTAGGACAGGAAGTTAAAGCGCCTTGAGCCAGTTAGAGACCGTGATGCTTGTGATGAGCAGGAGTGGAAGGCTGAGGTCACGGTTTACTGAATTCACCAGTGAGCACACTGTTCCAATATCTGGAAAGTGGCAGCGAAATCCCCCAGCAGCCCAAGAGGCTTCCTCGTGCCCAATAGCCAGAACTTCATTCAGAAGCTAACAACTAAACAAAGACTGGGATACCCAAAGGAGGCCACTTGGGGGCTCTTATTCACCCCAGTATCCTGCTCTCTAACAACACCAAAATAACAGCATGCATATACCATCCACTAGGAGTTTGGAGTTTTTAAAAATGTCTGTCACTAAAGATCCTAGTTCATACTTAGAATACTACAGCAAAAGTTAGAGGAGTGCACCCCGCCTCGATGGAAACACAGTAATTCTAGAGGTCTGCCTCGGAACACCCCCTCATCTGTCAGGGATAATGGATGGGGTGACATTTGTCCTCTAGCTGCTGTGCATTTCTTGACTTATCGCTGCTCTGGATCACACCACTCAGCATTAAGAGATAATCATTTTGTTTCCCTCAGCACAAATAATGCAAAATCCAGGCAGTGATGCATGGAGGATTCTATTACCATGTCTTGCTGTCACACAGGGAGAAATTCCATGCCTCGTTCATATTTGCAGACTGAAAAGGGAAAACCAAACAAGGGTGTGACATTCTGAACCAGTGGGGCAATAATCTCTCATTTTAATATCGGGGATTCCAAGTTTAACTTTATATTTTAATACTTAAAAGAGCATATCTGTGAGCATTATCAGGGGTTAACTAAATTACTCCAACTTATTTCTGTCGTATTTTTTAAAATATATTTTATTGATTTTTTTTACAGAGAGGAAGGGAGAGAGATAGTTAGAAACATCGATGGGAAAGAAACATCCATCACCTGTCTCCTTGCACACCTCCTACTGGGGATGTGCCCACAACCAAGGTACATGCCCTTGACAGGAATCGAACCTGGAACCTTTCAGTCTGCAGGCCCACCCTCTATCCCCTGAGCCAAAGCGGTTAGGGCATTTCTGTCATATTTTAAATGCTAATTGACACAATTGTATCATTACCACTCTATCTGTCATGTTATAAGATACTACTAGGTGGTAAGATTACTATGGTATTCCATGTGCCAGTCTTCACCAGACCTTCATTCTATGGTTCTCAAATGAAATCCAACAAGCCTAAAAGCACAGCTTCACTTATACTGACCTCAAAGGCAGAGCCTCCAAAATCAAATGGTAGGCGGAGTAGCGTTTTGAAGGGGGTGGTGCTGGGGGGGAGAATAACAGAGAGATGGATAACAAGGAAAAACACATTAAAAATACAATAAAATATATTTTAAAAACTACATAAATAGTGAATACAGGATTCCCTAATAGAACTCTAATCCTCAGAATACTTTTGCCTTCTTTTACTTCCCTTATGAGAAAAATCTCATAAGTCAGAGCAGGTATTAGTCAATTAAGAAATCAAAGAACAATTTAAAATTTAATATTCTGCAAAGTGCCAAATCAATAAGTGAAAGGTAATCTCTGAGTTGATGACTGAAAATTTGTGACTCTTATAGTTCAAGGCTGTTTTGGAATTTTTAGATTATTGTGCAATAGAAAGATAGTTCTTATATACTACACTTCTATACTTTTCAGACACCTTATAGCATTAAAAAGGAGAAACAAAAATATCTGAGATAAGTATCTAATTCTTCAAACCTAAGATTTAAGCTTAATCTATTTTTTTAAAAATCTTTTAGTAATCCATTCAGGACTACCTGTTCCCATTATGAAGCATGATTTAAACTGGAACATGGAAAACTTCCTCGAAATGTATTGGGTCATGAAATCATTTCCACACCCTTGAACACATGCAGAGTGTGCACATTTCAGTCAATATATTTGGATAAAATACATTCTAATGTGTCTATTTCTCTAATATGCATACAAGTCTGAACTATGCCATGTTTTCCTAGAATACTTGATTAATGTAAGAACACAAATTTCCTTAAGAAACCATGGAAAAATAACATTTAAGGGTGAACAAGTCAACAGTTGTGTTTTTTTAAAAATAATTAAAAAGTTTCCTATTTATATTCATATAAAAATGACAGTAGTCAAATTATAACTCTTGTCTCACACCGCCAAAACCTCTACTTGTATTATATATAACACATCATATAACATTATGTGTTAGTGCTTCTTAAACTGGAATCCAATATACAGTGACTACCGCTGTACTCACAGATTTATTTTTTTTTTAAGTTTTGAAGACAGAACTCCTCTTCAAATGACTATTTGTGTCTTGCGCCATTTATATCGGGTATGTATTTAGATTCTAGATTCTTAAATAGATTAAAACACTGATTTAAGATCAAGATAACGACACAACATGGCAAGTTTTGTACTACCAACTGCCAGGACTAAAAGGAAAGAGAGCTGTAAATGCAGAAAGTACATATTAAATTATGAGGTCCCATTATACAAACTGGGGTTTATCCATAGTCCCAATGGAGATAGGCTGGAGAGAATTTAGTCATCCCACGACCAATGGCAGAGTAATCAGGGCAGTTTTCATCTGTGCTGATTTAGTTTCAGTGAAAAAAAAAAAAAGTCCCATTACATTCAACTGTTCTTGTTAATTTCTAGTGTAGTTATTGGCTGTGTAACTGCATTAGGATCTACATTACAATTTGTTTCAGTTTTAGCTCCAGACCGGTATGAGAGCAATAAGTATGAAGTATGTGAAGAGTATCACTGGCTATTACTATAGAGTTAACTCTACAGCAGGGAGTCCATGTCAATATTTTTCCTTTAAAGGTGATCTGAGTATTTCTCAATTTTAAGAAATCCTGCTCCCCACTTTCCAATGCAGCGTCTACCATTTCACCTGACCTGCACAGCAGCCCTTCAGCGTCCCCCTCCCTGGTGAGGACCATCAGGCAGAGGTGGCTCAGGGAGGTGACCTGCCTGCTCGGAGTGATACTTCGGGTTCTGGCTGAGCACAGCGCTTTTCTCTGTAACATCACACTAACCATGTCCGAGAGGTGGAGTTACAGGTGGGAAGCTTGGAAGAGAAAAAGAAAGACCACTTGCACTCTGCTGTTTTTCCTAAAAGGAGTGGGAGAGATGAGAGAAGGAGCACGTTTAGGGATCTTCACAAGGAGGCAGCGAGCCTCCCGTGAAACCGGAGGAGAGAGCGGTGGAGCCTGTCAGCTGAGGAAGCGACGAATCCCTGCCAGCTCCACGTGCCAACTGCCCCCTGCACCTGCCGCTGGCTGCTGATGTCACAGGCAGGCTAAAAGCGGAACCTGTTTCTACAAGAGGAAATTGGAAATGAAATTTCCCAAGACCGACCACGCTCGGGACTTGATTAGGAGACTCTGAACCAGAGCTAACAGGAGCCAGCAGGCCCTGCTGGTCCTCAACCGTAGCATGTTTTGCCTTGTGCGTTCATTTAGCGGGATCTAGGTCACCTTGAGATGTGAAGTTGTGTGTGTGTGTGTGTGTGTGTGTGTGAGTGATAACAAATTTTGTTATAAATCAATCACAACTTCTAGACTATTTATAAAGGTATAAACCGATATGTTTATTATTGAAAACAAAAGGTGGCAGCAAAAAGCACGTTTGAAGGACTCAATTCAACACATATTTATTTATTCAGCGCTGGTTACGTGTAAGGCATTGTTCTTGACCAAAATGGGAATAGAGAAAGAACCCTTGCCAACTACAAGCTTCTAATCTTATAGATACTTATAGTCTCATGTTGTCAAATAATTACTATCCACTTGATAAGGGCTATAAGTAATATAAAAAAGTAATGGGAAAATGGCAGTTAGAGAATTCTGCATTTCGGGATATTGGGCAAAGTAAAGATTTAGGTAAGCTTATGGATTTACATTAGCATTTTTTAAAAAAATAAAACTTCAGTCGATGACTTTGCACTGCCTTCAGGATAAAGCCCCAAATTCTTTGTCCTGAATTACAAGGCTCTTTGTGACTAATCCCTACTCGTCTCTCTGGAGTATCTCCTGCTCTACTGAGCCACTTCAATTCAATGGAAGAGCTAAGCTTTTTCAGTCATGGTTCTCAAAGGCCCAAACCCTCTTTACGCAGTCCCTTCCATACCTGTCTAACTTCTACCTCCTCTCCAATCTCAACTGAGACCCTACTCTTCTTTACAAAATCCTCCCTGACAAAACACCTACATATCCTCCTTCCAGTACCTGCATCCATGCCTACAGTAGCACCTGCTAAGCTACAAGATAAGTGCTTTTACTCCTATGCTTACCTGTCTAGCCTGAAATTCCTTGACTTAAAGACATGGCCTTGCATCTCCAGGACCTGGAATAGTGCATGGAGCATCTAGAAAGCACACAGTGAATATTTGTTTAACTAGAGAAAAACCTTATTCTCTCCTATTTCCTCAGCCTTTTCATCACAGAAAGAAAAAAACTACCTACCTGCTGGTCAACAGACAGGCTAATGATAATAACTTTAATAATATAGTGTGAAGGGGGGGAGGAGGAAGAGAAAGGTAATATTTATTAGCACTTACTACCTACCACTTATTATTATAAATTCCCTGTATTAATTCATTTAACCAGAAAACTCAAGACACTTGTTAAAAATACAGATTCCTGGGCCCCATCCAGAACTACTAAATCAGTATTTCTTCGGGTGGGGCCCAGAAATCTATTTTTAATAGGTGCCTCTTACATTTCTGAGGTTAAGTCAGTTTTAGATAACAGAGAAAAATAAAGTTCAAATGATATCATGTACAGTTCTCATTTTGAAGTTCAATGTTGCCTAATATTTATTATTCCATGATATGTACAGTACCTTTGAGAATAATCTAAGTGTAGGCAGGGCCAATGATATTAGTTTCTCAGTTTATAAAATGAACAAACATTCTGCTAAATTGCAGAATTTAGAAGACTTCACAGCAATGTCTTTTTCTGATATCTAAAAATGACATCATCAAAGAAACACTTTGTTCCAGGTAAAAGAGGCAGCATGGTCTTATTGACAAATATGAATGAGTTTATTAAACTTTCAAGAAATTCAAAGTTAGAATTTGAGAGCAAAGTATATTATAACAAAGAATACCTTTCTGAATAATTATTGACAAAATTTTAGAAACTACCAGTGTAATTTTATAACTCAAAAGTTAATCTCATGCTTTTCAAAACCAAATCCAAATTTTGTACAACAATAAAGCCAATTTCAACCAGAAAAGCCTCCCCTCCACCCACTATCCTAAACTCCCATTATACAAACCAGAATGAACTAACACCACCCATTATTTCACCCGACAAATCAGCTGCCTAGCCACTGCATTACTGTACATCCACACCTCATGAGAAATGCAAAGCATCACAAAGCATCCTGCCAGCTACGGTCTGAAAATGAATGTTCTACAGCCTCTCAGTTTCTTCCTTTCGCCTGCTCGACGATATATTATTTATGAAGCTTTCATCTGAGAATAGGGAACATGCTCTAATAGATGTAGCTGAATGTGAGACCAGCATTAAAGATACCAGCCAGTTTCATTTAGAAAACATTATCCTAATTACAAAAACACACTTTTGGGATAACAATGAATAACTGTCCTACGAAATAACCGAAAGGAAGTGGTCCTTAGCATCTCCTGGACGCTCTGCCGCCTGACTGTGCACAGCGTGATGCCCCATGCCAGCAACACTGGCATCACCTTGGTGCCTGGTAGAAATGCGGAACTTGGGCCCCATTCCAGACCTACCGAATTAGAATCTGCAGCATTAACAAGATCCCACAGGGCCTTCATATGAGAAGCGCTGCTGTATAATTTTCATAAATAATTTGGGTCCGCCCAGTCAGCATGGCTCGGTTGGTGAGCATCAACCTAGGAACCAGGAGGTCAGGGTACGTGCCTGGGTATTTTGTGGGCTTGATCCCCAGTGTGGGGTGGGCAGCAGGCAGCCAATCAATGATTCTTATCATTGATGTTTCTCTCTCTCCTTCCTCTTTCCTCTCTGAAATCAATAAAAAATACATTTAAAAAGTAATAATGTCGGACCTCCAGGTTCAATTCCAAGTCTGAATTAAGGACCTGTATGACCTTGGGGAACACATCACCTGTCTAGTGAACTTTCTGTGACGATGGAGAAGTTCTATACCTGGGCTGTGTCCAACACAGTAGTTCCTGGTTACATGAGTACTTGGAATGTTGCAATTGAGACTGAGGAACTTAATCTTTAATTTTAATTACTTTTAATTACTATATTTAAATAGCAGCATGTGGCTGACAGTGCAGAGCTAGAGAATTCTGACAATATAAAATCTCTTTCTGCTCTAAAATCTTACAATTCTAGATCCAGAGAAAAATGATTTACCGAATAATACTCGGGACTGTGTTTAAAAGAAAGATCTGTTGAAGACCTACCGTGTGTCAAACACTCATGCTTCATCAGTGAACAAAACAAACTTAAATCCTTATTCTCACGGTTTACAATCCCACAGGGAGTGAAAGTCAATAAAAAGAAATACTGCAAATAAAAGGTAACTTTATTGGAAGATAAGAGGCTATGGGAACATAGAGCATTAAGAAAGGATGTAGAATGCTGGCGCAGGGATTAGGGCTGGTAGCATGAATACATGGGGAGCTAAGAGGAGGACACCAGGAAAAGCTGACATTTGAGCAAGGACTGGGAGTGTGTGGGAGTGAGCCATGTAAATAGGAGGAAGAGTGCACCAGAGAGAATAAATGGTTTCTGCAAAAGTCATCACGTGAGGAAGGACCTGATGTGAATGAAGAACAACAAAAAGTCCCAGGAAGCTGTATGTGAATGAGCCACGGCAGGAGAAATGGGAGACAGAATCAGACAGGTCAGAAAGAGCAAAGGCTCATGGATCATGTGGGGCCTTCAGGACACTATGACTCTTAACCTTTATCCTGAGGATCCATTGCAAAAGAGAAACATGTCAGATCTCATATTTTTAAATGATTCCTTTGGCTTCACTTGAGATCATTCTACAAAAATACCAGGGGGCAGAAGCAGGGGGGACAGTTAGGATCTTACTGCTGGACCTCTGGTCAGAAATGATAGTGGACAGTTCACAGTGGCAGCAGTGTAAACAGTGAGAAGTAGCTGGAATCTAGATATACACTGAGTGGCCAGATTATTATGGTCTCTGAATACATACTGCTCTGGCCACTCAGTGTATATCCTATATAATAAAAGGCTAAGATGCAAATTGTCCCCTCGACCATGAGTTCGATCAGCAGACAGGCCGGCCAACCACCCATGTTTTCTCCCCCTGGCCAGGCTGAATGGACCCTACCCATGCACAAATTCATGCACCAGGTCTCTAAAATATAAATAAATACACACACACACACACACACACACAGAGTGGCCAGATTATTATGCATTCAGAAATCATAATAATCTGGCCACTCAGTGTATTTCAAAGGTAGAGCTAGTAATAGTATATGAAATATAGAAAGGCATTGTGAAAGAAAAAGAGTCAAAATTGATGTCAAGGTCTTCATCTATGTAACTGAAAAAATGGAATGACCATAACTGAGATGAGTGTAGACCAGGCATAGAGGGTACTATAAAGAACTGAACTTTTCACATGTTAAGTTTGAGCCACCTATTATACAACCAAGTGGAGCTGTATCACACAGAAGGATACCCCATTCTCGAGTTCAATGGAACAGCCTGAGCTGGAGATAAAAATTAGAGAATCAATAACATTTAGAAAATATTTGCAGAAATTGTCTAAGATGACAATAGTAGTGAGCATAAATAAAGAAGAGAGGACCAAGATCATTGGGAATTCAAACAAGTGAAGAAGTAACTCATAAGGAGAAAAATTAACAAGGAATCATAAAAGAAATATCCAGTGTGAAAGGGAAAAAATCAAGAGTCTATGATGTTTTTAAGCAAAGTAAAGTAAATGTTTCAAAATGGAGGGAGTGATTAGGTCAATACTGTTGAGAAATCAGTCATGTTATAGCAAAAAAATGACCACCAGATTAAACAATGTGATGGTCATCGTGACGTTGACAAGAGCAGCTACAGTGGAGAGGCAGAAACAAAGTTTGACTGAAGCATGTTCCAAAGATAATGGAAACAAGAAAAATGTGATAGGGAGTATAGGCAACTTTTGCAAAAATTTGGATTGTAAGGTGAGCAGAGAAAAGTAATACTAGTGGCAAGGGAAAATGAGGCCACAGTGTTTTAATTTGTCTTTATTTTGTTGATTTTTTTTTTTAAAGAAAAGAGCAATTTCAGTCAGTTCATGTGCTAATGAGAATGACCCAACAAAAGAAAAAAATCAATAATATAGGTCACAGTTCAGTAAACTATTTGGTCTGTTAACTGTTTTGTACAGCCCATAAGCTAAGTGTGATTTCTTAGAAATGGTTAAAAAGAAAAATCGAAAGAATATTTCATGACATATGAAACAAAACTCTAATTCAAATTTCAGTGTCCACAAATAAAGCTTTATTGGCACATAGTCAGGCTCATCACTGATGCATTGTCTGTGGCTGCTTTTGCTCAACAATGGCAGAATGGAATATCTGTTATTATGTGATAGGTGACATTTCATTAATTCCTAGTGCTGCACAGTACTCTATGAATAACAATAATCTATATATATAAAAGCCTAAGCAACTGTCCAACTGGTAGCTATGATGCATATTGACCACGAGGGGGCACTCAATTGCAGGAGCTGCTGAGCTCTAGTAACTTGGCAGCTGAGGTTCTCCAGTGATGCACCTGGAACCAGAAAGGGGGGAGCCCGATTCTGGGGTGTGTCACCTGAGAACCACTCTCGCAATCTGGGACCCCTGGGGGGAGATGTTGGAGAGCCGGTTTTGGCCCAATTCCCACAGGCCAGGCCAAGGGACTGGGCCTCTAGTAGAGTTATAATAGGACAGATTTCAAGTACCATGCATATTGTAATGCAGTGACACTTTATTTTTTCATTACCAGTGCAGTCACAAAAGGAAAGAAAATGGATTTCAAATGCCATGTATTGAAAGCACAGTGGAGTGTGGATTATTTTATTATTGAACTAGATGGCAAAGGATTTTGTTTGTTAGATAGTAACACCAAAGCTACACTAAAAAAATATGTAAGTGTCGACATCACCAGCCTAAGCACTCACCAAAATATGCCTCTCATAGAAAAACAATCGTTAGAAAATTTAAAACAAGAACATCTACCATGACAGAATTTCTTCATGAAATGTTAAAACTAAAATGAAGCTGCAACAAAAAGTTTTTAAATGTCATAAATTTTATAAAAGCACCAAAAACGTTGTTTACCAAGTGTAGGTTAACTAAACACTTTTGCATCTGTCAAAGATGTTTTTAAGGAAAAAAACTTAAGACTATTTGCCTTTTGGTGAGAATACTCCTTACAAAGAGTTGAGGAAATTGGGAGCAACATCAGTAGTCAATTTAAATATGAGGCAAATGATTTTAGGTCACTACTCTTGGCTTTATCTACATTCATCAATGTATAGATACTGCTTTATTACTGTTGTTTGAAGAGTCAATGCTGAAGCTGAAATGATAGAAAAAAAATAGCCTTTATGAACAGTCTGCAGGGAATAACCAGAGGCAAGGGTATTTTTTAAGAAGTTGAGAAAACACAAATTCAGTACAACCTGAAGTGGAATCTGCTAAGATGTGTTTTAACAAATTGTGGTAAAAATATCTGGAGAATAGAAAAAGGCTTAGTTTGACAAAATTGTCAAGCTAGTGAAAATTAAAGTATTTAAAGGCTATGATTATTCACTGCATTATTCATCAGCAGGTACTTAGTGAAAAATACTCAAATTTATCACATTATTGAACCAGTAGTGTCACCAGTGAAATTCACTTGCTTTCACAGCTGTAATAGCTCTGTGAATTTTGACCGAAATAGAAGCTGAATATCCTGGTTTGCATGAACTGACCACACAGCAGTCTGAAGGGCTACCAATCGTCACATTTAATTGCAATTTTTCGAGCTCAGGGTCAGCTTGAAAAATTTTTTTTAAATGATAAGAACCATCTTTAATCATCTTTGGAAACTAGCTTTTGCTAAAAAACTTTATACTGTTTATTAATGAACTCAACCTAAAATCACAGGAACTACAGAACTTATATGCAAAAGCTGTGCTTCAATAAAATCATTTTGACTACTAACATTTGAATTACAAGTAAGGTGAAGCTGCTTTATAAACTTCCTGTTCTGTGAAAAATTAAAATGAGAAGCAAGATCTCCACTCCCATGTAAATTTGCTGCAGAGATATTTTCTGAACTCAAACTACAATTCTAACAGCATTTTGTAGGCCCTGATGCAGACTCAGTAGCAATTTCGTATTTCAAAATCTATGTAACCTCAAAAGACCACATATGATATAATTCCAATTATCTGAAATGTCCAAAAGAAGCAAATCTATACAGATAAATAGATTAGTGGTTTCTTAGGTCTGGCGAGTAGGGTGAGAGGAGGAGGCAGGGAGTGCCTGACTGCTAATGGGAATGGGGTTTCTTTAAGAGAGAATTAAGATATTCAAAAATGAGATAATGATAATGGTTTCACAACCCTGTGAATACAGTAAATAACATTTAATTATATTGTTTAAATAGGTGAACTGTACATGTGAAATACATTTCAATGAAGGTGTTTTTAAAAATCCATTTAATTGTACAACTGAAGAACTTCCTTCCACCTAACCTTCAAGTGGAAGTAATTAATTTACAATATAATGACATTCTAAAAAGCAAATACCAAGGGAACGATCTAATGAATCCTATAAAGAAATCCCAAAAGATAAATATACGTGCATGCTAGTGGATTGATATCAGTGTGGAAAAAAAAACAAACATTTTAAAGATGAAATATATAAAATCTCAATACAGATCAGCCCTGACTGATGAATATTTTCAATTAATATTGATAATAGGGAACACTAACACTGAGCCCAATTAAGCAAAATATCCCAAAAATAGATATTTCTTATTAGATCTGTATTACAAATAAAAAAATACTGTACTACTATTTTATTTTCAAGTTTGTCCATAAATATAAAGAAATTTGTTTTTTCTCTTGTAAGTTCCTACATAATACTCTTGATTTTGTCTCTTGGCCTGCAAAAACTAAAATATTTATTATCTAGCTCTTTACTGGAAATGTTTGCCAGCCCATGACACAGGGAAAATTTAGTAAACAAGAAAAGGAAGCTCTTGTACCAATGAGGAGGTTGGTTAAAAGATATATCTGAAATGAAGAGGCACAATGACTAACATGGAGAGAGGACATATACGTACTAGTAATCAAAGCAGATTACCGCAAAGGCAGAAGACAACGGGGGAAGAGATTAATGCTGGAAGCCATGCATATTATATTATATTTTTGTTAAATCCTGAGAATACTTGAGATCGGTATTTGAAAAGAATCATAAAAAGAAAGTCTGTCGCCTGATGATTGATTGTCCTCTCTTTTCTTTATCAATGTGGGGGGAAAAGAGGCTAACATGACAACCACCAAAAACAAGGTCATGGAAGAAGATAAGGCATTTACAGAAATAGTGAGCTTCGGCTCTGTTAAGTAGAAATACTAGTGTAAGGTCAAGAATAACACTCTCTTGGCAGTGAAGACAGATGCATACTTGCACTTGGAATGGAAAGTGAGAATTATGCTCCTTTAATGGAGATGATCATTTCTCCCTGTGTGACCTATCTAGATTTCTCTTCAGAAGGCCATGAAAGAACTGAAGGCAGAGAGGAATGCTCAGTTCAATCTTCATGTAATATCCTGATGGACTTATCACATAATTCCCATCAGAGAGCTTTGGCTAGTACACAGGGTAACAGAGGTAGGGAGGGCGACACCGAAGACAGTGAGTTTAAGCCCAATTATCCTGACTGCAGTATGCTATCTAGTACTTTGCAGACATATGCTATCTAGTCAGAAACGCTCGGCTCACTTACAAAATAAACCTAGATTATCTATCACCAGGAATATCATAAGAGAACAATGATTACACAATATTAAGAGTCGGAAGAAATCCTGGAGGTTGTAGTATTCATATACCTGATTCTACAAGTGCCACAGAGTGTTAAAGTGGTCTTAAAAATAAAAATACTTATTTTCCAAAAATCAAACAAATATTAAAAAGTAGATTAATGTAACATACACATGTTCATAATATCCATTATTAATAAATGTTAACGTTTTATCATTGTTTTCTATTTTTAAATAAAAAGTAGAATATTACAGATAAATCAATTCCTTACCATCTCTATATCCTTTCCCTCTGAAGAGACTCAGACACTCTTATATATGTGTGTTTTTTATTCATAGTATAATAAAACCATTATTTCCTCAATATGTCAAGACTTTATGTGTTCTTTTAAATTTCATTGCTTTGAAGCTGCTTAAATTCTAAAACTTGGCTGCTTTTTACTTCATATTGTATTTTCAATATCTATTTCATGTTAATATCTACAAATACAGTTAAATTTAAGTGCATTTGACTGTTCTATTTTATGAATATACTAGAACTCAATCCACTCCCTAATAATGAAAATTTGCTTACAGCTTTTCAACTACTACAAATAATGCTGTCATTCAGTCTTGTACATGCCTCTCATACCTCTGGTTTTCCTAGGAACAAGCAATGTCTAAACATCCCTTTGCTCCCAATCCTAATAGACTTGGTTTACACCAGACTTCTTGATCTTGCCATTCTGAAGTGTAAAACACTATTTCATTTTGCTGTTGTAAATTGATGATTTCCTCATTAGTATAAATCACAACGCACCCTAATAATGAATGTTACCTTTTTGTCTATCTCTTTTGGCCGTTTATAGCATTAAACTGCATTTTCCTAATGAGTGGTTTTTCTATTGATTTGTAGGAAGTTATGTACTATGGATAATAATCCTTTATGACACATATATATTTATATCATAAAACTACTTTTCCAGGGTATTGTTCTTTACCTTAGTTTATAGTTTCATTTTCCACTCTCAGAGATTTTTGACTTAGATAGGATCAAACAGTAATTTTCCTTTAGAGTTGTGTTTCTCAGTTGCTACCTAAAAAATCTTCTCCTATATCAAGGTTATTCAGACATCTGAAAATCAGTTCTAATAGATTTCAAATTTGACTTATACATACAGGACTTTAAAATAACTGGAGCTTATTTTTCCATAAAGAATCACTTTTAAGTTTTATATAAAAACCCAATCATCCTTGCACATTTATTTACCACAATGTCCACTCTACCCTCATTGTTTTATGAGGAAATCTCCATTTCATCCCAAGTCCTCATATACAGCTGGGTCGCATTCTTAAGCTCTTTTCTCTGTTCCTTTGACTTATTTGTCTACATCTATAAAAATGCTATGCTATTTTAATTAATGTATCTTTAAACTATATCTGGAGACTTAGTAGGGCAAATATTCTCTCCCTACTTCTCCAAATTTTGTTAACCATGGATCTTTATTCAATATATACAAAGCATACCTGCTCATATACATTAAACTTAAAGACTAATTCATGAAAACTTCCATCTTTATGACATTGCATCTTTCCATTCAAAATGACATACCTCTGTATTAATTCAGGTGTTATTTTGTTCCCCTCAATGATTGATTAATCACTTTTTCAGTAGAGATTAAGCTTGTCTTCAGATTTACTTCTAAGAACCTATTTTAATTTAATATCTTTTTCTCACAAGGTCTGGCTGGTGAATACTACACCAAGACTTCTGTGGACTGCCTCTACATCAAGCAAATCTAAATCTCTTGTTGGTGCTAACAGCTTATCTCTGGGAATTATGAAATAGATATTTCAATATTACTAGTATGAAAGCATTTTGCATTCAGGAAATGAAGTCCCCTTGATTGTGCTGGAACAGTGTTTTTTTTTTAAAAAAAATACATTTACTGGATTTTACTGTCTAGCATTTTATTTAGGATTTTTAAAATTGATATTAATGACTTCTACAATATTGTTTTTCTTGTTATTTTTGTATTCTTCAAGTCTGCCTTTTTTCATCAAGCTCATACTGGTTTCATTAATATAAACACTGTACAATGTGCAAAGAGGTTTCTCATATACAAACCCATTAAATGCTCTTTCCTAGAGTCACATGATTAATTATTAAATGTCAAAGAATGAAACTCAAATATTCTTACTCCAGGCCTCTTTTCACTGGTCCAATAAGTAAACAATACAGTTGATGTATGTCCACAAAGTACTGTAGGAATTAACTAATTAATTCAATAAGGGTTGAAGGTCACTATTATGCACCTCCCCGCTTACAAAAGTGAATGTTTCCATAGCCGATAAAACAGAACAACCCATAGTTTTCACTGGTCATCTCTGTTTACATAAGTGTCTGACTGCAGAGGTAGCTTTGAAAAACAGAGATATCTACCTTGAAATAGATGACCTCTAAGATCCTCTCCAGCAGTGAAAGGTTAGGGCATAAATCCACTAACCCACTCAGACTCTAAATTTACACTCGTCCTGGCCTTATATTCACTCACTGCCCCTGCGGACGAAAGGGGCCACGTGCTGACCCAACAACTCAGGGCAGGCCTGCATGGCGGTCTTAAAAACTCAGAGACCTAAAGTCACCACAAAGGGCGGTCTGAAATTAAACTTTAACTGAAAGCAGTTATGGTGGGCAGTTACTTCCTAGGCCGGTATCTTTCCTTCACCTTAACTGAGCCTATGTGTCTTTTTTGCATCGAGGATAACATACCCTTGAAATACCTGGGTAACTGGTAACTTCCCTCCTTCTGGACTCCGTGGGGGCACAGCCCAATGTGGAGGGCACCAGGACAGATACCACAAATTCCTTCCTTATCATGTTCGTTGCTCCTGCACCCACCTAAGCCTGTGTCCATCCTTTCACTTTTTGTCCAATCCCAGGGGTTCCCCCCGCTTTGCTTTCTTCCGCCTCTCTAGCCTATCACCCATGGATCTCATGTGGCCCACCTACATCCCTTCCTTTGATTGCAGTCTATAACAATAAAAGCATAATAGGCTCATTAGACCCGACAGCCGAACGACCTTCCAGACAAAGCTGGGGCTGCAAGGGCTGAGGCAGGCTGCCCTGGCTGCCGGGGCCGAGCCCCTTGCACGAATTTCATGCATCGGGCCTCTACTGTATAAATACACATGTAAACCTGCCGTTCTCCAGAGCATTATCTCAGTTCACGAGGTTCTACTTCCTGGCATGTGTCCACAGTTTGGCTCAAATAAACTCACAGAAGTTCTTTACAGGTTTTAATGTTTTTTACGTTAACACCCCTAAGTTAATGGGCCTTCCCCAGGGCACTAAATAGACTGACTATTCAGAGCTCTAGCCCATATCTTGTTTCTCATGAACACCAAATAATCACCAGAATTTGGTTGTCTCTAGCTCCCAAGACATGAAAACCTTTTAAAGTTAGTGGCTCTAGATCCTTTTTTGGGTAGTGGTCTGAAAATTCAATGATTGTTATGGACCAACTCACAAGAAAAAGCACATTTTGCATAAGATTCCAAGGCATTTATAACCCTTCTGGTGACAATTCATGAACTGACAAAACTACAAGCTAAGAATTGCTGGGGAGGGAGCTGAAATAATAATGAACAGGAAACACACAGAAAGCTTTTCTTTTCCTTTAAAACAAAGTACTCTGTAAAGTGGTCCTTCTACCACAAGAATTACATCCCTTTCTTCCATTTTTCCATGTGATAGCAAACATGCTAACCAAGGAGCCACAAATGACTTCTTTCTGAGTTCTTCAATCTTACTAACACACACACACACACACACACACACACACACACACACCGAAAACAAAAACATTTGAGTTGAGTAATACAAATCCATTTCCATTTTTCTCACCATAAAGTGAGTAAATTACTTTCATATGCCATAAAATCAACAATGTCTGACATTTTTTTTCTTTAAAATTCATCAATAATGTGCCCAGGTTGATTTAGGTTTGTATGTCACCAAGAAACATTTTTTAAGTCTTAGAAGCTGGGTAAATTTCATTTCTTTTCAGGTAGAATCTACCATAGCATCTAAAGTAAATATATTGTTAATGATAAATAGTCTATAAGATGGCAGGGATAATAAATGTAAAATGTGTCACTTATGCAAAATATAATATAGGAATACTTTCTTGGTAGTTGAGGATGAAGTTTAGAGTATAGAATTTTTATGAGATAGCAATCACATTTTTGCTTTAGAAAATATTAATAAAGTAACATTGAAAAATATATTGCATTACCTTAGGAATTAGCTTTTATTTTTCAATAAAATGTTATTTCTGTAATGTGTTGAGATTCAAGTATTAAAATCCCATTCATACTCATGGAGGAAAAAACAATGAATTTATTTTAAAATGAGTTGTTCTTGACAGGAAGATTAAAATAGGGAGAAACAGAGTTAAATTCCTTGCAAAGAATTGAAATGAAATATTATAAACCTAATGAATATTCCAAACATAAAATATATAACGTCCCATTTTTAAATTACTTCAATGTTTGTCACATTGTTTTATAATCACTAACATACTCCTATATATCACCCAGCCCCTGTAATTGCTCACAGTGTCTCATTTGAAAAGATTTTAAATTTAGGAAACACTCCTGTTACTTAAATTACTTTTATCCAGTGGTGTTTTATGGTGACACAACTCACTCGTGGGACAAACCTGTTAAATATTTGAGGTTTTCTTATAAATTAAAAAAAAAATCAACATCTTATTACCTCCAACAGAAATATTACTAGTTTTATGATTAACAGTCGCATAGAATTAGAGGAAACAAACAGGCCTCTGAAATAAACAAATGAAAGTATGCAGGGGCAGGGAACCTGGTTCCTCAGCTTGATGTAGACACTTTTATCAATGTACTCTTACTAAAAACAAAGAAAACAAGAGCCACAATCAAAATAAAAGAGCTATTGTACGGTTAAGCCATGACCCCAGGGCCTTTCCCATTAAAGGCAGAGGAAGTAGAACTGACAGCAAAGCGCACACTGTAACAAAAACAAGAATTAGAGGTAGGTGTGGTTCAGTGGTTGAGCTCCAACCTCATGAAGCAGGAGGTCAGGGTTTGATTCCTAGTCAGAGCACAGGCCCGGGCTGCAGGCTTGATCCCCAGTGGGGGACCTGCAGGAGGAAACCAATCAATGATTCTCTCTTATCATTGATGTTTCTATGTCTCTCTCCCTCTCCCCTTCCTCTCTGAAATCAATTAAAAAAAAAGGAAGTAGGAAATAAAGATGTGTAAATAGGTAGGAATTAACAGAGGAAACTAATGACAGTCATTAAAAACAATTTTAGAAAGGATAAAAACTAAGTAGAGTTACCCCCAAAATTCTAATAACTTCCTCTGAGAACTAAAGGTTGACCAGTAATATTTCTGTTATCTGTGGGATCGGAAGGGTGGGCAGATCTGTGTTTAGCAGAAATTGAGGACAGAGCTAAAAATAACAAGTTGCAAAAAATTAGGTAGCAGGAGATGACTCAACTTTTTGGAGAAATTGATTCTCTCAATCAGTAATATAAGAAAACTATGGATACCTGAACTATGAATACCAGTTAGGCTCAATGGATAGAGTGACGGCCTGCGGACTGAAGAGTCCTGGGTTCGATTCTGGTCAAGGGCATGTACCTCAGTTGTAGGCTTGATCCCAGCCATGGTCGACGTGAGGCAACAAACCCACACATCTATGTTTCTCTTTCTGTCTCTCCCCCGCATGGAAAAGTGTCCTCCAGTGAAGATTAACAACAAAAAAACACCCAAAAAAGAAATGTTTTCATATTTTTTTGTCAGTAACTTGTTACATGGTGTCTCTGGAACCAAACAAATAAAACCATCCTACACAGGTAAACGATGAGTGAAAATCTAACTGAACAAAGGTTAATCCTATGCTGCTGGGAAGATAAAGGCTACCGTTGGTCCAAGAAGCTTCACCATTTTCGGCCTCTGAATGGAAAAGGCTGCAAGAACTGGCACGAGCTGTATCAATCACAGTGCAGTCCCAACATAGTCTAAAACCAAAACCCCAAGAAGTAAGTGAGAGATGGAAAACGGGGCCATCTCCAATGCTGGCCGACTAGTGCAAACCACTGTCTGGTCTACCGGTTTACCCCGCGACCCAAAAGCAGAGCGTTCCTAGGAAACTTTCGGAAGTTGAAAAGGCGTACAGCGAAGAAGCAATGACCTTAGGAAACATCTTGCAAACAAATGCACAACATAAATGGATGCTCACAGACACGGTTCAAACCTGTGGCCACCCCACGCCACAATGCTGACTGTGGTTCCCCAGATGGAGCTGCTCCAGGTGCACGCTGCCTTTAGAAGCGCTGCCTGCAAAACTGAGTATTTTCCCTCTTAGCCTTTTCTTTCTCTTTCTTTCTTTTTTTAAATATATTTTTGTTGATTTTTTACAGAGAGGAAAGGAGGATAGAGAGCCAAAAACATCGATGAGAGAGAGACATCGATTAGCCGCCTCCTGCACGCCCCCCACTGGGGATGTGCCCGCAACCAAGATACATGCCCTCGACCGGAATGGAACAGAGGATCCTCCAGTCCTCAGGCCGATGCTCTATCCACTGAGCCAAACCAGCTTCGGCAGCCTTTTTCTTAAAGGCGAAAATCCTCTTTGGATTTCTGTCAGTTAGCGAAAGCAGGTACTAATGTAGGTCTTTCGTGGAAGCGAAGTGGCATAAAGCGAATTTTCGAACAGCGGGGGATACCAGTACTGCCACTGCCTCCTCACCCACTTCCCTGCTTCTTTCTTGCCACTCACTCCTCAGTTTGTTCTCCACACTGAAACCAGAATCTTTTTAAAGGGTTCATTATCATTTTACAACCCTATTACACTTGCCAATGATGGAATACCATATCAGTTCTAGAGCCGGGCACCACAGCTCCAAATGATGGGACCAACATCTACCGCTGTGAGCCATCTCAGACCAGACACCCCTTGACTCTGTCGCCGGCCTGCCTGCTCTGCACGCTGCTGAAGGCTCTGTCCCGCTGACTATTGTTTACCACTGGGCTCCCACCTCTCCACCTGTATTTGCCGTCCTGTCCACCCCAGCACCTCTCTATTCAGGGTCACCTGCACCCACACCCTCACTGTATTTCCACAGGTGTGTTTCTGAGTGTGTGTAAGTGCTGGCTTACTCCCTCACTTGAAGAGATACCCCACCACCCCGAATTCCCTTCTTTTGCTCTCCCTGAGCATCCACAACCGTTTTTTAGACAATAACCAGTTTCAAAATTCTCTGCTCCCACAAACACAGCTTTCTCTTCCTGCACCCACTTAAATCAACAATGAGCGTCACATTCTAGTGACTGAGTCATAAACATTTCCCAATCTTGCATAGAGTTTACTTTTCATGTACTGAATTTCTAAACTTGCTAAGAGTTTAGGAATTGTCCCTTCTTCTCATAGTAATCAGCATAGTGCTGAGCAAATATTCTGTGTTCAGTAAATGTTTATAGCAGAATAAGATTCCTTTAAACCCGTGGTCAGCAAACTGCGGCTCTCGAGCCACATGTGGCTCTTTGGCCTCTTGAATGTGGCTCTTCCACAAAATATCCTGGCCTGGGTGAGTCTATTTTGAAGGAGTGGCTCTCAAAAGAAATTTCAATCGTTGTACTGTTGATATTTGGCTGTTGATTGATGAGTTTGCCGACCACTGCCTTAAACCAACTGCATAGTTAGTCCTCGAATAACATCAGTTTAACCGTGATGAGATGTCATAAGAACTTAATTTAGTATCAATTAACCGATGTTAAAATTGCTTTCTTTGGAAGTCGTTCCCTTAAAGTCCCAGAACCTGATGAAGACTTTTAGTGAGGACTTACTGTATAGAGAACAGGCATTTTATGGCTTGACTAAAGTGAAAGCAAAGACAGCCTTAGCCAGTGGGAAAGATTTCTCTATGCAGAAATTTCTACAACTCACTAATTATCTACTAAAGCACGTGCTTTATTTACCTATTTTTTTTTTGCAGAAATGTTGATGAGATTAATAGTAATTCTTTCATCTTGTCGCAACTACAGCCTTATGATCAGAAGCAGACACATTATGATTTAACTGTGTAGGGTTAAGGATAATTTATGGCACAGATTAGAAGGTCACTAAACAGCCTGTGGGAAGGCTAACAGCTAACTTTGACCTCTGTACACATATGTACACAGAATAACCCAAAAGTTCCAGTGATTTTTAGAATCTTAATTTGAATTTAATTAATGATCTAAAACATCTTATTACCACTAATACAATTACTAATTGTTGTGAAAGCAATGTGCTGTAACTGGCTTCCTTATTTTTTTTTTTTAATTTCATTCAGCATTTAGTGATACTGGGGCATTTAAAGCCTTTGTTCTGGAAACAACCTAGGTGCCCATCAGCAGATGAGTGGATCAGAAAACTGTGATACATCTACACAATGGAATTCTATGCTGCCATTAAAAAGAAGGAATTCTTACCATTTGCAGCAACCTGGATGGAGCTGGAGAGCCTTATGCTAAGTGAAATAAGCCAGTCAAGGAAGGAGAAACACCACATGATTCACTCATTTGTGGATAATAAAGAACATTATAAACTGATGAACAAAAGGATAGACACAGAAGCAGTAAAGCATCAAACAGACTGTAAATTACATTGGGAAGTTTAAGGAGAGGTGGGGTAGATAAAAGATCAACCAAAGGACTTGTATGCATGCATATATGCATAACCAATGAACACAGACACTGGGGGCTTGGGGTATGCCTGGGACGGGGATGGGGGTGCAATGGGGAGATATGTATACATGTAACACAATACAAAAATAAAAAAAGCCTTTGTTCAACTTATTTTCAGACATTGTTTTAATGATTGTCATAACATAAAACAACTCAGACCAGTTGCAAAAAAAAAAAGAACATTGTTGCCAGTGCTTACTAACTCTTTATGCTTACTTTTATGTCTCATATACTAATTATTCAATGATTATTAATGAAATTCACCTAGTAAATTTACAACTTCCCAAATATCAATCAACTATTCTTGCAGCTAATCAGAAATTGCTGTTTTTAAACAAATGGGCTAAAAACTTTTTAGGGGGATTGTTTCCAAGTTTTTAAAATTTATAGTGATTTGTAAGGGGAAAAGCATTCTTGAACAAACAGCATTTTTTTTTAAATATATTTTATTGATTTTTTTACAGAGAGGAAGGGAGAGAGATAGAAAGTCAGAAACATCGATGAGAGAGAGATCCATCAGCCGCCTCCTGCACGCCCCACAGTGGAGATGTGCCTGCAAGCAAGGTACATGCCCCCAACCAGAATCAAACTTGGGACCTTTCAGTCCGCAAGCCGAACTCTATCCACTGAGCCAAACCGGTCTCAGCCAAACAGCATTTTTTTTTAGAAATCCTGAAAACTAAAAAAAAAAAAGGCCAAGTATTGGAAGGAAAAAGTGTGATCATTTTACATATTTCCTCTCCAAGCATTCCTTTTGAGCTCTCTCTTCATCTTCAGGGTGAAGCACCAGTAACTCACCAAGTGACATATTAAAAACTAACAACAAAAAGAGGTAAACCGAAGGAATGCCTCCTTTTGTTGATTCAAAGTATATCTGAAATCTATGAATTTACCCAGAAATGAATATACTTGTATTCTGAAAAATCAAGATCAGCAAATAATCCTCTTATGATATCAAATAAATAATCTTGAGTTCTTGACACACTCACTCTACACACACACACACACACACACACACACACACACACACAATTTTAATATAAAGCACTAACACACTGGACGTATTAAAAATTTATTTTTATTTTCAAAATGTTTCTTTTCACCAACAATCTTGAAGAGGAAAAATGGTAACATGAAAAAACAACACTGAAGTTAACGGCAAGACTAGTTAAAAGTAGGATTAAATTAGAACTCTTGGGAATGCACCTGTCATTTCCCACCAAGGGCAACTCTGGCAGGCGACAGTCCCTCCCTCTGCTCTCTATAGACTGAATGAAAGGAATTCTTTCTCCCACCGAGAGCTCTTCCTTCATATAAAAAGAGCACTGTTGCCGAAACCGGTTTGGCTCAGTGGATAGAGCGTAGGCCTGAGGACTGAAGGGTCCCAGGTTCAGTTCTGGTCAAGGGCATGTATCTTGGTTTCTGGCACGTCCCCAGTGGGGGGGTCGTGCAGGGGATGGCTGATTGATGTCTCTCTCTCATTGATGTTTCTGACTCTCTATCCCTCTCCCTTCCTCTGTGCAAAAATCAATAAAAAAATTTTTTTTTTAAAAGAGCACTATGCACTAAGGTCAGGACATATTGAAGTCAATTCTGATTGGATCCAACAGATCTACTTAGACATACCAGTAAACTAAACTGTAAACATTACAAAAATGTCTTCAGCAAAGGAAACAAAACTCTAGTGAAAAACACGAGCAATTGTTTTCTTTTACCCGATGTTTTAAGTTGGTAAGCAACCGGAGGAAAAGGCTGCAGTCATTAAATGTGCCAGGGACGACTCAGGGCTGATGAGCTTCAAGAACCCTGCGGATGGCCAATAATCATGGGAGGAAATAAGGCAAGAAGCAACACCACAAAAGAGAAAGTAATTTGCTAGGTAGCCTATAATTAGCCTCTGAATCTTATGGTAGAGAATAGTATTGAGGCAAATAGCTTAGGAAGATTTAAAAAGGGATTAGTCATTCACATGAATGAATAAGCCCAGAATTTAGTTACCTGAGCCAGGGAAGGGGGAGGGGCACATCATAAAAGCGACATATGCCCTCGGTTTCAGGGTGCACAGGTCCTTAACCAAGAAATTTTAATGGCTAAGCTTCTGGAAATTTAAACGGTTATCTATCTGAGAGGACACTAATCAAATGATAAAAAATCACCCAATCAAACTAGAATGCCATAAACAATAAAAACCCAATGGTGGGCCAAGTTAATAAAGATGAGCTAGGGTAGTTAATTCTAAGGTGTCATTAGATATATTATTATTTCTGTATAGAATATGCCTGGGCTACCAAAAAATATCTGTTACATCAACTCTTTTTATTCAAAAAGATACTCAACTTTTTCAAATAATATTTTAACCACTATTGAAGTTAAAATTTTTTAATATGTATTTTATTAATTTTTGTTTACAGAGAGGAAGGGAGAGGGATAGAGTTAGAAACATTGATGAGAGAGAGACATCGATCAGCTGCCTCTTGCACATCCCCAGTAGGGGATGTGCCTGCGACCAAGATACATGCCCTTGACCAGAATCAAACGTGGGACCTTTCAGTCCGCAGACCAATGCTCTATCCACTGAGCCAAACCGGTTTTGGCTGAAGCTAAAATTTTGATACTAGAAAGGAAATTAGTGGTTTAATTAGAAGAATTAGAAGCTGAAACTGGCCTTCAGATAATTCAGTTTACAATGAAATTATCTAAAATGTTTCATTTTATTATTTATTTTAATGTATTTTTATTAATTTCAGAGAGGAAGGGAGAGGGAGAGAGAAATAAAACATCAGTGATGAGAGAATCATCAATTGGCTGCCTCCTGCATGACACCTATTGGGGACTGAGCCCACAACCCAGACATGTGCGCTTAACTGGAATCGAACTTGGGACCGACCCTTCAGTGGTTCTCAATCTTTCTAATGCCGCTTACCCTTTAATACAGTTCCTCATGTTGTTGTGACCTCCAGCCACAAAGTTATTTTTGTTGCTACTTCATAACTGTAATTTTGCTACTGTTAGGAATTGTAATGTAAATATCTGCGTTTTCTGATGGTCTTAGGTGTCCCTGCTAGTGGTTCTTAACCTGTGGGCTGCTCTATCCACTGAGCCAAACCAACTAGGGCTAAAATGTTTCATTTTAAAAGTAAATGATTTTTATGAATGCTTTGCTTAAAACTATATGAAGCTTGATTATTAAATCATTCAAGGATAAAGCACACACAAACCACACCACCAAAGTACACTAATTAAAATAATGAAATCAGTTGGGTATGTTTAACTAAATGATTGACAAGACATGAAATATTTTTTTAAAAAAAACATTAAAATTGAGGCTCAAAAGCTTTACTATTTCCATTCGCACCATTTCTGATTTTGTCTGAAACAGCACAGCAATGTAAAAATATGGCCCCCAATTCTTTGACACCTTCACATAAAAAAGCGGGGGCCTAAGTCCCTTCCCCTTCAATCTAGGCAGACTGGTGACTGCTTTGCCCGAGATGCTGTGTCACTTCCAAAGTTAGGACAGAAAAGATCATGCAGCTTCCACCTGGGTCCCTTGAGACTCTGGCCCTGGAGGAAGCCAACCTTCAAGTAAGAAGTGCACCGCCCCTGGGACTGGCAAGCAATGCCACGTGTGGGCACTTCTGAGACAACCGCAGCTGAGCATCCCGATCATAGCCAGCATCAGCTGCCAGCCAAGTGAGTGAGCTGACATTTGACTACAATCCCATGAGAAAGAAACCCAAGTGTGAACTGACCAGCTGAGCCCTTCCCAAATTCTTGACTCACATGTCACGATCAAAATAAAATGTTTATCTCACACCCCTAGGTTCTGGAGGAATTTGTTAAGCAGGAGACATAGTAACCAGAATAAGTTTTATAATTAAAGAAGTACTTCGGTGACAGATGGGATAAAGATTCAGGCTATGGCATCCTCTTGCTTTAAAAAAGTTAAATATATTGTGGAACACGATATCCAAAGTACAGGTTCAAATATCTACCAACCTAAACATATTATAAGTTATTTTCAATTATTCACTCAGTCTCTTAAGAAATACCTATTGAGCAACCCTGGCACATGCCCTTGACTGGAAGTGAACCTGGGACCCTCTCTCTTCTCACATAATATATTATTAAGTGGAATCATCTCACTCACTCCCATGTCACTTGAATCCCTGGGAGTGAATGAGATGATCCCACTAATAGTATATTATGTGAGAAGAGAGAAGGTTTGGGATATAGGACTATACAGACACCAACATTAAGAGATGCTAAAATAAGAAAGCTCAAGTGGAAACAAAAGGAATGGCCAGAGCCCTGGCTGGTTTGGCTCAGTGGATAAAGCATCTGAAGGGTCCCAGGTTCAATTCCAGTCACAGGCACCTGCCCGGGTTGCAGTGTCGATCCCCAGTTGGGGATGAGAAAGAGCCAGTGGATCAATGGTTCTCTCTAATCATTGATGTTTTTACCTCTCTCTTCTTCCTTCCTCTCTGAAATCAATAAAAATATATTTTAAAAAAAGGAATGGCCAGTTAGGAAGAACACAGGAAAGTACGCTGCCATTGAAACTTAACAGCAAGTCAAATCATAGCTTTTCTAAACTCAATTCCTCTTGATTTCTTTACATGAAGATGAGGCTGAGTTTGGTAGAAATCTTTCTCCGGATCTAAATTTGGGAAAGAGCCTCCTACTTCCTCAAAACATGTAACTAAACGTCTTCTTCTTCTCGGACTGGAAGACTTGTGATTTTGTGCAACACAGAAATCAACTTAAAGGAAAAATAAAATAAATACATATAACTTATAAATACAAGATGGAGCAAAAGAAGGTTTACACTTGTACATAAACACAACAGCTTACTCTTGTATTATTATTTACTAATTATTTTCCACACAAACAACTGTAAACCTACTTTTGTATAGTAATAAATTTAAAGTCTGTGAAAAGGTCATGGGTTTCACAGCCAAGTGGGCCTGAATTTAAATCCTACCTTTGCCATTTTCTGCCTGTGTGATGTCGGGCAAGTCACCTCTTCTCTATATCTTCGCGTTCCCTCATAAGACATTATGCTACCTGCAGCACAGAAGTGAAGCTGTTCCTGTTCTCTTGAACCCACTCTTATCAGAAAGCCAACCCCAAGACAGCCAATGAAAACAGTATTGATCATGGTTTCATACGATCATCTTGTCGGGATATTCAATGGTAAATTTCAATCCTTATCCTGTTAAACTTTCAGAAGCGTTAGACAAAGATGAGCACTTCTTCCTTTTAAAACATCTTTGTTAGGCTTCTGGGTAACCATCCTGTCTTGATTCTCTTCCTAATTGGTCTGGCCCACTCCCTTTCATTGGTCCCAGGCTCCATCGATGTAAACACCAGTATGCCCAAACTCAATCCTCAATTCTCCACTATCCACCATCACTCCCCAGGTGACCTCATCTAGTCTCATGGCTTTAAATATCATCTATATGCCAACAAAAGTTCAATTTCGTGTCTTCTGTTCAGCTCTCTCTTCTGAATGCCAGACACCAAATGCCTACTCAACATGTCTTCATGAATATCTAAACAGCTGCTCAAACTTAGTACAAATTTCTGATTCTCCCTAAACCTAGTCCTCCTTCAGTGTTCCTCATTGAATTAAATGGCAACACCATTCTTCTGTTCGGGCTCAAAAGCTGAGTCATCTGCCATTCTTTTTCTCTCATCACACAGGCAATCAGCAAATGCTGTTAGCTTTAACTTAGGATATATTCAAAATTCAACCATTACGAGTCATATTCACCTCTATCAGCCTTGTCTGAACTATATAATCTCTCCTCTGGGTTACTGTCAGTCTTCTAAACTGATATCTTCGTTGACATTCTTGACTCCTATAACAGTATGCTCTCCACAAAGAGACAGAGTAATTAATCCCTTTTAAAGTTTAGGTCACATCTGGTTAGCTCAAAACCTTCCTATACCTTAGCTTCCCATCTCACTCAGACAGAACGCAAATTCTCCATGGCCTTAAAACCCTATCCAGCCAGCTTTCCCCACTCCTCCTCCTGTTTTCTTCTTACTGCTCCTAATTTCATTCCCTCTGCTCTGGCCACATGGATCTCTTTGCCATTCCGGGAAGACCCCCAAGCATGCTCCTGTCTCTGGAACTTTATACTTTCTATTCCCTTAAATATCCTCATGGCTTGTTCCCTATCATCATGAAAATTCCCAGGTTCGATTCCAGTCAAGGGCATGTACCTTAATTGCGGGCACATCTCCAGTGGGAGGTGTACAAGAGGCAGCTGATAGATGTCGCTCTCTCATTGATGTTTCTAACTCTATCCCTCTCCCTTCCTGTCTGTAAAATATATAAAGTCATCTGGGAAAACAAACTCTCCCTGATAACTCCCCCCAAAACTATAAATATATAAAGAAATCCTTCCCCAATTTCTCATCACCCTTCCTTTTTTCCTTTTTGTATATAACCTTTATTTCCCTAATATACTTTACTGATTTTATTTTGTCTCCCCTCGACCACAGTTTAGTATATAAGCTCCATGAAGGCAGGGTTTTTATCTGTTTTTGTTCTCTGTATCCTCAATATCTACAACAGTGCCTGGCATGTAACAGGTATTTAATATGTAAGTAAATTAAAATTACATAACAAAATATGCATTAAAGTGCTTAGAATATAGATGTTCAACAAAGAGTTGTCATTATTTGTGGAAAATTAAAAACTCAGATATTACCCCAAAATTGATGGGGCAACAGTACTTGTGAAGTTGAAAGAGAATGAATGTATTCTAGGAATTACTTTCTTATAGACACTGAATTTTTATTTTAAGACAGAACTTGATATGGGAGTTTCATTTAGTTTACCATATGAAACCCTTCAGACAAAGTGATTTTGAACAAAATAAACAATTTTTAAACATGTATTATAACTCTAAAGATGTGCCATATTGTCATGAGTGATCCAAAACAAACTTAGTAAAATTATGTTTTCTTTCAAGTGAAGGGAATAAATATTTTGAAAGGAGCAAAATGTTCACTTGTATTCCAACAATTAGAAAGAACTCTAAGAAATATGTGTACAGAGCTTTAAGAAATGGATGGCTTTATTACTTTAGATTTCACAAAACAGAAAGAACTATATTTACTGAAAGGTTAGCTGGTATTCCAGAATTGATTTAATAAAATCTTCCCAGAAAGGAAGCAGAAGAGGAAAAAAGTGTCTGAGCACTTAAAGGAAAGCTTACCTATGTCACCAGTTCAAGCTGAGAATACAGAATACTGCTAACAAGATAGTAACGATGGCTTCTTGAGGGCATTAAATACATTTTTAGAGTATCTCATGCTACTTGGCACACAGGTAGCCAATAAATGTTTGTTAAGTGCGTAAATGGTAGACTAACAAATAAGTTAGTTATAAGAAATCATCAATCAGCCAGCTGGCATGGCTCAGTGGTTGAGCATCACTCTATGAACCAGGAGGTCACAGTTCGATTCCCAGTCGGGCACATGCCCAAGCTATGGGCAGAAGGCAGACGACTGATGACTGTCTCTCATCCTTATTGATTTCTCTCCTTCTCCCTTCCTCTCTGAAATCAATAAAAATATTTTTTTTTAAAAAAGAGAAATCACCACTCAGATATGTCCACATTGCCCATCACAAACTCAATAAAAAAAACCGGGAGCACAAGTTCTAATAGTCTCCTTTTTCTGTCTCTCACATCAGAAGAAAGAAAGAAGCTTCCATTATAAAACCCGAGCTCTACTGTAGGAGGGGGAAAATCACCGCCTGAAGTCTGAGCTGCCACCTCAAGGTAAGTGGCGCTAGTTATGTTATTTGAGATCGCTTAGGCAGTGGAGGGCAACGCAGGGTTGCTCCATGTCACCTCATCTCCAGACAGCTGGAAGAGACAGGTGGCACGAGGCAGCCCCAGACCAGGTCCGGCTGGCCCAGAGCTCAGCCTTTCACAGGGTTCCCTCCACAGAAATCAAATGCCAGTTAGAGTCAGATCTGGATCATAAGAGAAAAAAATACAGAGATGATTAAAGAGATATCAAAGGAACAGAAGAGGTAAAGAAGGGCATGAGTCAGTCAGGAGCCACAGCAAATGCTACCTCCCCCACCCATCCCAAACACACACACACACACACACACACACACACACATGTTCAGTTCACAAGAGTAAGTTTACACAGTGACTTAACACACTTCAGTCTCATATTCCTTATCACATTTTCAGGACTACCAGAATCACACTTGGCATGACAGGATCTGTAAATCCACCTGCGTGAAGATGCCTGCATGCAAGCTCCACACCAAACAAGATGGTTTCTAAAAATATACAGGTTGCTTTAAGGTTTATGGGGGGAGAAGGGAGGGGGAATAGGTTACGCTTTTACCCATAAAGGTCTGGATGACTCAGAGTTTAATAATAGGATACGTGAGCCTTCCCCCCTAGGTCACTGATTCTAGGACGACTACAGTAGACTGTCATTTTACGGCATCGCCATCTCGCAGCTGTTTGGTTCAAAATCTGTAGGAGAAGTGTTCTGCCTGCCTCTATTAATATTCACTCGACAGGTGTATGCATTCCAACTCCTATGCATCTGCCAACTGCGACCACTTTGAAGCGGAGTGATGAAAGCCACAACAGCTGCCACCTTGAGACAGCCCTGAGCCTGCCCAGTTCTCTCCTGCCTTTATCTAGATAAGGTACTAAATATTAATACTTCATATTCTAACAGATTTAACCACCTAATGCCAAAATCATAAAGGAAAGAGATCTGTGGAGGGTTTCCGAAATGCAATCAATTCATTTCACAGCATTGGATACAACAAGGAAAACAACAACTGTTCCTCCTAGGGAAATGTGGTAAAAGCCAAACCAGCTGAGAAAGTCAACATCTCTCATGGCTCAGTGACCTGTAGGAGACCGCAGACATCCCTGGGACTGCGTGCTTCTGCCACAGTCCTTGCTGCACTGGCAGGTCACTTGGAAATGCACTTCTAGATTTTACGTACCTAAGCGTCATGTACCCAGGCAACGGGAACCAATATAACGCCCACTATTCTCTAGCATGGTGCTCTACAGCCGCTAAGTCAATACTTATATAGAGCCAAAGACTATAACTTATCAGTTCAACCCCTCACCATGGCAACTGGAAACGAGATGGTACTTACTACACTGAAAAGTCATCCCATTGCCCTAGCCAGTTTGGCTCAGTGGATAAAGTGTCAGCCTGCGGACTGAAGGGTCCCAAGTTCATTTCCAGTCAAGGGCACATATCTCAGTTGCAGGCTCCTGGCCCTGGTCAGGGCATGCAGGAGGCAACCAATCAATGTGTCTCTTTCTGACGCTCCCTCTCCCTTCCACTCTAAAAATCAGTGAAGAAAATATCCTTGAGTGATGATTTAAAAAAAAAAAAGAAAAAAGTCATTCCATTAAGAAGGGTTCCCCACAGCCTCAAGTCACAGCAATACCTGGAGAAGAATTATATTTTGAAAAACAAAACTATTATTTTTAAACCACAGTATGGAGATGTTTTGCCACTGACTAATTTGTATGTCTGTACTGAAATGATGATGATAGTTACCCATCGATCTTTACCACATATTCAGTCCATGTCTCAAATGGAAATAAGACTCATTTAGGAATCTGTATTCCTATTTTCCACATCCACATTCATACCTTCTTTCAAAGAATGCAGCATCTCCTTTTAGGAGAAAGTTAATTTAACCTGGTGATAGTCCAACTCACATTTTGAATGTCTGTACATAATGCTTAAGAGGGATGGGCTTTAAGTGGCGTTAAATACTGCCCTATTTGGCACAGACTCGAAAAATGGTGACAAAGTCACTAATAACTTTTTATTTGAAATATATTATCTAAAATATATATATATGTATATATATACACACACACACACACACACACACACACACGTGTGTGTGCATGCGTACAGTGATTTCAGAGAGGAAGGGGGGGAAAAAGAGAGATAGAAACATCAATGATGAAAGAGAATCAGTGATCGGCTACCTCCTGTACAATCCCTATCTGGGGGACTGAGCCCACAACCCAGGCATGTGCCCTGACCAGGAATCGAACCATGACCTCCTAGTTCATAGGTCTATGCTCAACTCCTGAGCCACCGCGGCGGAGCTATATCATTTTATTTTAAAAGGTCTTAAGAATGCTGCAAGTTCAGGCTTGACCCATTTGCTCCTGTCAAACTCAAGACACCTTATAAAACGAGAAAGAAAGCACTAACGAGGCCCTTTTGATCTGGTTTAGTAAGGCAACAAAACAAATCTGCGGTTTGATTTTGTTTTGCTTTAGAACTAGTGTGTCATTACAGGTCATGATCTGCAATTCCACTTCACTGATGAGGAAATTAAGACACAGAGAGGTTAAGTGACACAGAACACAGACCCTCTGAATAGAAGGGATCTTAGTTACAACCGCAAGCCCACATTTTTATCCAACTAAAAAAAAAGAGTCAATTTTTTTTTACAAGCTGAAAGTTTGCCAAAAGACTCCGTAGTTCTAAGTTTAATAACAAAGTTAGCAAACCTATCAGTTTTGTCTGTCTCCTGTATTAAAACCATGACGTCTTTGTCTTTTGTCTTAAACATCAAGAAGCTCAGAGAGAACTTAGTGCCAAGCAGAACACCACTTCCTAGCCGTGGTTTCTGGGGGTTATCTCATGCTTTGTCACTCACCTTGTCACCAATTCAGTAACTACTGGTTGAGCATCTGTTATATGTCATAATATATGTCTCTTAATGCCCTAGGTGCTAAAGAGACAGTAGTGAACAAATCCTGAGAACACTCCTGTCTTCATGGAAATTAATTACAGAAACTTAAGGTACAGCCTGTTAGTGTTATGGGCAAAATAAGCAGGAAAGGAGATCAGGATTGGGGGGTGCGGGTCATCTTTGAAAAGAGTGGTAAGTGAAGCCATAAGGGTGACATTTGCATCCAGACCTGGGAGGGAGAAAGGGGAGGAGTAAGCCAGTACCAAAGCTCTTCCAGGCAGTAGGAACAAGCGCAGGAGCCCTGAGGAGGGAGCGTGCTTGGCCTGCGTGAGGCATCTTTCTGTTGCTGTTGATTATTTTAAATAACACGTTTTTCTTCTTTGAAAGTTCTGTCAGATACTTTGGAAGAAGGTCAGGAACAGGCATGCAATCCTAAGTGCTGCAAACAACCTTCAGATACTATGACACTTCAGAAGAGTTTTCAGTGGTTGCCTCTTGCAATGGCACTTCACCTTGCCTCTCCCACTCCCATTTCTTTTCCATTAGAGATCAAAACATTGACTTCCTAAAACTAACTCCCAGAAGTAAGAATAAAATAATAAAATAAAATAAAGTAAAATAAACCTACTCTGGGGAAAGGCCCACTTTAATTAAGGAAATCAATCAAAGTGCAATGCAGAGAACCCGGATGCAGTGACTACCTCTCTGGAGCTTGTAACCCACTGTACTTGTGTCCAGTGTTTAACATCAAGCACTATCTGGTATCGCCACTCTGTTTACATCTCAGTATTTTTGCTACTTCGGATTGTTGTGTACACATCTGCTCTCACAGCGATTTCACGGGAGCAGGGCCTACATACATTGGAAATGTCTGCAGCCCATCCCTGACTGCACACGGATGGCACAAATATTTGTCTGACAGCTTAATTTTGTTTGACGGTGATGTCATAGAAACCACCGCCATGAGCAGCAGACATCCTCTCGTGTTAAGTATCTGTTTGTGGATAAACCAGGAGAGAAACATCACAGTCTCTTACAGCCGTTTGGATAATCTCAACAATCTTGGGCAAGTTACTGTTTGTGTAACATTCCACTCCGTCTACATTTCCCTCTGCATTTTCAGTTGGGCACGGTACACACACTTTCCGTCTAGACACCAGCAGAGATTAGCCATGGAACACAAAGGAGCCACACTGCGCTGTGTGAAATCCTGTTCCGCTGGCTTCAGTCAATGTTATCAAACACTATTAGAGGAAAGGGACTCAACATGAAACTGCCAGATACCAAGTAGGTAAGTCACTGTCCGTGCAGTCTGGCAAGTCAGACCAGCACATAAGGAATAACTTCAGTAGTATTTTGAAAGTACAAAAACAGTGGCCTGGGGGTAGGGGGTAGGAGGGGAGATGGCGCAGGCGGGTAGGGAAGGCTACACAGAAAAGCTGGCACCTGAACAGCCAGCGCTTGAAAGATGAATAGGCCTAGGACAGTCAGAGAGATCAAAGGGCATTCCAGATTGTGCAAAGAACACACTGGCAGAAACACAACACTGAAAACTGCCGGAAGAATGCATTCACAGCATCCGTGAAGGAAAGCAGGTCTGTTGCCCTCTTCATCTTTCCAAGGGGAAAATACACACACACACACACACACACACATACACACACACACACACCAAAAAAAACCACCGAGCTTTCAAATGAGGAGCAGAGGAGGCAAGTTTCACCAGCACTTGGTTTTGTGAAACCTCTCCGCTTTGCTTTTGCCCTTTCTCTGTGGCTCCCTCTTAAATAAATAAAGTCCTGTGCTGGCCTAGGAGTTCAGTGAGGCACAGGGCTTCAACTTGACTGTGGAAAAAAAAAAAGAAAGAAAAAAGAAAACCGAAAAATGGGCAAGGGCCAAGGAATCAACACCTTATACCCCTGAAAGAGATCAACGGGGCGCATGTGAACATGAAGCACCCTGGCCTCGTCCCTCTGTGTGCATTTCATTATTGGCTGCTTTTTCAAACCAGATAGCATGGACCCTTCTGTTCCCCAAGGCCATGGGTCTCTATTTCATGTTCAGCCCGTGCTGGCCGCTGCGACCTCAGGCCTGGGGGGGCATTCTCGCTGCCCTCCTCTCGGGGGCAGCCTCTGGCTGGCAATCTCGGAAAGAGAAACAAGCAGAGGGCAAGTGCCTGCACCCTGCTCCTCCCGCGGCTGCCAACCAATGCCTGGAGCCCGAGGCGGAGTGGAGTTCCAGCCCAGTTCACCCGGGGAGGGAGACACACGCTCTGCAAAAATCCCATTTCCACGGCTGGCTCCTAAGCGCGACTGTCAGCGGTGCCCGGGCAGGGCGGACACCACCTCCTGCAGCGAGCAGGGAGCTGGCGAGGGCCCCCCACCCACCCACCCACCCCTGGCCAGGGGTTTGGAAGGCGGTCAGGGGGTGGGGGTAGGGGGGTGCGCCCCGAGCTGGGTCCGGGGGAGACATTACCTGGGAGCTCAGGTAGACTTTGAGGCACTCCTCGCACACGGCCTTCTTGCAGCAGGGCAAGGGCTTGATAGGCTTGTCTTCCAGGCACACCCGGCACATCAGCACCATGTGGGGCGCATAGGGGTCCCCCACCCCGCCCAGGCCGGAGTAGGGTGGGGCTCCCAGCAGGCTGGGCGCGGAGAAAGGTTCGGGCGCCAGGTAGAACTCCAGCTCCAGGCCGCCGCCGCCGCCGTCCGCGGGGAGGGGCAGCCGGGGGCCGGGCAAGGAGGAGGGGGCGCCGGGCGCGTCCATCGCCGGCGGCGCGGCGGCGGGGTCCGCGGGCAGGACGTTCTCCACGCAGAACACGGAGCACAAGACCTGTCCCCTCCGCGCGGCGGGGGGCGGGCGCCGCGGGCCCAGCACGTCCAGCACCAGCGCGTCCGGAGCCGCGGCGCGGGGCCCGGGCTGGGGCTGGGGCTCCGCTCCGGGGGGCGCCCCACGCCCGCCCTCGGGCCGCTCCCCAGCCTCCGCCTCCGCCTCTTCCTCCTCGTCCGGCTCTTCCAGCTGCTGCGGCAAAGTCTGGGGGTTGAGGGGCC
>JAAGEH010000018.1:5234914-5315335 GCA_011751065.1 Lasiurus cinereus | reverse complement strand
CCACCTGAAAACTATTCTTTCGAAAGGGATATAAAAATAATGTTTGCACCGAGACCGGTCTGGCTCAGTGGATAGAGCGTCGGCCTGCGGACTGAAAGGTCCCAGGTTCGATTCCGGTCGGGGGCATGTACCTTGCTTGCGGGCACATCTCCAGTGTAGGGTGTGCAGAAGGCAGCTGATCCATGTCTCTCTCTCATCGATGTTTCTGACTTTCCCTTCCTCTCTGTGAAAAATCAATAAAATATATTAATTAATAAATAAATAAATAAATAATGTTTGCCAGGTGACCAGAGTAACCATCATGGATCCACAGAAGTGTATCTCCAGTGTCTGTAGCAATCAAATCCTTCAAGGTCCTCCCATGGTGTGGAAATCCCTCCCCCACACACATTTGTTATAGGTATCCCAAGAATTTGTTCTTCCATCTTGTTCCTTATCCCTCAGGTTTCAGTTCATGGGCAATGCCTCTCCTTGACACTGAACCAACTAGAAGTCCCTGCTGGGATTCCTGAAGGCGGCCCGTAGCTCTCCGTCCTGATCCCTGCCATGACATCCTGCAGAGTTTACCTGCCCTTTGGGAAGAGAGAAGCGAGGCATGTCCTATCTCCAGCCCCCCCGCCAGACTCAGCCTTGCCTGAATCATGGGCCCAGCATCCCCTGGTGTTCAATCTGGGGTCCATGGCACACCCGGAGCATGGACAGGGGTTAAAAGGCAAAGCGAAAACACTGGTTCTACCATCAATTTTCTCTGAAAAGAAAAGGCATGAAGCACCTATCATAATTGTGCTGATAGGATTGACCTTTTAAAAAAATTTATCTTTATTGTTGAAAGCATTACAGATGTCCCCTACTTTCCCTCCACTCCACCCCACCCCCCCATTGGCCAGCATCCACACAACTCTCTGAGGCCTTCCCCACCCTATAGTCTGGTGCATTTAAATTCCATGGTTAATCTCTCCCCATCCCTGCCTTGCCTCTGAGATTCATCATTCTGTTCTATGCTTCTATGCCTCTGGATCTATTTTGTTCATCAGTTTTTTTTTCAGTAGATTCCACCTATGAATGGGATCATGGGATACTTATCTATTCTCTCTCTGGCTTATTTCACTCAGCATAATACACTCTGGGTCTCTCCATGGTATCTCAAAGGGATCTTCTTTTTTATACCTGCATAGTATTCCATGGTGTACATGTACCACAGCTTTTTTATCTACTCTTCTACAGATGGGCACTTGGGCTCTTTCCAGATCCTAGCTATTGTAGGATTCACTTTTTTTAAAAGGATTGCTTGAAAATATACTCTGGCGTAAATCTCACTTACCTACCACAAGCTTAATATTCCTGAAACTCATACCATCTGTTCATGTCAGACTATATCCAGTTGTTAGAACAATATAAGCACTATTGCCACTATCAGTTTCCGGTTCTCAATATTTCTTAACCTGTAATGAGCTATGTACCTTCCCTAAACCTTAAGACTTCAATATCAGGAGAATTGAAGAAGTCAACTGCTTTTAGTCATTAATGAACATTATCTTTTCTATTAGCACTTTTCTTATCCTGGCCATCAAATAGGACTTGTTTTGATTTTCTTGAAAAAATGTTATTCAGACATTAATTAGAAAATGAAAAAAACATACACCTAGATTTATTAACTTATTAGAAAAAAATCAGATAAAATGAAGTAGCAGAAAAGCTATAAATCATTAAATTTTACATATCAAAGGTGAAACTAATTTCTTAACTGTTGTGGAGTAGAAATACATGATGTGAAATACCATGAAATAATTATACAGCAAAGAGCTGACTTGTACTTCTACCAGTTCTTCCACTGTCAGACAGGTAAAAAGAAATAGATGTCTTTTAAAAAATGTATTTCCTGAAGAGGAATGGGCAGGGCAGAATTGTTGTCTAGGTCTTCTTCTGAAAGGCATGTGGAATGTTGGTCCTCCTTTTCCTGTTTTCTCCCTTCTTCAGCCAGGGAGGGGAGGGACCTTTGAATTATTAAGGGAAAAGGCATCAAATAGAAAAGAGAGGAACACAATTATTTCATTTTCTTTTTCCACATAAATTCCCTAAGGAAAATCCAAATAGCAGACTTTTATAATGTTAAAAATAAAAGAAAAATATAAAATGAAAGCCCCAACGCTTGGAAAACAGAAAACCAGGAACAAGAAGGAGGAGGGCTGCCCTAGTTTGACTCAGTGGATAGAGCGTAGGCCTGCAGTAGACTGAAGGGTCCCAGGTTTGATCCCCACCAAGGGCACGTACCTGCATGTGCCTGGGTTTTAGGCTGGATCTCCAGTAGGGGATGTGCAAGAGGCAGCCGATCAATGATTCTCTCTCCCTCTCTCTCCCTCTCCCTCCCTCTCTTAAATATATTTTATTTACAGAAAGGAAGGGAGAGGGATAGAGAGTTAGAACCATGGATGAGAGAGAGACATTGATCAGCTGCCTCCTCCACGCCCCCCACTGGGGATGTGCCCGCAACCAAGGCACATGCCCCGGACTAGAATCAAACCTGGGACCTTTCAGTCTGCAAGCCAACACTCTATCCACTGAGCCAAACGGGTTTTGGCAATTATTCTCTCTTATCATTGATATTTCTAGTTCTCTCTCCCTCTCACTTCCTCTCTGAAATCAATAAAAATGTGTGTATGTTTTGTTTTGTCTTTTTAAAGAGGAGGAGGGTAAAAAAAGGAAGAAAGAGGAAAAGAAAGGAAGGGAGAAAAGGAAGGAGGGAGGGAAGAGAAAAATTTTATTATCCACCACTCAAAATAGCCATTGAAAGTATTTTAACATATTTCACTCTAGTGTCTGCATCTATGTGTATTAAATATGCATTAAATGATGCATGCTTTTGTTTGTTTTTTAACTTAGTAATATATCCTGAACATTTTCCATGTCATTAAAACATCTGTACATAAAGATTTACGACCATAAAGAATTTTACAGGGCATGTATCTTGGTTGCGGGCACATCCCCAATGGGGGGCGTGGAGGAGGCGGCTGATCAATATCTCTCTCATCGATGTTTCTAGCTCTCTATCCCTCCCCCTTGCTCTCTGTAAAAAAAATCAATAAAATATATTTTAAAAAAATAAAAATGCTGTCAATAGCATCTTAACTTTAAATGGATGAGCACTTTTTTAAAAAAAGGGAAAAATAAAATATAACTGTTAATGACTCACGGGATATTTGCAATGCAGCACTATATATATATATATATATATATAGCTCTTCATTCCTGAGGTGATGATGGTTGGGAAAACTTCCCTCTCCTTGCCTTTAAAAAAATAAAAAATTCTCTTTACCTCTTGTAGTGACAATAAGGGCTCTAAAAATGTTCAGAGCTAAACTCAGCCATCGCTAATACTTCTACGTATACATCCAGGATGCCCATCACTAACTCACAAAATACAAGTGAACAGTATTTATTTACTCGAGTGCCCCAAACTCCCTCCCAAATGAACACGGTGCCCAGGAAATCCATCTCTCAGCCCGCACCGCACCCACCGTGGATGCTCTGAATTAAGGCAAGAAGAGGCTCACTAACTGCCATCAACACCAGCCCCTCCTGACCTGAGCCACCCGTTCCCTCCTCAGGGAAGGAGCCCCCCAGCCCTGGCTGTTTAAAGGCCACCCGAAGTTTCCACCGCTCTGGTTATTGTTTACTGGGAAGATGTCAGCCCTATCTCTGCATCTAGAAATCCCCAGTCTCCTCTTGCCCGAGCACAGAGTCCCAGGAGGAGAGAGGCGGCCCTTTCTGCGGGGAGTGTCAGGCCCAGCTGCCTCCGGACAGGCTCTGTTTACCGGAGTCAGAGAAATTTACAGCCTGCTGGCTTTCCCCGTCCCTGACACGGGAATGCCTCTTGGTTTGGGTAAACAAGAGCCAGATAAATCTCCTCTGGTCCCTCCGCCCTCAGCAGCATCCTGGCTGGCTAATTCATGTTGTCCAAACCAAGGGTTAATCAAGCTTCGAAGTGCCTGTACCTGAAAACAGCTTTAGCTCTGAAAAGAGTAGTTTTTCTTAGCAAAAAGGGAAGTAAAACTCCTCCAAATGAGGGAAGAAGGAAAAGGTCATTGAGAGAAAAATGTATTTAAAACAAGGAAGAAGTGCTTAACAAAACGATGTTAAGTGAAAAAAGGCAAGGGGCATGTAATGGGTAGCATGATTGCAACAGTGTAGCATGTGCATGATAAAATAAAGACAAAAGTAGTGGTGGATATTCTGCTGAGCAACCTCTGTCCCCACCAACTCCCTACCCCCACCCCAGCCATCAGGGATGATGCAAAAGCAGGCTCCTCAATAGAAAGGCCTCTGAGACTGCCTGGAGCTGAAGGAGCAGAAGCCTGGAGGTTAGAGCAGGCTGGGACCCCAGCCCGGAAGTAACAAGCCATCAGAAGACCCCCACAGAGGCGCCCAGGGGTGCCCTCTAGATAGAAGTCCCTGGAGAGGAGCCAGCTGTCTGCACACCATAGAACGTGCATGTCAAACTCAAAGGCTAACACGGGCCAAATAAACAAGGTTTAAGTTTATGTGGGCCGCAAAAAAACAAAAGCTTCAATTGTCATAGAAACATAGATTTATTTCAATAGAGACATGCTGAATACAGAGGGCTGAAGTAAATGAGTCATCGTTAACATAGAATAATAGAACATTTTAATAAAAATTAATACTTTTTCGTGAACATTAACTTACTAGACACTAAATAACTGCACAAATTAAGAAGCGTAATGCAAATAAACCTATTTTTCTTGTTCTCCGAAAGCACAATATTTCCTGTTACGCACATCAGAGAAGTCAGTCTGAGATTAATGACGTGGCAACTGGCTGCTAAAATATTTGCTGCTAGTATTAGTGGAAAGATATGGTGCACCTGCATGTAATGGAAATGAATGCAATATGATTATAGTAATCAGTCGTTATCGAACGTTGTGGTTTGTTATTAATAACGGGAGGGCTTGGTGCACAGATTTGTGCACTTGTGGTGTTCCCCGGCCTGGCTTGTGGTGATAGGGCTGAAACTGGCTCTCTGACATCCCCCATAGGGTCCCGGATTGCTGAGAGGGCGCTTCTCAGGTGATGCACCCCAGAATTGGACTCCCTCCTCTCTGGTTCCAGGTGAATCACCCAAGAACCACAGCGGCCAAGTCAACAAAGCTTGGCAGCTCCTGCATTGAGCATCTGCCCCCTGGTGGTCAGTGCATGTCATAGCTACTAGTCAGACGGTCAGTCAGCTAGTCAGCTGGTTGCTTAGGGTTTTACATATATAAACGATGTAAAACAAGATATTGTAAAAATTAAGTTACAAAATTTGTATTAAAACGTTTCTTACATACCGTTATATTGGCTGGGCCGCAAGTTTGACATGTTTGCTGCAGAAGATGAAATCTATCATCCTTGAACTTTACTTTGTGAAACTAGCCAGTTTCTGCAATTCCTCCAAACTGCTATTCCCCTTTGGGAAACACCTCGGCAAAAAACTCCCATTGAAACTGCCCAGCCCTTCTCCATTTAAATGTAACCCACCCCCAACCCCTGCCCAATCCTCTCCCTCAGGCCTTGACTCTTAGAGGAACTGGCTCACCCACTCAGCTGCTCCCACTCCCCAATAACGTCCCTTCCTTCTAGGCAAAATAAGTAACAGTGGTCGTTATATAAAGATGGTGATGTGCTAATGATTTTCCTCTCTCCTTCCTAAAATTTCTAAAATGCTATGTTGCTTTTATAACAACCAACAAAAGAGAGAAAAAAATTTAGGGTTGTATTCTAATGAACAGAGAAATAGACTTTCGTTGATAGAGATGCTATTTGCATGCACACTCGTGACAGTTAAGGTTTAGTTGTTACAATTCAATTCAACAAACATTTCCTGGCTGTCTTTCAGATCCTGTGACAGCTCAGGAAAATTCAGTTAATTTATTTGTTCAGTGGAGAAAATAACCCTTTTCCCAAATTTCACTTCTTTATTATTTATTTTATGACATCTATGAAACATTGGAACTGTGCAGAGCATATCTTACTTGTATACGAACACCCAGTTCCTGGCTTCCCGCATCAATTTAGTTCTCAATGAAACGTTTTTAAAGGAAAAAATGAAAGAAGGTCTTCTATAGTGACTTATGCATTGTATAGAACTGTGGTTCTCCAACTGTGTGCTAAGGTACCCTGAGGCACAGCAGCAAATTCCAGGGGCACCATGGGATATTTAAAATTCATCAGGGAACCACATGTTGGACACCATGCAAATGATTATTGTTAAGTTGTTGGAGAATTTCTTTTGGCCTAAAGGGCTCCATGAAAGATAACTAAGACACATGAACCAAGTAAGTTTGGAAGCTTGGGTAGGAAACCTGAGGGATAGGGCAGAAACAATGGGATAGAGACCCCAATCTCTTAGAATTGACATTTAAAACTTATAAGACATCCATGTAGTGAAGGATAAACCTTGCCTAAAAGGTTTGGTTCTTGCCTCTCGGCAGGCCCTGAAGAAAAAGCCTAACTAATGTGTCTCTTTGTTTCCCTGGGGTCCATAGGCCCTGCCCTTAGCCTATGCTAACCATGTGATGTATGTTGTTGGGGTCTTAGGTCATGTGGTATCAGCTTGACCTGTGGAGGGACTGGGAGCTAAGATCAGCCGTGCCCATCTCCCTGACTTCTAAGGAAAAGCCAGGACGCCGATGCCTCCTGAGTAGCTGCGGTTGGCAGTATTCCGTGCACATTGTCAGCACACATCGTTGCTGGCGGAATAGTGCTGTCCACTCAACGGCACCGGCACAAGATAATGGTGGCTCCATGCCTGGTCTCTCCTGGCCCCAGCGCTGTGTGTCTCTGCCTGCTGCGGATTTTAACCTGTGTGCTTTCACTGTAATACACCATCACTGTAAGTCAGCACTTTTTGCTGAGTTCTCAGTCTTTCTAGAGAATTATTGGACCTGAGGGTATTCTTGAGAACTCCCAGAACCACAACAGTCCAAAAACAGAAGTTCATTAACATGTTTAGGTTTCCATTTTTTCTCGTTTTCCCAAGCCAAAAGTTGGCATGGAGAAGGTATGGTATTCACTAATGCAAGGAGAAGGCAAGTTTAATATAAAAGGCGAGTAAGAGAAAAATGTAAACCTAGTTCTGGACACACAAGCAGTTTGATTTTTGCTGATAATAGGGATTTTAAAAAAAACTGACTTCTTTTTTTAAATACATAGGTTGCTTGAATTCGGTTTTAACATTATGTTGGACTAAATCTAGCAGGAGGATTGCATGATTCTGCAGTTTTCTAGACTGACAGCATACACCATTCTGTTGTATTTATTTTATAATTATAGCAAATAATTTTATCTATTTATCTCCTAACATACTGTCACCAAGTTGGAATGGGAGGACCAGCTGCCTTTGGGGGCTGTTAAATGTCACAAGCTGCTTCTCGAACATTGTGGAATCAATACAGCTCAAAATATTTCCTCAAATACTTTTCAAAAATCTCTCAGCCTGCAAGTTTCTTAGAAGAATTTTTATTCTCATATTTCTAACTCATTTATTTATTTTTCTTCTCTTTAGAAGACAGGAGAGCTGTTGTTATGAACTTTATGAGAATGATGCTTTATTTCATAATTTTAAAACAGGAAGAAGACAAGAATGGGCTAATGAATATCTATATCGTAATCATATTTTGTCATTAGTTGTCTATTTGCCTGATCTTTTCTGGGCCTCCATTTTTGCTTCTGTGAAATGGGAAGATTGGACGGGATGACTTGCAGATTCATCTCAATAGTAAAATCATTTTCTGTTTAACCAATAGACATTTATCTGAACGTGTGCGTGTAGTTGTGAAATGCATAGGGCTTACAAATGGCGAATATAACTTAATCCATGCCCTGAGGAATCTTGCAATTACACAAAGAAGACAGGTGCCTGACTATAACATCAGATAAGCTTTGATGGATGCTATTATAGAACTATAAACTCAGGGCCCTGGGAGTTGCAATGCAGGGGAGGCTTCTGCTGAGAGGATCATAGAAAGTTTCATGGATGGCCTGAAGATGAGTTAGAATTTTGCAGTTGGAGAAGGTGGTAAGAATAATAGATATTTCAATAGGGAAATTTATGAGCAAACATATGATGACAGAACATATAAGGTTTCCCCCCAAAATATATACACACTGTAACAACTGAGGGCTCAATTTTTAAAATATATATTTTTATTGATTTCAGAGAGGAAAGAAGAGAGAGGGAGAGACAGAAACACCAATGGTGAGAGAGAATCTTTGATAGGCTGCCTCCTGCATACCCCTCCTGGGGATCAAGCCTGCAAACTGAGCATGCGCCCTGACCAGACAATGAACCATGACCTCCTTGTTCACAGGTCGATGCTTAACCACTGAGTTATGCCAGCCAGGCTAATAGCTCCATTTTGAAATTGAAATATATTTTAATAAACACTGCCTTTATCATTATTCAAAGTGTGTATATACATTTTTTGGGATGCCCTACGTATGGTGCCTCAAGTGGCACCTAGTGGTCCTTGGTGTCTGATCATATGCAATGTATAGAGAAAGGATAGGAGATGAGGCAGAAAGCTGGTTCAAAATTGTTCGAGGATTTTGTGCTGGGTAATTCTATTTTCCCTTCTACATCCACTTTCTGCTTTGTCTGCCCTCTCTGCCTCCAAACAAGATTGTCTAACCCAGTTTAGTTACTTCTGCATTTTACATTTGAACAAAGGTTTTTCTGCATTTCAAATCCTTTTAAAAATCTTAATGTTAGTCATAGAAATTAGTCATTATTATCAGACATATGAGTAAGGTGTGACTCATCTGCATTTTTAAGATGGTGCCTCTGATTTGTAGTCTGTTATTCTATTAACAGATTCTTCTGATACTGTTCTGTCTGTGGCTTGTGGCTGGGACTTCTACCACATTCCCCCCCCCCTTTCCCTTAACCTCATGTAACAGTCTTATTTGCCTATGCCTCAGTAGTTGATGCAATGCTTTCCTCTTTATATGAAAGTAGGGGCCCGGTGCACGAATTCGTGCACCTTGAAAGGAACTGAGGGCCAAGAGGCTGCGGTAGGCACAGGGGCGGGTCTCAGCCCATTCCCTATGACCCTGCCCAGCCCCTGCAGCCATGGCCCCCTGTCCCCTGTCTGTCACCCCGATCGCCTCTCAGGAGCAGGGGGAGGTGGAGAAGTCCTGAGGGTGATCAGGACTGGCAGCCACTGCTCACACCTGCTGATAGCTCCCAGTGATCTGAACTAGCACCAGGCACCAGCAGCGGGTGCAAGTGGGACCGGCACTGGCAGCAGGTGTGAGTGCCAGGCAGGACGGCAGCATAGGGAGCAAAGAACTTTCAGTAACCACCACAGGCTTGCCCCAATGACAGTGACCCACGCCCCACTTTGGTCTGATGCCCCTGCTCACCTGCTCCAACATCCCGCTGTGGCCAAAGTCTGCCATGCTCCACACTCACCCCCTGGTGGTCAGCATACATCATAGCAACCGATTGTTTGGTTGTTCAGTTGTTCCGCCGTTCGGTCTACTTGCATATTAGCCTTTTAGTATATAGGATAGTTAAATTTAGAGAATCAGTCAATGTGTTTGACATGATTATCCATCTTGTGCTGTGATGTATGATATTTGTATGTAATTGCTTGCTTCCAATTTTATGGGTGACTAAGAGATATTGTGACATTATAACTCAACAAGGCTCCATGGTACAGGCTCTCCCTCACGTAAGAAACTGTGCAGTCTGTGCCAGCATTTCTCCAAATGGCATCTGTGGATGAAACTGTGCAGGTTATGGGGACACAATATGCTGACCTCTGATTGTTACCATGAATCATGCATGGATCTGCAAAACCTCTCAGACCCTGTGCTCTAGAGAGCATTTATGTTATTCTTTTAAGAACAATCCCTTTAGCTAAAACCAGTTTGGCTCAGTGGACAGAGCCTTAGCCTGCACACTGAAGGGTCCCGGGTTCAATTCTAGTCAAGGACATGTACCTTGGTTGTGGGCACATCGCCAGTAGGGGGTGTGCAGGAGGCAGCTGATCGATGTTTCTCTCTCATCAGTGTTTCTAACTCTCTATCTCTCTCCCTTCCTCTCTGTAAAAATCAATAAAATATATTAAAAAAAATCTTAAGGAAAAAAAAAAAAGAACAATCCTTTTAAATTCAGAGGGGAAACTAAGGAAGAAAATTAGGACAATTTTTAATGTTACCAGTGATAAATAACTGCCAATGAACTTGAAGCAAACATGATGGCTTTTGGGAACATTATCATCTTTGTTTCCCTCAGACCATAAGATTAATAAAGTATTTCAAAATCTAGATATAATGCTTACTTTTTATGTTCATTAAAATGCAGCACTGGGAACTCAGAGTATAAATCACTTGTTTTTATTTATAATACTCATTTTAAAGGTTAAGTAAAAGTTAAAATAGGAACTTAGACATTCAGTTGTTTATTGAAAAATTATATTATAATCAAATTACAAAAAAAAGTCAATTTTTGGCACCTTCCTGGCTAGGGAGAATTATGACTGCTGATTTTGAGCCATTTCCCTCCAAATCTAAAGCAGCCAGATTATTTCTGCTGATGTTAGCTTTGCAAAAATATTGTGAAGGAAAAACTTTGTGTGTTGGTGTTCCTTCTACCTTGTTTTGCTCATAGTATAGGTTGTCTACTATAGGTATATTAACTTGCTTTGTAGATTAGCAATGCCAACCATATTTTACTTTATTTAGTGATTGTTTCTTATAGACACCATGGTTTTATTGGTGCAATAAATCAGACACAAGCTTATAGGTCAGTGCTCCTAAGAAATAGCTCTGAAAGTCTTATATGCACTTTCTAATGAGCTATCAGTTTAAAAGTAGTATCACATTACTAATTTGGACCAGTAGGATTATAGCACAGTGCTTTCATTGCCAATCCAGTGAACTGGCTTTTGTTGCTTCATTATACCTTACTAGAAGCCTGGTGCACAAAATTTGTGCACTCTGGAGCAGAGAGTTCCCTCAGCCCTGCCTGCGCCCCCTCTCAGTTCGGGAGCTCTCAGGGGATGTCTAACTGATGGCTTACGCAGGAAGTGGGCCTAAGCCAGCAGTCGAACATCCTTAGCGCTGCCAAGGAGGTGGGAGAGGCTCCTGCCACTGCCACTACACTTGCCAGTCACAAGCCTGGCTTCTGGCTGAGCGGCGCTTCCCCTGTGCTGAACATCTGTCCCCCTGATAGTCAATACGGGTCATAGTGACCAGTCATTCCACTGTCTGGTCAATTTGCATATTAGGCTTTTATTATATAGGATAGCCCTTTCCCAAATAATCATTTTTAATGTGTTATACTTACTCTGTGTATGCTTTCCAGCATATAGGACTTTATCTTCAGAGAGTTATAAAGTATTCAAAGTGCCAGTATTGCAAAAAGGACATGGGAAAAGTAAAAAGAAAGGATCCATTTTGGGCAATAAAGGAAAAAAGAGGAAAAGAAAGGAAAGGAAAAAGACAAGAAAAGAAGAAAAGAAATGGCAAAAAAGAAAAAGTAGCTTGTCTTGACTTTATTTCATAACTAAACCAGTTCAAGAAAATAAGAGCATAGTTTTAGAACTAGAATTATAGAATCAGAATGTATACTTTGCTTAATTATATGTTATTGGAAAATGCATTTGGAGAAACCTAAAGTGATCATCTAATTAATTTAGAGTTGCAATCCTATCAGAAGAATTCACATAATGAGGACATTTTTGTTTTTATAAAGAAAAAAACACTAGGCAATAGTTTTTATGTTACATTAAAGTTAAGAACTAAATATTTCCATAGTTTCACATGATGAACACTAGGCATACAAGACTATAATAACCAAAAAGCAAATGGATTATAATAGACATTATTAAATTAACCGGCTCTACATTCTAATATACAAATGAATGTTGGAATAAATTAAGACTTAGTCACTGTATTATCCAAATTAGATCATGTATAATTCTCAACAGAATGGTTTATCATTTCCCTCTGCTTCTTTTTTTTTTTTTCTTACTTGAAGCATTATTAAGCACTGAACATTTTTAAAAAATTCACTTGGAGTAGTAATATTACAAAACCTTATTTCATCATTCAGATTAAGGGTTTCATAATATTAATAATTTAAAAGTATTCCAGGAAATAATGTAATTAAGCAATTAAAGATGATCAATCTGTACATAGGATAGATCCATTTTGCCACTTAATCACATTTCTCTTCTCCTTCAGGCAAAAATTTCAGAATTAGATTTTTAAAAAACCTTATACGTACATGAGTAGATGATGAATAAGACTTCTTTCATCATCTGACTTCATCTGTTTCCTAAAGAAATTTACTTTATTCTACAAAGCTTCTGTTAATTATAGTGTGGATCTTCAAATAATGCGTTAGCAGCCAAATTTCAAGAAATTTAATACCTCATGTGATATAACTAAATTCAAAATCAAATTATCTTTGAATAACAAGGAAAAGAATAGAGTTTATGGACTCCTATGTCTTATGACTAGCATAATGCCCAGGATATATAGTCTATAGATTTTTTTTACATTTTATTTCAAATCATTCAATGATGTCTTAAAAAAAATCAGGTAATCACAGATTAACCACGATGTTAGAAAAAGTTTTTAAATTAGAATTTCCTCAAGCTTTTCTTTTTTGTTGCAGTAAGTGGAAGTAATTCTGGGGAAGGTCTTGGTGGCCTGGTCCACTGAGAGATGTATGAGAAACTGATAAGCCCAGTGTTGCTTATCTCTCCCATTCCAAATTCAATCACTCTTCTGGGTCATCGCTTCACAGACCTTTTGTACTGAGATAATATTTGAATACATAAATGTTGTTGAAAATTTGGAGCATTTAAAGGGCTCAAAACAAATCAGCAACATTTACAATAAAAATATTCTGCATATAATAAGATCATACAGATTTTTATTTTTTTTAAATACATTTTATTGATTTTTCACAGGGAGGAAGGGAGAGGGATAGAAAGTTAGAAGCATCGATGAGAGAGGGACATTGATCAGCTGCCTCCTGCACACCCCCTACTGGGGATGTGCCCGCAACCAAGGTACATGCCCTTGACCGGAATCGAACCTGGGACCCTTCCGTCCGCAGGCGGATGCTCTATGCACTGAGCCAAACCGGTTTCAGCAAGATCATACAGGTTTTTAGAAAAAAGCATCTTTATAGAAACAACATTACTTATTTGACAGCTTTCTGAGCCATGCCTCTGAGAAAACCTCTTCATTGCTCTAGCTCTGTCATATACTCATAAAGCAAACGTCTCGGCTCTCCTTGTAAATACAATGTTTTTTCTTTAACACCAGTGGGACATTTTTACAGCCAGCTCTCTCCTCTCCCTCTCTCTCTCTCTCTCTCTCTCTCTCTCTCTCTCTCTCTCTCTCTCTCTCTCTCTCTCCCTCCCTCCCTCCCTCCCTCCCTCCCTCCCTCCCATCAAAACTGCACATCTGAATGCTCACTCTACAAGATGACGTATCTTCATTCCCCACAGAAATAACTTTTCCACGGTATAAAAAACGTCCACAAAGCGCTGTGAATTTCCTAGGAACACGGCGACACACCGATGCGTCAGGGCCCAGGAACATTCCCCGAATTCTGACCTGCTCACGGGGCCCGTTTCCTCTTCTCCCGTCTGCGCTCCCTCTTGTTCTGCATCACTTACTGTTTCCCAGACACGCAGGCCCTTTGCTTCATTTCCTCTTCTTTGTTGCCGCTGAGCTGTCAGCCTTTCCAATGCTCTCTCTCTCTCTCTCTCTCTCTCTCTCTCTCTCTCTCTCTCTCTCTCTCTAATCCACTACCAGCTATTGCTTCTCTTTGGCCTCCTCCCTCTTCTGGAGCTGGAGTGTCCCAGAGGGCGGGGAATGAAAACCTCCTTGAATCCGGGGCTGGGAGGATGCGGGCAGAGACGCGGTGGGCAGGCTCTCCCGCCTCCTCCTGAGCCTGAGAGTCTGGGATCTGGACCGTCCACGTGGCTCCGCAGGAGCGCCTTTTCGGGGCTGGGAGGCTTGGCCCAGGTCCCTGACCACAGGGTGGGGGAGCCTCGCGCGTCGCGAGCCTGACTCATCAGGACAGTGGAACTGCTCCGCGGAGCCAGTGCCAGTTTGCAGCGGGAGCCGCGGCCTCCTTTCCCCGCAGCCGCGGGCAGAGCGGAGCTTGCCTGCTCGGCTGGTCCCGAATCACAGTGTGAACGGCTGGGGGCCTGCCAGCCTTCTACTCTCTGCCTCTGCCGGGGGGGGCACCCTGTTTCTACAGCATGGTGTCTGGGCCCGTGTTTCCCTCCGACGGGGAAGTCATTGAAATTCAATGCAAATCCAAGCCTGATTTCCAGGAGAGAGAGAGAGAGAGAGAGAGAGAGAGAGAGAGAAATTCAGCAGTATTTTCCAGGCACCAGATGCCAAGGCGTAGTCCTTTAGATGTTCAATATGTGGTTATGGTGCGAGTAGTTCGAATTAAGTGTTAACTCTTTAAAATGCAAGCCCGCCGAAACCGGTTTGGCTCAATGGACAGAGTGTCGGCCTGCGGACTGAAAGGTCCCAGGTTCGATTCCGGTCAAGGGCATGTATGTACCTTGGTTGTGGGCACATCTCCAGTGTGGGGTGTGTGCAGAAGGCAGCTGATTGATATCTCTCTCTCATCAAAGTTTCTAACTTTCTATCCCTCTCTCTTCCTCTCTGTAAAAAATCAATAAAAATATATTTAATAAAATACAATAAAATGCAAGCCCCTTTTGCAATTTGAAATAAGGAACGCTTTGGTGGGGGTATGCGAATACAGCATATAAAGACATTTTTGCGTTTAGGGAAATTTTGTTTATTTCATGGTGATATATACTGTGTTCTATCATGTCCTGGGGGCTTGTTCAAGATGCAATTTTGTACTGAGAATTTAAAAGTGATTTAGTGCCACATAGAAAAGTCAAGAAGGGCTAATTGTAGAGACATGTAATAAAGAGCAACAAATAGTATTCATTATTACATTCATTTTCACTCTACATCAGTGGTTCTCAACCTGTGGGTCGTGATCCCTTTGGGGGTCAAAGGAACCTTTCACAGGGGTCGCCTAAGGCCATCGGAAAACACATATTTCTGATGGTCTTAGGAACCGAGAAACGCTCCTCTGTCTGTCTCCAAGTGGATCCGCCCACATGCAGATACGCCCCCATATGAGTACCCCGCTTGATGACATCATTGCGCCAACCCCATCACCTGCACCCCCTACAAATACAGATGTATGTGACAGGGTTGGCGCCATAATGTACTTATGCAGACCAATCACACATGTGTAGAGAGCAGCTACTGTGTAGAAAGCAGCTGCTGTGTTGAAAGCAGCAGTATTGGAGATAAAATGACACTTGATGAATTAAAATTACTGGGTAAATGTAAAATCATGTACTGTAAAATCATCAACTACTGCAAAAAAAAAAAAAGAATCTGTAACATGGGAACTTAATCTGGATGCTGACCGGTCTTTTTATATTCAGCTGTGGTTAATGTGAATACTGTCCCCTGGTGATAGTAACAGATGTGTAAAAACAACAACACAGAGAATGGTAAATCACAGGAAACTTTAATGAACTGTATTGACTGAACTATGCCATGTATCATCTTTTGTATTATTAAAGCTATTACTATATGTTATTTCATTAGCAAACCATCTCATGACAATGGATCGTGTAGAGAAGAATGTTATGGAAAGAAAATATAGTGAGGATTTCTTGCAGTATGGTTTTACCTCAATAATGACAGCAGGAATTGAGAAACCACAATGTGTTATTTGTTGTGAAGTCCTATCAGCTGAATCTATGAAGCCGAACAAACTAAAACACCATTTTGATAGCAAGCATCCGAGCTTTGCCGGCAAGGATACCAACTATTTTAGAAGCAAAGCTGATAGACTCAAGAAAGCCAGACTTCACACTGCTGACAAGTACCACAAACAAAACATAGCAGCCATTGAAGCTTCATATTTGGTGGCACTCAGAATCGCCAGAGCTATGAAACCTCACACCTTTGCTGAGGATTTACTGTTGCCAGCGGCCAAAGACACTGTTCAAGTTATGATTGGAGGCGAATTTATTAAAAAAATTGAGTGCAATTTCCTTATCTAACGACACTGTTCACAGAGGCTCCTTACACTATCTTTAAATTTTGGATTCTTTTTTCTTTTTGTTTTTCCAGTTGAGTGTTTTCTGCTTCTTTGTATTTCAAATCTTTGACTTGATTCTTGTGTTCCTCTAGTCTGCTGTTAATATTTTTTATTTCAGCCAGTGTATGTTTAATTTCTAGTTGGTCTTTTTTCATATCTTCGAGGGTCTCACTAAATTTATTGGCCTTTTCTAGGAAATTTTTTAAAAACCTTATAACTGTTGTTTGCTTTCCTCTATTTTTTTTCGTTTGTGATCTGTTTCTTTTACTCCGCATTGTCGCTGCTTCCCTGAGTTGGTAGAGTAGCTTTGTGCGCTAGGTGTCCTATATGGCCCAGTGGCTCAGCCTCCCCAGTTACTGGAGGTGGACACTCTTGGTGCACCTCTTTGTGGACTGTGTGTACAGCCTTGTTGTAGTTAAGTCTTGACTGTTGTTGGTATCACTGGAAGGAATTGACCTCCCAGCCAATTGGCTATGAGGATCAGCTGTATCTATGCCAGGAGAACTTCTGTGCAGACACCCTATGGGACAAGATTTGCAAAATTGCAAAAGCCTCTGTGCTCAGCTTGGATGGGGCAGAGTCTTAGGGCAGAGCAGACAGCCTTGGCTTTCTGTCATCCCTGCCCTATAAGGCCCCTGGGTCTCCATAATTGCTATACGCACCTCTGAGAGAGAGCCCCCCTCGAGTTTTTCCTGTTGCCAGACAGTCCATTTTCTCCCCAAATGAGTCTAGGTTCCCAGTATTTCGCCTGGAACTGGAGTTCAGTGCAGTCAGGAGCTTCCACCTCTCTCCTGCTTTAGAAAGCCAGCCACACACTCAGCTGCCTGTGCACTCCTCTCTGTGCACATGCCTCCAGACCTCTGCCTCTGCAGCTTCCCTAAGTCTCAGTGTGCTTTCTCTTTTCCTGACAGTACAGTTTCTCCCTGAATGAATCTGGATTCCCAGAAACTCTCCTGGAACTGGAGTTCAGCACAGTCGGGAGCTTCTGTCTCTCTCCCGATTTAGAAAGTCAGCTGCGCACTCAGCCACCTGCACTCAGCCGCCCATCCTCTCCACGTGCTTGCATGTCTCTGTACCTCAGCCTTTTGCAGCTCCTCTGATTCTCAATGTGCTTTCCTCTTTCCTTCTAGTTGTAGAATTCCAACTCAGCTGGCTTTCCTGTGGTTCTGGATGGTGTCTGTTTTGTCTTTTAGGTGTAATTTTGATATTGTTGTCTGAGGCAGCAGTTTAGGTGTTTACCTATGCCGCCATCTTGGTTTCTCTTCAATTTGTTATTATTGATCATTAACTTGGTTGACATTTCTATTACAGAGAAAAGGTGAATAGTGATATTAAAATATTTATTCTAATTGATTTTCTTTCCATGTGCACTAATTCGTGCACCTGGCCACTACTTCTACTATGAAACACAACTGGCTTATTTGCCTTTGGGTGCTGAAACAGAAAACTAAGTGTAGACTGGCTCAAATTAACTTTGGTGAATCGGGCTTCCTATGAAATTAATCAAACAATTATGTCTAGTACTGGCCCAAACATGCTCTCAGGGATTTGGGGGTAGATGATGTAGTGAGTAAGAGTGTGAGCCACAGAACTAGGCCAAGCAGGCACATTTCTGCTAGCCACAGATATTTCCTTTTGTGAGCCATAGAGTAATTCTTGTCTTTACAAATCTCTAATTAAATCCCTAAAAACATGGAATATAATTAACTTTGGAGCTTTTCAGGTGATTGAGGTTGTCTATGTGTATAAACATGCGGTTCAATTGGACCCGCTTTAAAAATTCCATGGTTGGCTTGTCTGTATTTGCTCTTGCTGTTCACAGTGCTTTAAAATGGCCCTGTGAAATCAGATTTTCAAAATAGTGAGGTTCCCTGTTTGATTTACTCCTGCCACCTAAACCCACGCAGGCTGTTATGAATGCCACATTTGAGAAAATCTCCCACTTGTGAAAACATATTGGGTCACATTAAAAAGAAGATTAAATGAGTCCCTTTTTCAAAAAGTGTTGGGTAGGTAGAAAGGAATGCTGAGGTGACGCCTGTGTAATGGTAGAACTACAGATGTCTCTTTCTCATGGAAATCTGCTCTATGGGCTAAATTTCGTCATATTGGGGAGGGGAGAACTCTAAGAAGCATGCTTCAAATTAGCCTGAAATGGAAGGCTGGCAAGTTAAATCCTGACCTTCTGCAGATCAAGACGTAGCCCAACATTTTCAAAGAAACCTACTGTGAGCGTTGCTATACCTCCGCATTGCCAGGACTGCTCTCCTTCACCATTCTACATTGTAGCAGGCAGTCATTTACATGTGTGACCCATTTATTTCTACAGCATTTACTAAGGGCACACTTCATTGAAAGGTTTCAGATCCATTGCTTTTCAATGAAATTATATAGCCCTTGGATCTAAATGCATATTTAGGTATATTACATAGTATGTCCTAAATTAGATAAGGTGGGATTTTATGGAACCTGGAGTGTCTTCCAGAGTAAAGTGTGCCAATCTCCAGCAAGGTGCGTGTGAGAGCATAGAATGATTAATGCCTACTCATGGGGACCATAATTCATGGGAAGCATTGGGGATAAAGGAAGGGATGGGATGGTCAAGACTCAGCCATACCCTTCAATTTAGTGACCCTCCATGCAGGACCAGAATCAGGAATGATTCTCAACACTATTAAGACTATTATAAACAAAATGATAGTTACTGAAGAAACATTTTTAGGTCCCTTTGTATAATTGCTTGAAACCCTAAAATGGAAGGATTTACTATGTCATGTCTTTGAAAGCAGAAGAGTGAACAGAATTGCCACTCTTGTGTTTTGGTTATAATTTTACTGCTTCAAGACCTAAATTTCACAAGCAAGTAAAAGCCCTGAAGAATGTACCCTTTATTAAAGCCACTTATTCATGTCCTTTAACATAATCTGCTTATCTAGTGAGTCCCAAGGGAGTCACATCTCAACTGCCGTTACAAACGATCGCCACCATCACTGCATTGCTGGAGTTTAATGGGATAAGACATGTTCCCGTCACTCTTCAGGAGCTTTGCGTCTAGTGGGCCCTCAAACTTAATTTTGCTTCTGTCCCTTTCCCATCTGGTCTAAGGTGTAATTTAAGACCAATGTTTTCTTATTGATTTTCTGTCTGGATGATCTAGCATTGATGTAAGTGGGTATAAAAGTCGCCTGCCATCATTGTAATGCTATTTCTCCCCTTAGGTCTCTTAATATTTGCTTTCTATACAGGGTGGGGCAAAAATAGGTTAATAGTTGTTGTTATGGAAATTATCCTATATAATAAAAGGATAGTATGTGAATTGCCCCCCCCCCTTACCGGGAGTTCATCCAGAAAATTGACTGAGCGGGTGGGGAGAGTGTGAGGAGAGGGGAAAGGGGTAGAGGCCAGGGGAAGTGAGGGAGTACGCAGCTGGCAGCTTGCAGCCCCTAGGGATCCTACCAGTGCATGAATTTCATGCACTGGGCCTCTAATGATAAATAAATAATAATACAAGAATAAACTCTATTTCAATTACTCACAACTGTAAACCTACATTTGCCTCACTCTGCTTTTAGGTGCTCTTATATTGGCTGTATAAATGTTTACAAGAGTTATATCCTCTTCATGGATTGATCCCTTTAACATTATATAATGTCCTTTATAGCCTTATTATAACCTTTGCTTTAAAGTTTATTTTCTTTGATAAAAGTTGAGCTAATCCAGCTTTTTTTGTTTGTTTTCATTTGCATGGCAGCACCATTCTGGGGGAAATTAGAAGAGAATTGTGGAAGAGTTGCATTTAGAGTTATAGTTTAAAGAGAGACCAAGGAATTACGTGAATTCCTTAGATGTAATTTGACATTCTCACAAAAATAATTTGTTTGCCCAGTAAATATATGCTGACTGCTCGTTCTGTAGCAGGTTTTCAAAGCCTAATAAACTGAATTTGAAAGGTTTTTCCCTTTATCATTCGTTGTAAATGTAACTTGTAATTGCTACAATGAACCGTAATTACCTAAAGCCAGGTTAGATGAAATCTAAGTGCCATCACTATCTCCTTTAATTAGGGAAGGCAGGCTCCAGGGGGAAAGGAAATGGATCCGGTGATGCTGGCTTTTACTTAAGCAGAGCAAGGACATAACATTAGACTGTAACAGTCTAAATCTAAGCACATTGATGTATTAAAAAGCGTAGCATTTAAGAACTATTATTTCCATTATATTGGACTCATATCCCAATTCTCTGAAACCTCTAGTTTGGCCTTTTCTGTTAAAAAGCTTTTTTTTGGGAGGGGTTGGGGAACATGTGTGTCCAATAAAAAATCCCATTCTGACAACTAAATATAGAAAGGGTATGACTTTATGGGTGAAGTCAATGAATGGGGTTCCCAAACTTAATAATTATGCATTTATTTTTTTTTCTTTAATTATATGCCAACTGCTTCTTCCCCACCTAGTATTTCGATTTATAAGGGAAGATAATTCTAACCTAGCTTGGCTAGAGGAGACAAAGGAAATAGCCTAATGTTTTCATTCAGAGAATATAATTCTACAATTGTAAAGACTTGCCCTATTTGCTTTCACATTTCTAGGTCTTTTGAAAATTTTATTAATCAGGTGGTTGTAAATAATTTCCAGAGAATTATCTAGACAAACTGCATCCAGTTGTGAAGAAAATAAAGCCAAAAGCAAACAAATAACAAAGAATGATGCAGACTTTCTGCTGTGCACTCTCGGTGCACAATTTCCCACTGCGTCTTCCTGGGGCAAGATCTTCCCATGCAACCCAGGGTCCCAGGGACCGCTGGTACCTGTCTTGGAAGGCTCATTAGCAGCATTTGACGCGATTTAATCCAGCTAGGAAACTAGTACTTTTCTTTCTTTCTTTAAAAATACGTTTTATTGATTTCAAAGAGGAAGGGAGAGAGAGAGAGAGAATCACTGATTAGCTGCCTCCTGCATGCCCCCCATTAGGGATTGAGCCCACAACCTGGGCATGTGCCCTGACTGGGAATTGAACCAGGACCTCCTGTTAATAGGTGGACACTCGACCACTGAGCCACCATGGCCGGGCAGTACTTTTCTTTCAATAAACAGGTTTCCTTATGGTCATACAGGAGCTCAAGAACTTTTGCTAATGAATTAGTCAAAAGGAGATACAGAGGGTAAAGACTTCTCTTCTACTCATTTTATACTGGAACTGGGATCCAAAACAAGATGATGTCCAAGTGTATAATATTCGCAATAAGAGAACTAAGGGTTTGAATTACTCTTGTATGACCCTAGAAAACTCTTCTTTTTTTAATAGCAAACATTTTTTTTTTTTTGCTACAAAATAATGCATGGCCATTGTAATGAAAACATTCAAACCACAAACCACATCTAACAAATATGGAGTAAACCTTTATAATTTCTTTTTCTCTTTCAGGCATATCTACAGTGCGTACATAGGGATCATTTTCTATGCATATATTTTTTCCTGTCATGTGGGTACTATTTTTTTTAAGGAATTTAATTTATCTGACCGAAATACTTTTATTGAAAATTATGTAATTATGTGGATAAATTACTTAACCTTTCTGAGCCTTAGTATCCTCAACTTTAAAATGGGATGTTAATTCCTATTTCAAAGAAATTTGTTGATAATGCAATAAGTCAAGAACAGCAAAGTGCTGCCCTGGCCAGGTTGCTCACACACCAAAAGTTTTCATGTTTGATTCCTGGTCAGGGGACATACCTAGGTTTCAGGTTCAACACTGGTTGGGGCATGTCCAGAAGCAACTAATATATGTTTCTCTCTCCCATCAAAGCCTCTCTCTCTCTCTCTCTCTCTCTCTCTCTCTCTCTCTCTCTCTCTCTCTCAAACTGACATTTGCATATTCATTTTCATAATCATCTTATTTATAATTGCTAAACAGTGGAAGCAACCTAAATGTCCATCAACAGATGAAGGGATTAACAATTGTGGTACGTACATACAATGTAATAGTGTTCAGTCTTAAAATGGAAGGAAATTCTGACATTCTGTAACATGGATGAACCTTGAAAATATGATAAATGACGAAGTCAATCACACAAAAGATGAACACTGTGTGATTTCACTTATATATATATATATGGGGTTCCTAGAGAAGTCAAATTCAGAGACAGAAAGTAGAATGCTGGTTGCCAGGGGATGTGAGGAGGAGGACTGAGTTAATGTTTAATGTTTAATGGGCAAAGAGTTTCAGCTGAGGGAAAAGATAGATCTATAGTGGTGATGATTACACAACAATGTGAATGTACTAAATGCAACAGAACTGTATACACTTAAAAACAGTCAACATGTAAACATTCGACATTTTTCTGTTCAACCCTTTATTTTCCTAGCTGACAAAAAAAGTAGATTTGAAGAGAAATAAAGATAATTTTTCTGCTTATTTTTATATTTACTAGCTTCTTTCTGGGTCTTTTTTCCCCCATTTTTTTCCCAAAAATATATTTGTGTTGATTTTAAAGAGAGAGGAAGGGAGAGGGAGAGAGAGAAACATCAGATGTGGCCTCCAAATGCACCCCCACTCCACCCCTTACCCATACCCAACCAATTGGGGAATGAGTGACCTTTCAGTTCACAGGACAAAGCTCAACCACCTGAACCACACCAGCCAGGGCTCTTTCTGGATCTTATTCTTGAACACTTGAACAAAAATGATCTAGTGAGATTTAATGAAATATATTCTGGAGGCTTCTGTGATGTCTATAAACTTTCCCAGAATGGAAAATCAACAACAGAATTCTTAAGCCCAAAGACAACTGAATCTAGCTCCTGGCTTTTCCAGACAAAGAGGCTGAGATCTGGGGAGACTTGAGGAGAGACCACAACTGTTCTCTGATGCTCTGGGCCCACGGGTTTTGGAGCTTTTACAGAAGCCGGGAGATCTCCAGGCTGTGCACGGCTTGTGGTGTAAACCACTTGAGCCAGGAAAACAAAGTGCTTACCACATTCGGTAAACATGACAGCTTTTGGAAAAACAAAACAAACAACAACAACAACAAAAAAAAACAGGATAAGGAAAAGGCTCAAAGAAGCCTTTGATCCCCAGTCACAGCACTTAGGCGTCACATGACCGAGCACACTAACCTGCTCACTTCCTTCTGCTGCAGGCTGAGTGTGAAGGGCCTCCGTCACAGAGCTGCTACGAGCTCATAGAGTGTCTGGGGTGGAATATACACTCTATCCATGTTAACCTTCGGTGCATAAACTCTGAGCTTACGTATTTCATAAGGAAAGGGTGAGGTGTTGTGTTGTTTTTTGTGTGCGTGCTTCCCCTAAATTCATCAGAACATAAGCATGAGAAATATTTTCCCCTGGAAGGTCCAGCTGAGGCTCATTTCAAGGGAAACATGTAGAAGCATAGGTGCTGGAACTCTGGGAAAGCCCTACGGGTCTCCTTTGACCTGCTCCTTACCTTTCTTTTCTCTGGACAACTTCAGGACAACCGCAGCTATCAGCAGATTCCTTCCCTCCTCCACTGGGAAGGGCGTCCTGGGGCTCCCCCTCCTCTCACCCAGCCAGGCAAAAACACATCTCTTGAACCCCCTTTTCTTAGGGGTCCCTAAAGGAGCAGGCAGGACCTTTTCGTCTGAAGGGGTTTTATTGGTATTCACTATAGAAAAACAGAATACTATGCTGAGGAGGAAGAAAAGTTCAGGAAGTCTCAGAAGGCGCTCATCATAGTCATTTTCTGGGTTATGCTAAACCACAAACAATTAGATTTTCCTTCTTCGGAGCCAGTTTCTTCCGAACGATTCTCTTATGACTTCTGATTCTTTTATTCTACAAAACGCAGCAACCCAAATTCATAGAATGGCTATGATATGACCACTGTAAAACTATACATTGGTTGTGTTATAATCTTCAGTTTTTTCTTTCTTAATTATAAATTTTGTTCACACCAAATTGCTGCCTCAACTGTCTGGGAAATTAAGTTAAGAGATATTATTCTTAGATATTCTCTATTGTAGTTGAAAGATGTGTTAAATAGTAAACATTCTAATTATTTATACTTGTTAGAAACGTATTAGTTATGGTATCTTGAGGTTTGTAGGTACAGCCAGATAGTAGGCTGTAAGATTTGTAAGGAAAAAGAACATCATCTCCTCTATGCTTCTCAAACAGTAGTGGCAGGCACATAATAGATGATTGCCGAATGGTCAAATAAATAAAAGAATGAATAGAAAAATAACACATTGCCTGTTCATTGCTCATTAATATTGATACAGCTTGGTTATTTGTTTTCTAGTATGTCCCATTCATCTTTTATATATGATTACTTTGATTAAATTCCTTCATTAAAAAGTTAGTTATGGCCATAATGTCACAATGCTGGGCATTTTTTTAAAACTCCAGGCTCAATATCTTTGATCTATGGGAATAGATTAATCCCAACCATGATCCTGCATCCTGTGTTGATTAAGAACCGTCTGACTCATCCCAGGGATTAAAGTTGGGAGAGGATCAGCTTGGGGTCATCCAAAAGTGAGCTGAAACAATGCCTTTATAAGCACGCAGGACTAGGCCACAGGCTTAAGGTGACATCAGTGAGTGTCAGGCCTCTGTCAGGACTAGTCTGAAAATGCTGCCAATTGGTGTTTTCTTTCTAGTAGGAACTTGCTTTCTTTTTTTTTTCTTTAGCCACCTTAATGGATGCCCTTTTTAACATTAACTTATATTTGTCTGGTTGTTGATATTTTTTCTTTTGCCCCTCGCTTTCAATTTCACATCACCTTACTACCTCACTTCAGCTTCCCTTGGAGTATATGTTGACATCTGATTTATGGGCAATATCCAGATGCAAGGGCTGTTAATTTTATAGTATTTCTTATCATAAATAAGATAAAAATTTCTGCTGGCATTATTGTCTATCCTTCAAACCCTATAAGAATATTCACAAGGTACAATTACTTTGTGAAATAGGTGTTACAGAAATCTGGTGTAATTTATAATCATTTTGGAGCTGGGCTAGGACCAGTAGTTAGTCGCGTATGGAAAAAACCATCTTGTTTGCTATTGTCTGGGAAATAACTACTATGTCTACTATTCTCTTGTGTTTCTTTTGCTACTTTCCTAAAATGGAGGTTATCATTATTGCATACATTAAATTTATGGTTATATGCACTTCTAGGAAAAATTATTATTGACATTTGACAGAAGGGCATATTAATGTTCAGAAAACATTAAGGGGAAGGAGAAGAATAACAGAGGTTGACATCAGAGAGAGGAAAAAAGATTATTCTGGAGTTTGTGTGAAGATTTCTAAACCCTAGTTGACCTAATCTCTGAGTTACATTTAACGTAAGGAGAATGTAGAATTTGGCTGATGTGAGGAAAGGGTAGAGTCAGCTCCTCAGTGACTGGTTCATGCATCTTATTCTGAATCACTTGACCAATAAACTCATAATTCTTCATTCAGACATGGATCAATTTATTGAAATTATTTCCTTAAGATATAAGTTCACATTTCTGTTTTCTAACTTTCCTACTATCTATTTTAGAACAGGTCCATAAGAGTAATTTTGGCCGAGACCGGTTTGGCTCAGTGGATAGAGCATCGGCTTACAGACTGAAAGGTCCCAGGTTCGATTCTGGTTGGGGGCATGTACCTTGCTTGCTGGCACATCTCCACTGTGGGGCATGCAGGAAGCAGCTGATAGATGTCTCTCTCATCGATGTTTCTGACTTTCTATCTCTCTCCCTTCCTCTCTGTAAAAAATCAATAAAATATATTTAAAAAAAGAATAATTTTGCTTTTTATTCCAGAAAATGTTATTTGAGTTATTACTGAATTTCACATTACCTCACTACCTCATGTAAGCTTCCCTTGAAGTATTTGTTGACATCTACGGGCAATATCCAGATGCAAGGGCTGTTAATGTCTTAAATGCTCTCTGCCAAACATTCATTAGCATTTAGTTAAGGTGATTCAATGAAAACTGTGGGTATTACCATTTACTAAGAACTAAGATGAGTGGAATTAGCAATGTGGGGTTCCAGAGAATAGTGACAAAACTCATCTAATGATATGGAAAACGTGATGTGGGGAAGCAGGTGGGAAGGGGTGCTAATTGATTGTCCCTGATACAAAAGGAGCATTTATGATGATGACATGTAAGCCTTAGTGATAGGACCACATGTTCTAGGAACAAAGAGGAGGCCAGGGCAGCAGGAGGGGAAGGGGGGAAGGAGAAGAATAACAGAGGTTGACATCAGAGAGAGGAAAAAAGATTATTCTGGAGTTTGTGTGAAGAACGGACTATAGGCAAAAAACGTTCAGTCAAGGGTGAACAGGTGGGAGGCCAGTGCAATAATCCAGTGTAGAAACAAGAGTGGCCTGGCTTTAATGGTAAGTGGTCCGGTTCTGGGTCAGGTTTTGAAAGCAGCACCAACAAGATTTTGATCTGTACAAAGTAGAAATTGAGAGACAGAAGATCCATTTTATAGTTATTGCGTCAGTCTATGTGAATACATTGTGCTGCTTAGAGAGATAAGAAAGCACAGTTCCTGCTCTTAAGAAGCAGGTGACCAAGTACATTGTTTTTCCATTCTCCCCTCCCCCACTCCCTATAACAGTAAAAGTTAAATTTTATCTTGTGACCCAATCTGCATGCACATATATCTGCATAGCTGAAACAAAGGTTTCAAGAAACTGCATATATCCATATCATGCAAAACATAAAGTTAATATGAAATATGACTTTAGTATTATAAAAATGTATTTTATTTCATTTAAAAATTCTGATCAAAAATCTATTAAGTCAGTGGTTCTTAAACATTTTGGTATGAGGAACTCTTTATACTCTTGGAATTATTAAAGACTCTTGTTTACGTAGCTTACACATAATGATATTTACCATATTACAAATTTAAGAAGATAACTAAAATATTTATCTACAAATGATAGTAATAAACCCATTTTATGTTAACATAAACATATTTTAATAATATCTCTAAGAAAACCCAGACAAGAATTAGTGAAGAGACATTGTTTTATATTTTTGCAAATTCCCTTCATGCATACAACATATAGATCTCCTTTCTGCTTCTGTGATCAGTCTGTTGAGGTATGTTTTATTTGTTTTTTTAAAATATTTTTTTATTGATTTCAGAGAGGAAGTGAGAGGGAGAGAGAGAATCATTGATCGCCTGCCTCCTGCATGCTCCTACTGGGAATTGAGTCTACAACCCAGGCATGTGATCTGACTGGGAATTGAACTGTGACCTCCTGATTCATAGTTCAATGCTCAGCCACTGAGCACACTGGCCAGTCAAGGTATGTTGTTTTAACTGAAGATTATGAAAAAGCCCCGGCCTCACACAGATATGTAGTTAGAAAAAGGAGAAACATTTCAAGAGCCTTTTGCGGATAATGGTGGATATTCTTTGTTATTAAACCAAAATTCAACGAGTGGTAGCTTCTTAAAGGTTACGTTCATCGTAAAATCTGAAACCATATCAATGAACTTTTTTTAAAATTTGCTTTTGTTAATATCACCATCCATATCATCCAAAAAGTTATTAAATGTTGGAAAGTTGTCAAACTCATAGTGGTGGATACGGTTTTCAAGGCAATGATGATATATACTTAATGCTATTCACATTCAAGACTTTTGGCCAAGTATGTTTGTTTGAATAACAATAGTTTCTGTGTTCTTTCAAGTAAAAATAATATGTCATTTAAAAAGTATGTAGTTCATCTTGTAACCCAACTGCACAAGAATTTCCCTTGAGACATTTTACTTGGCTATTTTCATATTGCCTCAGAGAATATTGAAAAGATGTATACTTAAAGTTGAGATTTAATAAAATGAACACTTACTATTTCATCAAGGGCATTTCTAAGTGAAATTAGCATTTTTAAAAAACTGTGTGTGCTGCAGTGAGGAATATTGTGGCTATTAGTACAGTTTGGTGCTACTACCTTGGTTTTTGCTAAGGGTCTAATCCTTTTGCACCATGATGTGAAACATCATGGACTGTATTGCAAATCCCAACACAATGGAAAAAGAAAATATATAGTATTGTAATAGTATTGTAATAAATGTAATTTTGACCTTATGAATCCCTCAAAAATATCTTGGTAGCATCCAGGTTTACACAAACCACACTTTGGGAACTGGAATAGTAGATTGTTTGATAATTCACAAAAACCCACTGTCAGGTGGCAAAGCACAATTTGACATAGTGAACGCACCAAGGCAGTAAATATTTTTTAAAAAGAAAGAAAAGTGGAGAAAATGAAAGAAATATTATTGAATAGATTTTAGTTTTATCCCTACCAAACAAAGTCATGACTAACACTTGGGTGAGAGGGAATTCAATTTAAGTTAACCAATATTCTATCCTATATAAATGTCTTCCTTTAGTAGGAAATTTCTGTGAAAAAAATAATCATTTACTTTCCCAACAAATATTTCTTTAGTATCTGGATTTCTAGTCTAGCATCAGGATCTAGGTACCACAAAAGGTAAAGTCTTCTCTTAATCCAGTGGTAGCAATATTTTTTTTAAATTAGGTAAAAAAACAAACAGGAATATTTCAGACAGTTTTAATTCTATGAGGGAAGTATAGAAAGGTAAGAGCAGGTCTTGGCCTGTTTGCTCAATGGTTAGAGCACTGGCCCAAGCACCAAAGGATCCCAAGTTTCAATTCCTGGTCAAGAGCATGTTCCTTGGATGCAGGTTCCATTCCTGGCCCTGATTGGGGCATGTGCACAGGAGGCAATCAAACTGTGTGTCTCTCTCATATCTGTGTTACTCTCTGTCTCTCCCCCTCTCTTCCTTACACTCTCATTAAAAGTCAAAGGGAAAAATATCCTCAGGTGAGGATTAACAACAACAACAAACAAAGGTGAGAGCAGTACTACCCAGGCCCCATACTTTAAACGACTTCACTCTGTACACAAAGCAAGGAGTCTCTGGAGACAAGGGTCATGGCCACTCCAAATCAACAATTCCAGAATTTTCCACTCCCAGAGTCTCCCAATGCTGTTTGTGTTCTAAAGGAAATGATGAGCCTCAGGCGTGTACTTTCCTGGGTTGATTTCTGGAAGCAAGAAGACTGGCCTGAGATGTCCATAGATAAGAGCATGAGGTCTTTCTTGGATGAAGTGGAATGGAAGGGAAGGTAGGTATGGGAAGGAAGCTCCATTTATACTCTATCTTGTCCTGTAAATGTTAAGGATGGGCCTGAGTAAAGGAAAAGAGAGACTGGGTGTGTGATTTGGAATTTTTGATTGGGTAGATTAGTAGGTCATATCTGAACGTGGCCTAGGCAGTCTTATAGAGGACCTATCTTGTGTCATATAAAACATATAAAAATGTCCATATTAAATATTAATTTTTGCTATAAAATCACAGGGTTTTTAATGCTTTTGATAGAAATGATCCATGAGAACTCATTTCATCTACAATTGGCTCTGATTTGATATCTTCTCAATCCTATATAATAAAAGGGTAATATGCAAATCGACCAAATGGTGGAACAATCGGTTGCTATGATGTGCACTGATCCCCAGGGAGCAGATGCTCAATGCAAGAGCTCCTCCCTGGTGGTGAGTGCACTCCCAAAGAGGGAGCGCCCCTCAGCCACAAACCAGGCTGACAGCTGGCGAGTGCAGCAGCTGGCCTCGGAGGCATCAGGCCTAAGCTGTCGGTTGGATATCCCCCGAGGGCTCACGCACTACCAAAGGGTGCAGGCCAGACTGAGAACCCCGGCCCCCCCCCCCCCCCCCCCCCGCCAGTGCACTGATGTCTTGCATCAGGCCTCTAGTTATCTATAGTTGGGATTCTTGTGAAGAGGAACAAGATAAACAACAAATTATTTGGAAATCATTTTTTGCATTCTTAAATAATTTTTAAAACTGACCAAATGTGTTTTGTAATATTTAAACATGTATTAAATGTAATTTTGAAGTTTGTTGGTATTTTGTAGGTTTTTTTTTTCAGGTCTTGTGTATTTCCCCATGTTCTTGAAAAACTTAGTGTTTTAATGGGCTGACCTCTCAATATCACTTGATAGTCTAGGACCTAGACTTAGACTGTGTTGTTCAATATAGTAGACATCAGCCAGAGGTGCCTACCTATTTAAATTAAAATTAAGTAAAATTAAGTAACATTTACAATTCGGTCCCTCAGATGCACTAGCCACATTTCAGGCACCCAATAGTCAAAACTGTTTAATGGCTACTGTTAAAGAAAGCAGGTACAGAACATCTATATCATCAGGAAGTTTTATTGGACAGTACTGATCTAGGCCGATCTATCTGGAGGCCCTGCTCTCTGTAGACTACATATCACATTAGCTATGAAGTATTGCAAGTTCTCTCACTTGGGTTGTAAAGAAAAAGGGTGTGAAGAAGAGAGATGGTGCTTGTAGACTGCTTTAGATGAAGTTCTTACAATTGAGAACAAATGGCGTAGAACTGAGAGCAACGTGAAAAGAAAGTCTGGAGAAAACTGTGAATATATAAGTGGGTGGAAAAAGTGATACAAACTGGTAATTTAAACAAAGTCAAGAATTTGACACCAACTGTGGTACATAGGGCAATGAGAGCCAATTTAGCCAGACAAGAAAAAAATCTGATTCAGGTATCTGTCATTGAGAGGAAGGAACAGATCACTGAGATAACACAGAGGAAATACCGACAGAATCTGGCAACCGATGGAGTGTGATAGGGGAGAAAAGTTCGTGCAATTGCGAAGGTCCTGCCGGTCAGAAAAGAGAAGTCTTGGGAGGAAATGGGGACTTGAGTGTTTATCTTTTTCAGCTGAAAGGGTGGTCAGAGGGTGCCACCCTCAGAAAACAGGAAGAAGCATGGGACCTGATGGGGTCAGGGGTCAGGGGTCAGGGGCCGGTGGGCAAATCATTCACAAAAACGATGGCCAAAGACCTGAAACAGATGGGCTTTCCCAGGAAGAAGGAAGAAAGTAACCAGCAGTTCCTGTTCGGAGGGCTCTCTGCTCAGTGAGAGGAAGGAAAAGCAATGCCAGAAGGACGTGGTCAGTAGGGTGAAGGGTCCAGAAGAGGAACCGTTGTGAACACGAGGGGGAGGATTTTAGAGAAAAGAAACAACACATACCATCCCAGATAGAAAAACTTGGAGATTAGGAGAGAAAAATGAATAACCTTTCCCTGAAACCACATCACAGAGAACCTTTCTCTTAGTACTTGAATATGAGGGCAAGACAATGCCGTGCTTCCAGGGCATGGTGGGCCACAGAAAACGCTAGAATTGGGGCTTTTCATTGCAAGGAGGAAAATGCACACTGGTTCCTGGGGCAAGAGCAGAGGGGATGTGGTCCTGTAAGCCAGTGTTCAAAGAGCTGAGACTATGCGCACAGTTAGTCACTAGGAGGAACTAAGACTTGAAAAACACGGTTGTTTCCAGACGCTTTTGGTGAGCCATTACCCCAGCTCAGCCCCCACAGGCATCCCGTGAAGAAGGCGCTCCAGAGGAGAGGAGATGAGAAGGTGACTGTTAGTCTGGGATGATCAGGTCTGTCTGCTGTGGCCCTGCGACTGCTCTGTCCACATTCCTACGGCTGCACTTCATGGCGTGTGACTGTCTGCCTTCCAGTAACAACCAGCTCCCACCCTCTGCTTTTTGTTTTGTTTTTGTTTTTTTGTTTTTGAACCCACCATCCAATTGTGCTGCCTGAAATCTCATGGCCCCAGAACTAAGTGATGCTTTCAGAGTTTGCTCTTGACCCGGACAGAATAAAAAGAAGAGCGTTTTCCAAGGTGCTTTCTTGAGTGCATTTCTGTGTTCCCGAAGCTGTTTGTTTGACTCTCTGGCTGAAACTGACTGCAAGTTCCTTACACCTCGGGAAGGCTCAGCGTCTCCGACCTCCAGGAGACCTGTTCTCACGGGAGAGGTGGGGGAGCAACAGACTTTGAATCATAAAGGAACTTACACTGTGGGAAAAGCTGCACCTTGCAATCAGTTTCCACATAAACACTGTTGCAAAAAAAAAAAAAGTGTATTTCTTTAAAGGCAAACGGGGTAGCCATTCGCATTTAATCCGGAGCTGCTCGCTCCCATCGCAGCTGGGGAGCAAGCAGACACTTGCGCTTTCTATTTCGTTGCTGCCCGGTGCTTAAGCGCCCGTCCGAGTCCGAGGCTGCGAGTCTGACTGAGGCTGTTTTAAAGACCAAGGGAAAGCCTTTCAGGGCCTTGGATGAGCGGGTTAAGGAAGACAAACAGCCCCTCATCCAGGTTATACTTTCCCCAGGCTCGCAGCTCCTCCCGGGAGGAGTCTGGACCGCTCAGCTTGGCGGAGGGGTGCGCTCAGCCCCCCCTCCCTTACCTCTGCGGGCTCATCTCCCATCAGTGTGAACCTCCGCTCCCCAGCTCCGCCCCACAGAAAACCCCAAATACGCCATCAGGGGAGGTCTCTGTCTGCAAGGTCCGCCTCACACTTCCCCTCTGTGGATCCCCGGACCCACCCGAGGCTGAGTCAGGCCCTCCCCACCGTGCGCGCACAGCCCCGTCCTGAGGACCCTGCTGCAGGCATGCCTCGTTTTGCCAGCTTTGCCTTATTGCGCTTCACAAATGGTTGTTTTGGTTTTATTTTATTTATTTATTTATTTATTTATTTATTTATTTATTTATTTATTTATTTATTCGTTTATTTATTCATTCATTCATTCATTCATTCATTCATTCATTTATATTTATTTATTTGTTTTACAAATCGAAGGCAAGACCCTACACCAGCGAAAAGATAGCCACTCCCCTTGTTGCCATGCTCGCTTTATTGCGGTCCTCTGGAACCGAGCCAGCAATATCTCTGAAGCATGTCTGCATGAGTTTATTACTCTGGTCAGTTCATTGTTCAGGCATTTCTTCAGCTCCCGTTTTTGGGCTCACTGAGACAAAGGGTCCTGCCCTAAATACTCTGGCTAAGCGACAGCCACACAATATTTTAATACCAGACAGCTTTTACTTTATAAACTAGGTAGGTGTCCACTAACCAGAGCTGAGGCTGTGTGTGTGTGTGTGTGTGTGTGTGTGTGTGTGTGTGTGTGATAGGAGTTGGGTGAACGAGCAAGGGGCTCAGGTGTGAGTTGGGTTAAGAAATAGCGAGTGTTAGCCATGTTGATGCCTGGAGAATTTGCTCTAATGTTTCCATTTTAAAAGAGCTCACGTATATTGGTGACTTAATGGTTTGAAGTGAATAGGCTGTTAATCGGTGTCTGACAAAGCAGAGGCCTTGAGTTTTGGGTCACTTGAAGAAGGCACCTATGGGCGTGGTAGAATCACCCAGTCACTTCAGTGAAAGAATAATAAAGTCTCTTGGGTTGAACTTGAAAACATAATCTAAAGTTAGTGACAAGTGTTATAGTAACCATAGCATAGCAGCCCAATGTGGGGGCTAGTTGGGGAAAAGTGTACATAATTTACTATTTTGACAATTAATGCCAAATTATTTTAATCTTACTAGAAGTTTTCTTCTAGTGCAATTTATATATGTTCTAAATTTGTGATTTCTAAAGGGTGTTTTAAAGAACACAGATTTGCCCTGGCTGAGTGACTTGGCTGGTTTGAGCATCATTCTGTGCACCAAAAGGTTCTCTCTCTCTCTCTCTCTCTCTCTCTCTCTCTCTCTCTCTCTTTCTCTCCTTCTTCTCTCTAAAAATGAGTAAAACATATTCTTGGGTAAAGGTTACAAAAGAAAAAGAACACAGACCTTAGAATATTAATTTTTCTGAAGTTCCACCACTCCTGTTCGATATAGTTCTGGGAGTATTAGCCATTGCAATTAGACAAGAAGAAGAAATAAGAGGCATCCAAATTGGAAAAGAAGAAGTAAAGCTGTCTTTATTTGCAGATGACATGATATTGTACGTAAAACACCCGAAATACTCCATCAAAAAAACTAATAGACTTAATAAATGAATTTGACAATGTAGCAGGATACAAAATTAATGCCAAGAAATCTATGGCATTTCTGTACACCAATAGTGAACTTACAGGAAGAGACTAAAAAAGCCATCCCATTTACTATCACACCCCAAAAATTAAGATACCTAGGAATAAATTTAACTAAGGAGTTAAAAGACCTTTATGCAGAAAACGGCAGGACACTGAAAAAAGTGATCGAGGAAGATGTAAACAGGTGGAAGAACATACCCATGTTCATGGATTGGTAGAATCAGCAATCTTTAGATTCAACGCACTCCCCATTAAAATACCAATGGCATATTTCACAGACCTAGAAAGAACTCTCAAAAATTCATCTGGGAAAAAAAAGACCCCAAATAGCCATACTAATCCTGAGAACAAAGTAGGTGGGATCTCAATACCAGATATCAAGATGTATTACAAAGCCACTGATCTCAAAACAGCCTGGTACTGGCACAAGAACAGACATATAGACCAATAGAATAGAATAGAGAATCCAGATATCAGCCCAAATCACTATGCCCAATTAATATTTGACAAAGGAGGCATGAACATACAATGGAGTCAAGACAGTCTCTTCAATAAATGGTGTTGGGAAAATTGGACAGATACATGTAAAAAAAAATGAAACTAGATCACCAACTTATACCATACACAAAAATAAACTTAAAATGGATACAGCACTTAAATCTAAGATGGGAAACCATAAAAATACTAAAGAAATCCACAGGCAGAGAAATCTCAGACATATGCTAAAGGAACTTCTTCACTGATATCGCTCCTAAGGCAATGAATGGGAGCTAAAGAGAAAATAAACACATGGGACAACATCAAAAGAAACCATCAACAAAACAACAAGAAAGCCACTGTACGGGAGAACATATTTGCAAATGTTATCACTGATAAAGATTTAATCTCCAACATCTACAGGGAACTTATACAAGTTAATAAAAGGAAGATAAATGATCCAATAAAAAATGGGCAATGGACCTAAATAGAATCTTTTTGAAAGAAGACAGAGGGAAGGCCAAGAGACATATGAAAGCATGCTCTAAGTCACTAATTACCAGAGAGATGCAAATCAAAACAACAATGTGGTACCATCTCACACCTGTCAGAATGGCAACCATCAACAAATCAACAAATGACAAGTGTTGGTGAGGATGTGGAGTAAAAGGAACCCTAGTGCACTGCTGGTGGGAATGCAGACTGCTACAGCCACTGTGGAGAACAGTATGGAGTTTCCTCAAAAGACTAAAAATGGATCTCCCATTTGACCCATTAATCCCACTCCTGGGAATATAGCCTAAGAAACTGGAAACACCAATCAGAAAGGATACATGCACCCCTATTTTCATAGCAGCACAATTCACCATAGCTAAGATTTGGAAACCGCCTAAATGCCCATCAGCAGATGAGTGGATTGGAAAACTATGGTACATCTACACAATGGAATACTATGCTGCTATAAAAAAGAAAGAATTTTTACCATTTGCAGTAGCATGGATGGAACTACAGAGCATTATGTTAAGTGAAATAAGCCAGGCAATGAAAGAAAAATACCACATGATTTCACTCATTTATGGAGAATAAAGAACATTATAAACTGATGAACAAAAAGATAGATACAGAGGCAGTAAAGCACCGAACAGACTGTCAAATTACAGCAGGAAGGCTGGGGAGTGTTGGGGAGGGAGGGAAATACATCGACCAAAGGACCTGTATACATGCATATAAGCACACCAATGGACACAAGACACTGGGGGCTGGAGGGTGGGGATGAGGGCATGCGACAGGGGATAGGGGAGGCTGGCGGAAGGTCAAAGGGGGGAAAAAGGAGATATATGTCTAATATATGCAATATTTTAAACAATAAAAATATTTAAAAAAGAAGTAAATTTATTTTTGAGCAATGATCACAAAATTGAAATACCAATGTAAGTAGTGTATTTAATCAAAAGAAGAATACAAAACAAAACAAAAACAACTAAGTATAGAATGTATTATAGAATAATGCTTATCTCCCTTTAAAAAAATTTCTTGATTGAATTTCATGACAATTTGTGCCTTTCTATTTTGGGCTGTTCTTTGTTGTTTTTCGTTTTGTTTTTGGTGGGTGGGTGTGGTAGTATTTTATCTTCCTTGAAAGAACCTGACAGGAAATGATTCTTTCACTCAGTCAAAGCAGGCATATTGACATAGTTCCTCATGATGTGACCAGGAAATCCTGTGTAGAAAAAAAAGGTGCAGAAAAAGGAGGAAAAAATGTAGTTTGCTTACCTTTCCTCAAACTTCCCCTGCCCCACCCCCGGAGACATTTAAAGTAAGGCCTCTCTCTCTCTCTCTCTCTCTCTCTCTTTCTCTCTCTCTCCTGTTAATGAAAACAGGAGGAAATTTCCGATGCATTTTTCTCTCACTCTTGGGTTTGTCCAGCCCCAACAGGACTGGTTGAACTCCATGGCCAGGAGGAGGCATCTCTATTTTGCAGATTTCTCAGCTCTTGCCTGTTGGGGCATCTGTAAGATGTCTGAGCTGCACCTGAAAGGCAGATGGGCTATAGGCTCTGGAATCTCTCTCCTGAACGGCAGTAGCGCTGCCAGCCAGGAGGGGGCGCCACTTCAGATTCCACAGCAAGGGGGGGCAACTACAGCTGCCGCCACAGGAAAAGCTGACGCCCCAACAATTTGCATGCACTTTCAGGGACGCGCAGACTTGCTGCAGTTGTTCTGCGGGATTCTGGTGTTTGCAACCCGTCCCACAGCCGATTCCCATTTGGGTCATAATGTGGTAACTCTGAGCATGAGGCTGCATGTACTAAATCTTACTCGAGGGTTTGCACATCCTTGCTAACAAGCTATCAATAAGGAAACGACCCAGCCTGTCGGAGGCTGCGCAGGGAGGGAGTCAGGTCCATAAATGGTGACCGGAGACGTATCTATTCAACAATGTGCAACCTTTAGTGCTTTACCTGTAACCTTGGGTCTTACCTGGGGAAGGATGGGAGCCATTTATTACCACCGAGGAAGGGAGAATCGGGAGGTGGAATCCAGTGCTGTAGAAAACCATTGTTTTATTTGGGAGGAAGCACATTTATTATAACTCAGAGACAGAAAACCAGCACGGCTTTTGTATTAAATCTCTTTGTCTCTGCAGCTCATTGGGTATTCAGAGGGGACTCTGAGAACTCTCACACCGCCCTTCTTGGTAAAGAAAGCAGACTTTGCATGCTCCGCATCAGATTCTTTCTTTCTACAGCTGTTTTCCAAGTTTGCTGCTGGTGTCCCTTTAGACCAGCGGTTCTCAACCTGTGGGTCGCGACCCCTTTGGGGGTCGAACGACCCTTTCACAGGGGTCGCCTAAGACTATTGGAAAACACCTATTTCCCATGGTCTTGGGAACCAACACACCGCTCCTCGGTGTAGCAAAATGTAGCAATGTAGTTTACTGTTGTCATATTAAGACTGTTACCCATGCTACACCACGATTCAAGACAAAACTTCATTTATTTGTAATTAGAAATAAATATTTCGCAATATATAATTACATATTCTTTTTGTGATTAATCCCTATGCTTTAATTATGTTCAATTTGTAACAACGAAAATACATCCTGCCTATCAGATATTTACATGACAGTTCATAACAGTAGCAAAATTACAGTGATGAAGTAGCAACGGAAATAATTTTATGGTTGGGGGTCACCACCCCATGAGGAGCTGTGTTAAAGGGTCGCAGCCTTAGGAAGGTTGAGAACCACTGCTTTAGACAATGTGAGCATGACAATTTAAGATCATGTCACCGAGCTCAAGGTTGTAAGGGCTTTTCTTATTCCAGGTTCTATTGACCAAGGGTCTTAACCCTCCCCCTCCAAGTGACTTTTGAGACTATTGGGACTCAGTTGAATTCTTCGATCGGCTAATCAGGATTTTCAGTAAGCAAAATCAACAGCAGGATAAACACATGTCCTCCTTGAGGACCTTCCCCTACCGGAGCTGGTACCTCTGAGGAAGAGGACACCAGCATGTTGCAGAGGCAAGGCTGTTGTTTGCCTTGTTCTCCCTGTATCTCAGGCCCATAGGCCAGGGCCTGGCATGAAATGACTATTTATTGGAGGGAAGCGTGAATGAACGCAGAAGCCAATGAACAAATTGCAGACTTTCAGGAGGAGCTTTGGATGCTCTTCTGGGAAGAAGGAAGAACACTGGGCCAATTCTCCTAGCTATTTCTTTTTTCCTTACCTTTAAAGTCAAGACGTGTGTCGTGTGCCTTAGAGAGGGTAAGATAAGGTCTCTGCCCTCAAGCCATTTTCATAACAGCGGCTGAGTCTGATGGCTGGCTTCAAGTCCCCTGGAAAATGCTCTCTCACCCTGTTGCCTAGATACAAAGGACATGAACTTTGTGGGTTGCATCATTGTTTTTCACTTAGGGCGTCCCTTCAACTTTAATTCTCTATACATGCTTGGTGTTCTATTAGTATTATAGAACTGAATTATTAAATTTCAAAGCCATGGTTTCAAAGACAATCTACACTAATAAAAGAGTAAGATGCAAATGGACCATACCTTTGCGACACCCACCAGCCAATCAGGAGTGAGTATGCAAATTAACCCAACAAAGATGGTGGATTAATTTGTATATATAGGTGCTGAGTGGCTGGAGCTGGGCAGGACACTTGGCAATGATGCAAGCGTTGCACACCACGCAGTCACTCCGGGCCTCTCAGGATGGGAAGGCGGAAAGGCGGCTCTGGCTGGAGCGAAAGTGGTACTGGCAGCCAGGGGAAGGAAGGCCCATTCTTGCACGAATCTTCGTGCATCGGGCCTCCAGTTTTATCATAAAATTTTCACTAACTATAAATAGCTCTCGGGTGACTTTATGCTATGTAGGGATGCTGAGAGCATTCCCAAAAGTTCCTTGTCCCTGAACTTCTTTTGCACCAGTATTTTTTTCCTGTGTGTATATTTATTTTGTCTCTCTGTGTCTTTTTCCGACCCTCGGTTTTCTCGTGAGTAAAATGGGGATGCTATTTACCTTTTGAAGGGTTAGTAATCTGTAAGAGAGAGCTCACATGAAAACACTGAAGTTGCTGCACATTGTAAGGACTCTGCTCAAAGCGGCCAATTATCAGCATTGTGAGGAAGGGATGTGCGGGGCAGGTGACAGAGACACTAACAGGGGAAAGATATTGACCTCCTCGCTCCAGCAGCTGCGCTCCCAGCACTTCAATAGATAGACTGTGTGAACATGACAATGAACCAAGTACTAGGAACAAAGGGGCTGACTTCACCAAGGAGCCTCCAAGAAAACTTCCCAGAGAATGGGAATTTTGACTCCCGTCTTGATGTGCCAAGCAAAGAAAAAAAAAATGGGTCATTTCAGTCAGTGGAAACAGATCTGCAGAGAGTTGATATAGGGGGTACAGGGTATTTGTGAAATAGAAGTTCAGAGTGGCCCAAACCTTTGATGAGGGTTCAGATAAAGTGGAGGTAGGGGAGCAGTAGTCAAAGAAGTGGGGGAGGTTTGTTAAAGACAGATTTTGAAGGGACTTTCATGGTAAACCAAGAGACTTGATTTAATTTTCTGTAATCCGAGCTGCATATTAGGAAATCAGCTCGGGAGGTAGTGTGAATGATAGCGCAGTGCTTCAAAGGATGATGTCTGGAGCTGGAATATTTGGGTTAGGCCAAGTTAATGCACTATTGCCTCAGTTTTCCTAGCTGTGAAATGGGGATAGTAAAACTGCATACCTCACAAAGTCACTAGGGGGTTTATATGAACAAGGGGATGATTAGAATAGTGCCTGGCACATAAATGTGTTATGAATAGGTGCTGAGGAAATAATAATATAAAGGATGAAGGCAGATAGCATGACGAGACAAATGAGAAGCTTTCCAAGGAAGCAGGCCGTCATTTTAGGGGACTTCAGGAATGCAGAAGGAGATTTCTTTGGTTCAAAACATAGAGGGTGAGGGCAGGCTAGCGGAGGTCAATGGGGGGAAAAGGGGAATATATGTAATATTTTCAACAATAAATATTACATGTGAAACAATGTTTCTTAAAACATCGGCGAGGGAGCTTGAAACCATCACTGAGTTAAATGATGGTTGATCGCAGGCAAGCAATTACTGCTCCACATACCTTTCAGTCTTGTTTAAAGAAAGGGGTTATTTTTGCCAGTAATACCTGCTGAATTTTAACCAGGAATGAATAAAGAGGATGTCTTTTCTCATTTATACATAAAGTACTGTGTCAGTGCCAATACATTTATAACTAACTACTAATTTATTTGTTTACTATATTTTCTGCTTTCCAGGGCAAAATTATAATGACGATACAGGAACCTCTGTCTGAAAAAAAATGGGGTGGGCAGTTGTGATGTTTTGATTCATCAAATTAGCAGAATCAGCACATATATACACTTTGTTTACCAACTTGTTAAAATGTATTTCGAGTTGAAACTACTGCAAAGAAGGATTAAGCAAGTTTTCTGTTTCAGTGTATACTTGAGCAGTAAAGGGTGATCATTAAGAATTCTACTTTCTGTGGTCAGACTGCTGATCACAAGTTGTATGGTTTTGAGTCAAGTAAGCAGCCTCTACAAACCTTCATGGGTAAAAGGAGGACAGTCAGAGGCCCTAGCTCAGAAGATGCTGATAAAGGAATTAACTTCAACTTACGATGTACCGTGCCGATAAACTGCTGAAAAAAGGTGTTAGATTTTACTAGAATTACATAATCAACTATCAGTTCTGTCTATGAGAAAGCTTTGCCATGGGAATCTGACGGGTAGAGATTTCTGTATGTTCTTGCTATCAAAACTTGAATGCTGGATGACTTGTGACATTAGACCCGAAGAATGCCAGTTAGATTGACCTTCTGTGCCACAAGCATCGTATGAGGAACTTGCACACCTATTATCTCATAAATGTCCGCACAACACCCTTGCATAATAGTAATTATTCTTTCCATTTCAGATTTGAGATAAGAGAAATCCTGGGAGGTAATCAATCAAAGACCTTATATGCATAAAGTACTGTTATATACATAACCCATGGACACAAGGGTGGGATGGGGGCTGGGGCCGGGCTGGAGGGGGCCAATAGGGGAAAAAAAGAAGACATATGTAATCCTTTTAACAATAAAGATTAAAAAAAAGGAGCCATACAGATAGTGGCAGAACCATCTTTAAATCCCACGGTCCCCTGTTTTTATTTCCTCATAGAAAATGTGATTGAGCCAGAATATTGATTGAATGGAGATGAACTTTTCCTCCTTTGGAAATGAAGCCAGTTCAACTGACTGAAGCAGTTCCTGACCCGATCCTGTCCTTCTGCTGTAGAGTATGTAACTCTGCTGGAAGTCTTGAAGCAATAATGGTTTTCATAGTTCCTGGTTGATCTCTGATAAACTGCTGATATGTAGGTTACAAGGTCTGACTGATAAAACTGTAGTTAGGTACATAGATGGAAAGACAGATGCAGCTACCAGGAAAAATAAAAGCCAGTTAGGTTAGGTTTGACCATAAATGGAGAAAAGACCATAAATGTTCCTAAGATTCACAGAACTTGGGCATTTGTAAAACCTTAGGAATGTGCCCTTAAATCTTAGCAACTAGGAGAAATTAAGCTAGAAGAAGGATGTGATATAGGGGAAAATAATACCTCCCTCCCTAACATTTGTAAACATCAAAAAAGAGCTGAAATCGGTTTGGCTCAGTGGATAGAGCCTTGGCTTGTGGACTGAAGGGTCCCAGGTTCTATTCCGGTCAAGGGCACGTACCTCGGCTGCAGGCACATCCCCAGTAGGGGGTGTGCAGGAGGCAGCTGGTTGATGTTTCTAACTCTCTATCCCTCTTCCTTCCTCTCTGTAAAAAATCAATAAAATATATATTTTTAAAAAAATGACATATCATGACTCATTGGAAAACCTTTGAAATATTTTTATATATTCTCATGTATGAGTTGACATGCTGTTTTATAAACATGCATTGAAAGAAAACATTGCATATTAATGAAATTAGAGCTTATACTGTATTTAGAACAAAAGATAAATTATTCCATATTTAAATCCCTGGATAAAGACTCAGAATTTTTAGCTGTCTTTCTGGATTTATTCTATGATTTAGGTAATTTTTTTTTTGAATTTAGGTAATTTGGGTTCAGAGTTGGCTTATATTGAAAACTTGAACCTGGCCCATGTGGCTCAGTGGTTGAGCATGGACCTAGGAGCCAAGAGGTCACATGCCAAGGTTGCAGGCTTAATCTCCTGTGGATGTCGTGCAGGGGGTGGCCAATCAATGATTCTCGCTTATCATTGATGTTTCTCTCCCTCTCTCTTCCTCTCTGAAATCAATAAAAATATATTAGTAATAAAAGAATAAAAAGAAAGCTTGGTAGTTTAGCTTTAAGAAGGCTGGAGTTTTATTTTATCCTAGTGCCCCCTCTACTGGTTACTAGTAGATACTAGAAATTCTGAATTTTATCAATGGGTTTCTAATATTTGTGTCAGAATTTTCACCCACAGTTTTATAATTAAATCTCTGAAGTGTGTCTGTAAATCACTAGATTTTATAGTTCATGAAATGCAGCATGTGATGACCAGGAACCATTTGTATGCAGTGGGAGCCTGCATACAAGGAGCTTACATCTGGGACCCAAGATGCTTTGCGCCTTAAGGGAAAAAGAAGAAAGAAGGAAGCAAACTGCTGTAACTCAGTGGTTATTATATGTCAAGTGAGGTGCTAGGCATTTGCTAGCCATCATGTCACAGATTCCAGTGCCTGCTGGTTTAACCAAAAGGAAATTAAGGTGCAGAGTGTGCCAGTATAAGTGCCTTTCCCAAGATCACATAACTGGTAGGGTTAAGCATCAAGGTCTTCATTCCACACCTGTCTTCTCTCCACCAACACCAGGTAGAGAGAGTGATTTATGACAGAAGGAACTTGTGACTCACGTCTCCAAGTATTCCTTTAACAAGCATGATTAGATTTGTGGACTTTAGAGTAAATATTGTAAACATAAGGTATATTTTAATTTATTACATTTTAGTGAGCAGGTAGAGTATAAATACTGTTAGGTGTAAGGTAATCTCTTCATTATCTAGTAACTAGTGGCCCTGCATACAAATCTGTATGCCAGTAGCTCTCTGTGGGGCCTGGCCGCTCTGTGCCCACTGCCCGGAGACTCTCCACGGCCCAGAGGCCCATCTGTGGTTGGGTGCAGAATACTTGCCTTGTTGCTAGGGTGATGATGCACATGTTCCGTGCCCTGGCCTGGCTGCTCCGTGCCCGTTGCCCAGAGGCCCTGTGTGGTTGGGGTGGAATGCTTGCCTCGTTGCCACAGCAAAGAAGCAAGCATTCCACCAGGCTGCTCATGCTGCCTTCTCTCAGCGGCTGCCCGCCCAGGACTGGGGGACTCCCTCGGGCCTGAGAGGACTGGGCATCGCCATCTTGTGGCTATGGGTGCCTCCATCTTCATGATGGAGTGATGGTTAATTTGCATATTATCCTTTTATTATATAGGACAAGTACTAACAAATTGTATCTTTCTTATCCCTCCACTTTTTAAACACAAAAAATTGTGTTTTTTCTTATCCCCCAAAGGATGGGGGAAAAAAAGAGAAGGAAAGGCTGAAAAGACACTTTTTTTTTTTACTTAGTGTTTATTACATGCTAACTTGATTTATCGCTTATCTTACAGGCTTTATAGGCTAAATCATAACTGTGATTAAATTTTACTCATAAAATATAATTCCATTTTCAAAATGAAACACAGATCTTGCAAAAGCTACTGCTCACGAATGCTAACACTTTGGTTACTGCTCATGTTGTTGCTTTATAGAGCGATCACCATACAGGGCTTCACTTGGTCATATATGAAAGCTTATATAACACTGAGAGGCTGTATTATCTTTATTTAATAGTTGTTCTTTGATCCTCTATCTGATCAAAGTGTTAACCTTGTTGAATAATAATTTTACTAATGTGTTTCTGGTAGATCTGGGTCATTGTCAGGGAGGAGAACCCTTTATATTAATTCTTTCAATGCTGGGCTTGTCAAATGTGTAGGTGCTTGAAGTCTACCCTCAGGAAAGCTGTCTCCAGGTGAAATGAGCTGCCTGCATGTGGATTCATGGGTGGAGGGTGGAGAGTGGGCTGATACCCAACTATGAAGTGTACAGCAAGAGCACCTTGGGGGAAGAACTTACAGAAAGGCAGCCTTAGAGGCCTAGGAGGTATGTCCCTAAAGGCCTGCGGCTTCACCCTTTTCTTTATATATATATTAATTTTTAGAGAGAGAGAGAGAAAGAGAGAGAGGGAGAGAGAAACATTGATATGTGAGAAAAACATCTATTGAATGCCTCCTGCCTACTGGGAATCAAGCCCACAACCTGGGCATATGCCCTGACCAGGAATTGAATCTGAAACTTTTCTGTGCACAAGTTGACACTCAACCACCTGAGCCATACTGGCCAGGGCTTACCCTGTTTTCTTAGATAGTTGGGGTCTCTGAACAGCCCCAAGATAATAAGATACTACACTTGATAAAACTCATTGACTTCATGGAACTTAACACATTTCTTCTTCCAGGAAAATTTCAACTTCAAAAACTTAATGGTAAATAGAAATCTCAGCATTGGTTGACAGCTGAGATAAGGACGTGTCCATATGCGTGAGGAGTCTGCCTGGAAAGTCTCAACTCTGCTCTGACAGTTGGCAGGGCACCTCTGAGGACAGAACTGCACATTTAGGTGGACTTAACCATTTAAACCATAACTTTAAAAATCTCTTCTCTTTCTGAGTTTTGCTCCTGACATAGAGCAAAAATCTTTTTCTTCTTTCTCTTGGATGGAAATAACACATACAGTACATAATACAACTATGCCATAAACTTTCTCACTTTAGTGTGAGAAACACTTGTGTTTTATGTTGTGAGAGAAGGCTGTGTTTGTGTGTGTGTGTGTGTGTGTGTGTGTGTGTGTGTGTGTGTGTAATGAGGGCGAAAAAGAAAAAAAATCAAAATCTTCACTTTTCACAGAGAAAAACCATCCTGAATAATTCAAAAGCATTTCTACAAAGCCAGCTAGCTGAGAACCTGTCCAATTTCTGCAAAATCCAATAGGAAGAAGTCTTTACCATTTTATCGGCATCTTCTTTCTCATCTTGGCTTGTTAGGGATGGTCAAAATGTGCATCTCCCCTTCTTTTTCTACCCACATGTCCTTGTATCTAACCTCTTCATGGCCCATAATCAGGTGAACTGTTAAGTGAAGACGGCCCTAAGCTTGAGGCTCTCTAATGTGTTGCCATGGAAATGCCATGATCACGGATCCAGCATTAGGTTTGGGGGCACACCACGGAAATGCATGTAGAGAGAAGTCAGGCTGAGATTTCCTTGAAAAGGATTAAAAATGATCTATTATATTTGTCCCTTGCTTATGCAACAGAAATGCCCTTTAAAGAGTATGTTTTATGTGTAACTTTAAAAAATAAAATCTTGTTATAGATGTATTAAAGTAGCCTGACAGCGATTGTTGTCTAGCTTGGAAACATAAACTATGGGGATTTTTGTGTTGCCTTTGTTGTTAGTGGGAATGGTACTTTTCCCCTGGTTATATTACTTTTAAGATAATTAAATACCATGATGCAGGTAAAGCAGTCGGCATGGCATTTAACACTGTAGTCAGGATTTCTGAAACTGTCTCCCCAAGATTCTCATTCCTCATTATTCAATCAAACACAAATCTCGACATTGCTGTGAAGAGGCTCTATAGGTGTAGTTAAGGTTACTAATCAGTTGACCCTAAAATGGGGATATTGTCCTGGATTACCTGGCACTGAAATCATATGAGCAGTTATGAGCAGAAGAGGGAGGCAGAAACATTAGTTAGAGATGTGGCAGGAGAAGTCAGAGATATTGGAAGCACGAGAAAGACTCCATGCAATGCTGGTGTCAGTCGAGAAATGGGGGCAAGCTTCTAGAAGCTGAGAACAAGTCTTGGACAACAACCAGCAAGGAAACAGGTACTCCAGTCCTACTGCTACATGGGAATGGATTCGGTCAAATAACCTACATGAACTTGGAAGCAGGCTTCTCCCCATATCTCCAGAAAGAAGTGCAGCCCAGCCAACCCCTTGATGTCAAGCATATGAGACCCAGAGAAACTGAGCCTAGAGGACTCGGATCCCCAGAACTGAGGTGTGGGATGAGTGAATTCTAAGGCTGGGATCTGGAGTGCTCAGTGCCTCAGCTGGCAGTAGGCTGGGACTTCCGTAGGCACTCTTGGCCAGAGTAGACACAGGTGCCTGTACTTCCTCACAGCATAATGGCCAGGTTCCAGATACAAGCATCAGAGAGAGAGAGAAAGAGCCAGGCAGAAGCTAGAGCATTCACAAAGGTCACCCAGGTTTAAGGGAAGGGTCGATCAACTCTACCTTTTCATGGGAGAAAGGCAAGGTTCTGGGGAAGTATTGTTGTGGCCATTTTTGTAAGACAACCCACCACAGATTTGGAGAATGAGTAGAAACTAACTGAGCTAAGAAAGAGGAGGTGGTGGGGGGATTGGTGAAAAAGGTGAAGGGATTGAGAAGTGCAAATTGGTAGTTAAGAAATAGTCATGGGATATAAAGTACCACATAGGGGATATCTTCCTTATAAAAGAGTAGTATGCAAAATGGCCATCACTCCAAGACACAAGATGGCCGCCTCAATGTGGTCAAAGATGGCTGCCCCCATATGGATACAAGATGGCCACCACAAGATGGTCTGCAGGGAAGGGCAGTTGTGGGCAGTTGGGGGTGACCAGGCTGCAAAGAAAGGCAGTTGGGAGGGACTCAGGCCTGCAGGGAAGGGCAGTTGGGGGGACCAGGCCTACAGGAGAGAGCAGTTTTGGGCAATCGACCAGCAAGGAGGGCAGTTAGGGGAGACCAGGCCTGAAAGGGAGGATAGTTAGGGGTGACCAGGCCAGCAGGGGAAGACAGTTAGGGGCAATTGGGACAGCTGGGGAGCAGTTAGGCATTGATCAGGCTGGCAGGGAAGTGGTTAGGGGGTGATCAGGCTGACAGACATAAGTGATTAGGGGCAATCAGGGAGGCAGGCGGGCGGGCATTTGGGAGCCAGAAGTCCTGGATTGTGAGAGGGATGTCCAATTGCCTGTTGGATTGGGCCTAAATGGGTAGTCAGACATCCCTCAAGAGGTCCCAGATTGGAGAGGGTGCAGGCTGGACTGAGGGACACTCCCCTCCCATGCATGAATTTCATGCACCGGGCCTCTAGTAATCAATAATAATATTATTCTAATAGTGTCAGGTGAATACTATAATCATCAGGGGTGGGGGTGAGGGATCACTTCTCAAATTATATGTGTCTAACCACTATGATGTACATGTGAAACTAATATAAATAAATGCTAAATGTCAACTGTAATTGAAAAATAAAATAAACAAAAAAATAAAAGAGAAAAGAGAAAAAGGGAGTGAGGGAATAAGGAGAACACTAGTAGAAAAGAAAAGATCCCAGGCTCTGTGCAATAGCAGTCAGAGGCATTACAGATTCAAAGCAGATGAGCAGTGTGTGTGTGTGTGTGTGTGTGTGTGTGTGTGTGTGTGTGTGTTGGGGGGCGGGGGGGAGAGAAGGGGTGCTTTGCTCCACCTCTTACATGTTCATATAATACTGAAAGATTTTTCTTCCTTTGTACTTTATTCTAAAACTTGTCCTTTAAATCTGTAAAATGCCTCAAGCTTTTTTTGTTTTTTGTAATCAGAAAAGGATTTCAGTATTAAATGAATTATAAATAAAGGAATATTTAAGTAGATAAACTACTTTGCCCTAAGGGCTTATAGTGAAGACCTAGAAAAAAGAAACCCTTGTTTACCTTCTGGGGGAAGCTTTGAGCGGCATCCTTTGAGATGTTTTTCATGCACATGAAAGGGAGTGATGTACTGATATTGATCTTCTTTGAACACAAAACCTCAGAAAATTATCTTTGGTATTAATTATAATTCAAAAACAGCATAGTTATATTTGTTAAAAGGAATTTATGTACAGAGAAATTTGTGAACTACTGAAATGGACTAATAAAGGTAGTTGTGATTGGGACTTTTCAGACAATTCTTTTAAATAACTTGTTTTCAACTGTCTGAGATTACTTAATTATGATTCCCCATGGAAAATATGATAAGATAGATGGGTTCAATAAAAAGAATTTTTAGAAATAAAAGATTATATGTGACTTTCCTAGAAATTTAGTTTTGGACAAACAAAAAGATATATAATATGTGATTTGCAAATGTTGCAATGATAAAAGTTTTGGTCCTATCATACTGTTATGCCACATTTGAAGCAATTTTTAATGGGATGTTTAAAGCAAAACACAATAGCAATTCAAATATCTAATTCTTTCCTTTATTGTCTCTCTATTTAGCTTGAGGACTTGTATTCGCATTGACTGTAGGTGAGAATTGCCAGCCCAGATTCAACCATCCACCAAAACCAGAATGAATTTTAAGGTTAAAAATGAGAAATTTGAGAAATATTTTTGGGGAGTTCTTTTAACATTGCAACTCTAATTAACAGGTGAAATATACTAGAGCCTCTATAAGCAGAACCAAATGAGTTAAAATTGCTTCTCTATATACAAAAAGTTTTCTCATTTGCACTAGCTATTTCTACAGGGAGAAGCCAAAGAGTGTATCTACTGAGAACCTAGAAGGTATAGCAAAATAGTAGAGAGAAAAGATAGATGTTTATGGATTGGAGATGAATTCACAGCAAAGTATACTGTATTGGGCTCCTTCTCAGAGATGCCTGTCTGTGTTTCACGGATTCTCACACATACCCCCTCCTGCCCCATCCCCATACACACCTACTGCAACTACTGCTCTCCAGTGTTCCACTTTGATCAAGGGAATAGCCAGACAGCCACTATTCACTTGGCTATGTGTTCTCCTTGCCTGGGATGGTGTATGCCAAACTATGGTCTGATAACTTTCTGATAACTTATTTATATTTACATAATTTCCTGGTGGACTAGAATGACTTAGTCCTAGAATGCCTGGTGTAGGAGCTCCTGGGCCAGATAGGACTGGATAGTTGGAGCAGGCTGGGGGTGGTGGCCCTGGCAGAGACAGGCAAGCCGAGAGTGGGTGACTGTGGGGCGGAGCCTCCTAAGGACCGAATGGTGAGCATCCCTCCCCCTAGCCCCCAGGTAGAAGGACCCGTGTCCAGTAAGAGTCCCCACGTGTGGCATTCCCACATCCTTACAAATTCCTTTGTGAATCGAAGAGAGTGCAGTTTGCTGCTTGGCGTTTTAAAATATTAGCCTAGGGCCAAAATATGTAAAGATAATATGGTGTTTAAGGGTCTGGTGGTATTTGCACTGTGTGGTGTTTCCTTAAAATTTGCAATTTGTTTTGACTTTATTTCTCAGTCTAAATCCTCTGAATATATGAGTTTCATAGCCTGTAAACTCAACTCTTTGGTAGTCAATGCATTTATAGGAAAAGGAGGAGAAAGAACAAGTCTGTTGACTAAACATTCTTATTTCCAATGTTGACTTTGCCAAAATATGTTCACTGGTAGTTTTATACTTCACACATAGCAATAACATAATTTAAGCACACTTTTGTTAACCTAATATTGTTTATTATAGGGTAAACATAGCAAAGCCAAGTAAGCTTTGTTATTTGGATAAAAATTAAAGAATTAAAACATCTGTTTTTGGTAATAGTAAATAAATCTATTGGTTTGCTAAATAATTTTTCTAATAGAGCTATAAAGTTAGTAATAAAAATGTATTTAAAGATTACCAGATAACACCTAAATTGAACTGGGTTTGAATAAAACATCTCCTTCTATACCTAAGAGTCTCTGAAAAAATTCTGGCTGTGCATTCTAATGAGAACCAATCTCTTTGTCTGAGGTCCCATCAGACATCTGTCAGAGTGGTGAAGGAATGATTTAATTCATTTTACTGCATAAGAATTAACTTAATTTATAGGGGTTCATATGGTCTTGCAATTAACCATTTTATTGTTAGTATTTAATATAAAAATCTTAGAAGGAATCCCTGGGATGTAAAGCCAAAGAATATATGCTAACAAAAAATTAAAAGTAAATTGTTATATTTATTTGATCTATGAAGCCCTTCAAACACTAGATGGCACTATAAATATATCATGATAAATTCTGTTATTCACCAGGAAAAAACATTCATGATCTTAGGACCTTATAAGATGGTGCATTCTTTGTTTATATTTTTTAAAACTTTTAAAGTGCTACCAGTACAACTGATTATTGAAATAGGTAATACGATTACCCAACTGTAGCAACACACAATTCATAATTAAAATCGTTCCATGTGTTATTTCTGTTATTTCAGTGACCCACAGATATTGCCTTACCGATGGCTTCTTCATCATCTGAGGTTGCTCCCTTCTAAGTTAACTAATAGGAAGAAATACTGTGCAAAAGAAAACAATGAATAGGTTCCTGAACTGTTAGATAATTCGATTAATGATGAGATATGATTCAGATGAACACATTGATAAAAGATGTGAAACTTGACACATGAAATTTCCTCCTACAAAGAAAGCATGGAACTCCTGATATGCTACTCCATGAGAACATCCGTGATTCATGATTGATTTGTCATTGATCCAAAGAATATTTATAATTGGTCATTGCACAGAATTTTTTTATATGCCCCAATATATCCCAACTTAGTTTCCTAAATTTGATAGCAGTCCTAAAAATTGACTTATCAATACCATTTTGTGAAACTGAAAGACACTTTTGTGTACTGTTGATAAAAAAACAAATTTGGACCAGTTGTGCTAGAAGAGAGCTAAATTGTCATACAGAGACATGACTGAAGAGTGTAGCCAGTCAACAGGGAGCTGTGAGTGAGAGAGTAATGGATGCCGGGATTCCTATGGTTTCTGGTTCTTGAGGTATTTGCAGTATCTGTCTGCTTTTAAAAGCATCTCATGTGTTGGGACTTCTTTTCTCATCCCCAATACATATTAATTTTTCCAATGTAAGTTTATTTGTATTCTTTTTCTTAAATCAGGCTCCAAACAACTGTGAAAGCTCCAGACTGCCCACATCTGGACTTGGATCCCCTCTGCTCCAATCCCTTTCAATTCCTGCTGATGCCTTGTGTCCCACTTCGAGAAGATCATGAGAAGGCAGGGGTTTTTAGAAGAAGACAATAATTGCTCGGAAAAAGAAGGCAGCAGGAAAAGAGAAAGATCAAATATAAGGTGAATTAGAAGCCAGAGGCATGAGTCTACAGGAGCTGAGAGGGGCTGTTTAGTAGAGGACATTGTAGACATCGCTCATTCATAGAGTTACCAGGAGTTGGCACCAACTCAATGACATGACACACCCAATACTTTCCTCCGTATTAACTCTCTGGCTTTGTCTATATATCCTTAATATTGCAGTCCTATAAAAAAGTAATTATTCATTTTTATTCCACACAGTTTGTTTTTTTAAATTATTGGACTTTTGTTTATATAGTTCTCTCTTTCTCTCTCCCCCGCCCCTCTCTGCCTCTTCTGTTGGTATTGCCTTTCTAATTACTATGTGCCTAGGTCTCCAAACTGGGTTTGTAAATCATTTCCTTCACAAAAAGGACTCTGCTCTCTTTCCTAAACCTCCATATTTCCTTACACCAGTCAAGAGTAATTTCTCCCTCACCTAGAAAAATGTATCTTTATTTCTTCTGTGACACATAGCCTTGTTTACCTTGTCATATATATATTTATGAATGTGGTATTTCCCCTATTGGGTTCTTAGTTTCCTGATGAAAGAGTCTAAATCTTTCCCATATTTGCAGCCCTCATAATACTTAGCAGAATGACTTATGTATCACAGGCAACCTACACATAGATGTGAAATAAATTAAAGAATGCATAAACACTGTTTGATCTGAGGGTCACAGTACATTTTTTTTTTCTCTGCCTGTTTATTTGAAATCTTAATATTTTGGCTTTAGGTGGATGCTTATATTGAAAGTAAAATATGCAACAACCAGAGACCCTTGAAAAAAATAAAAGGTGTTTTCTTCTATATTTATAACAAATCATGATTCTGTCTTGATATAGACAATATTATAAGGTCATAGTTTGGTCTTCTAGCATACTTTTAGGCTACATCAAGAGTCAGCAAATTACAGACAATGAGCTAAATCCAGCCAGCTGTTTCTTTTTTTTTTAAATCATTGACGCATTATTGAAACATAGCTATGCCCATTGGTTTTTACCAGCTCTATGCTGATTTTCAAGCTACAATGGCAAAGTTGAGTAGTTGTGACTATATAGTGAACAAGCCTAAAATATTTATTATCTCTAGCCTTTAAAAAAATGTTTTGCTGACCCCTTGTCTAAATCTTGGTGATAGGTAGCTAGGTAGCTAGATGATTGGAAAGGAGTTCCCCAAATCCATTTCTTTTTTACCTTGGATTTGTTCCAAAGGATTACAGTTGCATAATCACCCTAAAAAGAGTGATGTGTTAATAGCCAGACCATTAGTACCTTAACATAAAATAGACCATTCCCTACAGTGCTAATGAACTAGTGTGTTATAAATGTATGTGTATTTGTAAATGCAGTAAAAGAAAGCTGACATCAAATTATAGCATATCTATTTCTATTATCAAAAGAATGTTTCCTTTTATATACAGTATCTTAATACTTTAAAAGTGGACTCCTTGAACATTAAGTTGAAAAATCCAACCAGCTGTCTTATGCCTTATTTTTTATCACCTTCCTGAGCCTTTTATCACTGCTGCCCATTAAAGCATTCTTTTGGCTTCTTTGTTATTGGAGTTGTGTCGTCTCCATCTACAAAGGAGATGGAAGGTTTTTACCTGTGTCCCATTTCTCCTCTTCTCCTTTCCTCATAAATATTTAAGTAAATCACAAGGGCCAGGGCTGGTCTTGTTTCTCTTTGTTCTGATTTCTAGAGAGCTTTTTCCCCCCCACCATGATTCCAGTTTGTATTCCTGTGTAAACAATGCTCAACTTCATGTCTCTACTATGTATATTTATTTATTTTCAGCTCCACCACTTTAAGTGCCTGCTGGGAACTCAATTTCCCTGCCACTCAGGAACCTCCTCATTGGGTCATTTTCTTAGTGACTGAAACTCGGAGTGTTATCTCAGTCCTGACTCTGCCTTCCTTCTTTCGCACCCTCTCATCATCTCCCACAGCGAAATCACATCTTCCCCTTCTGTTCTAATCTCTTTGCCAAATGGAAATTACCTCACATTTACGTGATACTTAGTATTTTAATTAGCTTCCTAATGTCTCTGCCTCTATACATTTTTTTTCCAAATTATGTTAAACTTATTTAATATTTGAAGGAAAATAAAGGTTCCCCAGAACATACCTTCTCTCCATTGATATTATTCATAATTAAATCAAGAGGACTAATTTATTGACAAAGGGTTCGCTCATTCATTTAACAAACATTTAATACCAATGACATTCCAGGCCACTGTCCTAGGCTCTAAAAGGACACATCGATAATCCTTTCAATAACAAAGATACATTTTTTAAAAAGTAATAAAGAAAAGAGATACAGATCTCTGTCCTATAGGTGTCTACATGCTAGTTGGGGAAACAGATAAGAAGGAAGATAAAAAGTAGGACTATGATATGCTACTGTATGTGATAAAAAGAAAAATGAAGAAGGTAGGGGGACATGAAACATTGAAGGAAGCTTCCACTGACATCACCTGTGTAAAGACATAAAGAGTGGAAGACCGCCATGGGGATACGTGGAAGAACATTCTAGGCAGAAAACACAACGTTAACTGGAGAAAAGGTGCTTAACATGTTTAAGGAATAACAAGAGGCCAGAGTTACTAGAACAGAGCGCACACAACGGAGAGGATTGGGGGATGAGGGCAGGTAAAGGAACCCCTCTCTGTTTTAGCTCTCAGTACACTGATTTCTGCTGCAATGGCAGGACACAGACTCCAGGCACCGCAGAGAAGCCATTCTTTGTTGGTCTCTCTGGAGAGCCAGGGACAAAAGCCCGGCATTTGTGAAGATGAAGGATTTTAGTCCTTGCTTCCTATAGTCACCCCTGGGCAGCAAAATATGAGCACATAGTATTCTTCTTAAAACCTATTCTTACCAACTTACATTTTTAAACAAAAACGCACACATGCACCCTGCTGTGCATCGTAATCTAGACTCAGTCCAGTGAAGGATGGATCTGGGGTGTAAAGTGAGTGCCGTGTCCTGGGATTGGAGGTCTGGAACAGGAGACCTTTATCACTCATTGCACAACCCTCACCTGGACTTGGCTTCCGCTCCATGCCTCTCACCGGGCCCAGCCTCTCCTAACGTCTCTGCCCCATCGCTTCCTGTCAGACCGATTTCCAGACTTCCAGGAGAAGATCAAGTCACGGGCAACGCCTTTACAACCTAGTCTCCCCTGAAACACTGAAGGGGAAGGGGTTCAAGAGGACACGGTGGCCGAAAAGCCAGCTCCCATTGGTGACAATGAACTAGGTCAAGAGCTTCTGTGCTCCAAACAGTTGTTCTCCATAGTAATGCAACAGCAACCAAAAGCATTCCTGCTGGCAGACCTGGGGCTGCTGCCAATTACCCTAAAGCAGTGGTTCTCAACCTTTCTAATGCAGCAACCCTTTAATACAGTTGCTCATGTTGTGGTGAACCCCAACCATAAAATTATTTTCGTTGCTACTTCATAACTGTAATCTTGCTACTGTTATGAACTGTAATGTAAATATCTGATAGGCAGGATGTATTTTCATTGTTACAAAATTGAACATAATTAAAGCATAGTGATTAATCACAAAAACAATATGTAATTATATATTGTGAAATATTTATTTCTAATTACAAATAAATGAAATTTTGTCTTGAATCGTGGTGTAGCATGGGCAACAGTCTTCATATAACAACAGTAAACTACATTGCTACCTTTTGCTACACCGAGGAGCGGTGTGTTGGTTCCTAAGACCATGGGAAATAGGTGTTCTCCAATAGTCTTAGGCGACCCCTGTGAAAGGGTCGTACGACCTCCAAAGGGGTCGCGACCCACAGGTTGAGAACCGCTGCCCTAAAGAGTGCTCACACATGCGAAAATACAGTGCAGAAAGGAGGACCTCAGATTAAAAGGCACAAAACTACAAAACGAGAATATGTAAATTAAGAAGCCACATCAACGTGCACAGGGCAGGCCATTGGTACAGAGTTAGAGTGGCTAACACCCTGAGAACGTGGAACCCAAGGTCCGGTTATCCAAGGGAGCAAATGCAATCAATGGTCCTGGCGCAGCATGCAATGTGGGTGGCAGTGAGCTTAGGAGCCGCAGGCCTGGAGCTGTTTCTCCAACCACCCCTCCTGGGGGACCGTTCCTGGCAGCCTGTCTGAAGAGTGGGCTAGGGGGAGACAGGACGTGGGCCCATCCATCTTGTCTCCTGATTCATCTTCTCACGCTGGCATGGGACATATCATCACACGTTCTTCAAAAGGAAGATGACTTCTCTCTCTCCTTCCAGAAGCTGGAGGATCTGGGGTGGAGACTGTGACGGAGCTCGCAGGGCCTAGAGGAGGGATTTCCCCCAAACCCCCAAGTGCATTTGCCCAGAAGGTGGCCAGAGGTCTTTGCTTCACCCAACCATGTCCGGAGAAGGAGGAGCTCATGGTGGCGTGGGCCTGGCTGAGGGACAGGGCGGGGCCAGCTGCCTGACCCACCACCCAGCTGTCTGCTGTCAGAACGGAACATTGTCTCACTCATAGAAAGATGTGGACAGGAAGCGGGAAGGCTAGTCAACAGCCTGAATTGCTCTGACCACTCACTGTCTAGCTGAGACATTGTCAGCTAAAGCAGCCTCCACCTCTGTTTCTCTTTTGTATTTTTGTTATTGGAATTTCCTGCCTAAAGGCTATGGGTGTGTCCCAAAGTCTCCATAAAAGGGACGGCAAGACCCAAGGAGAGGGTAGTCTTCCCACTAGAGTGGTGGTTCTCACCCTTTCTAATGCCTCAACCCTTTAATATACAGTTCCTCATGTTGTGGTGACCCCAACCATACTCCATAACTGTAATTTTGCTATTGTTATGAATTATAATGTAAATACCTGTGTTTTCCGGTGGTCTTAGGAGACCCCTGTGAAAGTGTCGTTAGATCCCCCAAAGGGGTCCAGACCCCACAGGTTGAGAACCACTGCACTAGAGGAAGGCTCCCGCCTGGCCCCCAATATTCCCAAATTAATACTTTTCTAGTCTCTTTTCATTTGCCTGCGGCCTCTTCTAGGCCAGAACCCTGAACCACGCTGATGTTAAAGAGGTTCCCACACCCCGCCCTGTCTCCCTCTGCCACTGAGCCTGCCCCTGGAGGTGGCACAGGACAGCCTCACCCGCTGCGGCTCAGTTCTGGCCCCCAGAGCCGGAGCCGGCAGGGCTGTGGATTCTCTGTCCTCTTTGAAAGCAGGCTGACTTCCCTGGGCCCGGGGCCTTCAGGGGACACGGGACACCAACCACCACGTGGCTGATGCTCTGGCCCAATGGGCTCCCGGGAGAGGGGCAGCTTGAACCCCTGGTCTGATGAACCCCTGGTCTGATGTGCAGCTTGCCCTGGGGCAGAGACTTCCACGGAGGCCAGAGGGACCTCTAGGCGGGCGGTCACGAGAGCTGAGCCCCTACACACAGGGGTGGGGTGGGGTGGGGATGGGGGGTTGAGGGGAGCACTTGCAGATGCTGGCGCCCGGCTGCCCCTGGGCATCTCCCGCCACCCGGACCCACCGCGTCCCCCAGCGCCTCCCTCCTGCGCTGCAGGCTGGACGGGGCGCCCAGAGCGGGGGGGCCTGATCCCGTGGCCCCAGACCCGGGGTCAGGCGCCTGAGGCCCCCTGAGCAGTCTGGAGGCCCAGGGGTGGCCGGAGAGGAGGCAGCCGCCGGTGGCCCGCGCTCCAGGCGATGGGCGCGACCCCGGTCTCTGAAACCCGCGGTGCAGAGCTGGGGGCGAGCTGGGGAGGGGGAAAGGACAGGTTTGCTTCCGCTAGACCAGCGCGCACGGCCAGGTCGCGGAGAGCGGAGGGGGCGCGGGGTTTGGGGGACCCGTGCCCGGCAGGAGGGGGGACAGGCAGCACCTGGGCGGGCGGAGGTGGGCGCAGAGCCTTGGGGGCACATCCCTCAGTCACTCCCCTAGAGGCCACGCGCCTGCAATAACCCGATGGGAACGGGACGGAACGGCCCCGGTGGGGGGAACACTGTATTCAGATGCAGACAGGCGTGCAGACCCACGGCTCCCCGGGTCTCAGGGTGGAACAGCGGCCCTGCCTCCCCCGGTTCCTTCGCCCGGTCTCCGGCCCCGGGCTCAGAGGCATGCGGTGGAGATTTTAGAAAAGAACCCATTCAGGCGTCTCTTCCTTCTGCTGGGGTGGAATCCCAGCCGGCTCCGCCCTCCACCCCGCACAGCCGCGGGCGCCCCCCTGCAGCCAGCCCCCCAGCGCAACCTGGGCACCAGGTGGGCTGCCCGCTCCAGGGGGTGGGGGGGTCCCGGAACCGTCCTGCCCCGTCTCCCCGGGGGGCTGCTGTAGCATCACATGGCGGTTGCCGCTTTGACTCCCTGGAGGGGAAGCTAAACCTGCAGGTTAGTTAGCTCCTCGAGCTTCCTTTCCCCCAAGCGTGGCTCATAGGAAGTGGAATGGATGTTCCCTGACGCTTGCCACAGGGGACGTTTCTTTTCGGTTTTAACGTTCAGCCCCCCGGGTTCCAAGCCCTCTAAGAGACCAGTTGGCTCGCATATGCTCATGGGGGCCTCCAGAGGAACAACAAACGGCTGGCACCTCGGGGTTAGCCTGGTGGAACCCGTTTTAAACTCCTGATGTGCGCTCCTGAGCATCTCAGATGTTCATCCTGGTCTCCAAGTCGTGGTACTTGGCTAGAGCAGCTCTAGGACACGAATACAGCGGTTTTATTCCGGAAACAAAATGGGGGCACGTTTGAAGTGGGGGTAGAGACAGAAGACTTATTTTAAAAAAAACACAAACCTCCATGTGATGCTACAGCAGACCCCCCACCCCCACCCCTTCCCGGGGAGGTGGGACAGGATGGTTCTGGGACCAAAAAAAATATATATTATTATTATTATTATTATTTTGTTTTTTTTTTACAGAGAGGAAAGAAGAGGGACAGAGAGTTAGAAACATCGATGAGAGAGGAACATCAATCAGCTGCCTCCTGCACGCCCCCACCCCTCCCAACTGGGGATGTGCCCACAACCAAGGTACGTGCCCTTGACCGGAGTCAAACTTGGGACCTTTCAGTCCACAGGCCGAGCTCTATCCACGGAGCCAAACTGGTTTCAGCAAGAATTCTTCACTCTTGGCCTTGGTAGCAAGCAGGGCTAGCTTTATGGGCATGTGACCTGTGCTATCATAGGATGGTCCCCTGCGCGGAGGAGTCTGATGTAGGCTTTAATGCTCTAAAATCGTCTCCAGGGAATTCTTTTTTTTTTTTTTTTTAATATATTTTATTGATTTTTCACAGAGAGGAAGGGAGAGGGCTAGAGTTAGAGACATCAATGAGACATGGATCAGCTGCCTCCTGCACGCCCTCTACTGGGGATGTGCCTGCAACCAAGGTACATGCCCTTGACCGGAATCGAATCTGGGACCCTTCAGTCCACAGACTGATGCTCTATCCACTGAGCTAAACGGGTTTTGGCTCCAGGGAATTCTTCATACATCACCTCTGAGCAAGCGGTGAGCAGAGGAGATGCCCTGCAGCGACAGCCCAGTGGATGCTGGCGATGTGGCATCCGCACCAGTGACAGTGGCTCAGGCCCCTGGGCACAGGTGCACGTGTGGGGCAATTGGCCTGGGTTGCCTCAGGGCAGTCAGAGGCCCCCCCTGGGCTGAGGAGAGACCAGCAGGGATCAGATTGGCAGAGGTGATGGTGGCAGCAGCAACAGCAGCAGAAGTGGCTGCTGTACCCCCCGGGTTGGGGGGGGGGGGAGAACAGGGGCCCTGGACACCCTGGGAACTGGGGGAGGCCAGCTTGTCTATTCATCCCCCCAGAGGGCCAGGCCCTGCAGCTGCTACACAAATATTAGCTCTGGCTCAGTGCTGGGACGGAAATTGCTGGTGCTCGGGCAGTAAACTCTGTCCGTAAATTATTACAGGATAAAAGCACACACAGGGACATTGCCATAGAGCGTATCAAAGCTATTAGAGTTATTAGAATTATTCAAAGAGTTTAGAGTCCCTGGTTTTGAAAACCACTGCAACACTGTAAAACAAATATCCACGGGCTTCCACATAGAAATGAAACTTAAAGATTGTAGCATTAGCAGTAAACTAAAAAGAACTCAATTTTTATAGGATGCTTCAGAGGAACAAATTATTGAGATACATTTAAAATGATGTTTCTTATTGAAAATACAGTAGTAGGATACACAAGTGGGCATTTGAAATTATATTGAAATCATGAACCCATTTTGGCTTTGTGAGCAACTTTTATAAGTTACAGGATATGGCAGAGAAAACACTTAAATGTTACTGTCTAATTTTTATTTGAAATTAAATTCAGATTTTTATAAGATTAAAATTTTTTTTAGAAAAATTGTTTCACGAGCCATTAATTCAAATGAAAAAATTATTTATATTTCAAAATAACTTATATTTATATTTCAAAATAACTTATCAGAAACTTACCCCAATGTTGTCATCATTTATAAAATATTCTTCATAGCTCTAGTAATAGTTGCATCAGCAGGAAGATTCTTATCGAAATTAAAAATTACAACAAAATCAGTGGTGCAGTATTTGCCAAGAATGACTGATAGCACATTCACTAAAAATATACTGACTGCAGGTCTAGTATTTTTAAAGGAAAAACCTTTACATTTTAGTAGTGGTAGTTAACAAGGGTACTCTGAATCAGGGGGTCCTACATTGTCATTTTGCACGGAGCCCCACAAACTAGGTACTCAACCCCATAGCCAGATGTATCCTTGAGGTGAGCCAGGCGTCTTTCTGAATCTTTACTTTTTACAATGGGAACTGACAGATGATCGAACTTTAAAAATGGAAATGTTTCTTAAGAATGTGTAACTTTCGTCACTCAAAACAACGCAATGACTAAATATGTTTTGTTTTCCCATGAACCACAAGCATAAGTCCCAGTGGCTCAGTCCTCTGACTCTTCCCTACCTATCCTGTTTCCCCGAAAGTAAGACATCCATCGAAAATAAGACCTACTTCCACTTTTGCCTCTCGCTGTAATATAAGGCATCCCCCCAAATAAGACCTTCCCGATAATAAGGCCTCCCCTGAACATAAGGCCTCCCCGGAATACAAGGCCCTGAAGCTACCGTAAGGCGTCTGACTCCTGATTTAAAGAGACCTCGCCCTGCCCGAACAGCTCCGGCTGCGCTGCGGCCCATCAGTGAGCTGGTTTGTGATGACAACGACTACCGTACCGTATACAGGTAATAATTTCCTTTTTTTGTTGTTGTTGTTCAACAATAAATGTGTACCGTATTCTTCTTCATGGAAAAATAAGACATCCTCTGAAAATAAGACCTAGCGCATCTTTGGGAGCAAAAATTAATATAAGACCCTGTCTTATTTTTCAGGAAAACAAGGTACCTGCTTTTGGAGGTGGGCAGACTGGTTCCACAGTGTGGCCGTACCAGGCTGCTGCTACTTTACCAATGAAGGATTTTTCAGAGTCTTGACTCAATTGGATACCTTCCCAGTGACTTACCATTTGTAACTCAGTGTCCATTTGCCTGGCTTCACCCTGAGAGTCTCGCTCAATCCGAGATTACAATGACAAGAGGCACAGTCAGGTGGCCTCCAGTTTGAGACCTGGAAGCTTTATGTCTAGACGGCTGTGCGCAGAACCTCCCCGCACACGGAGATCAGCATTTCCCCAAAGGATATAACGAGTAAAACGAGAAGAATAATGAAGAAAAACGACAGGCGCCTGGGAGCGGGATACACAGGGTTTGCCTCTGGTAAATAACTCCCCAAAGAACTCTTAGAAAAGACTTACTGATTAATTGAATCAATCCATCATCCTTGGGATGACAGCATCAATTTGCAATGTTTTGGGGAGCTGTTTTATTCCATTGCTGTTATAGCTTAAATTCATTAGAGGGTGGAACGAGAGGTTAAAAAATATACCCGTTTTATTGTGAAGGTGCCACAATTCTGTGCTCTCGTTACACAGAAGGCTCACATTAATTTTAATAACAATTTAGCCTGTGTCAGAGCATCCACATGTGGCTTATAAAAGGATTTCCCTCTCTGAATTTATCTTACAGAAATCGACTTTCATTACCATCAAAAATTTAAGCTTATTTGCTTCTTAACTCCGTAATGTTTAAGGATTAAAAAAACAACCTTCTTGATAATTCTAGAGAACGTAAGGAGGCATTTTAGGAGGAACTCACCTTTGTTTTCTTTGTTGGCACTGCAGTCATATCTTGTGTCACTTGTGCAGATTTCGTGGTAAATGAGGCCCTTGGATGTATTACCTAGTTCCAATTTTTGTTGAGTTAAAAGGCATAGGGTATATAAATGTCTTAGAGATTTTGTTCTCAAAAGTGATTGTTTCAAGGTACTAATAAGTTTAAAATTGGACATAATGCATCAATCACAGTGCTCTTTCCTTTCTTGAAGGCAGGGGGAAGGCAGATGTTGTACAATGAAGATAGGATTGAATATGAATCCTAAGCTAAGACCCATATATGATGAGAATAATTGGGGCTTCATTTTTTTTTTTTTACAATTGTAAGAATCTTGATATCAAAGCTTCCTGAGTACAAGTATGGAGTGCCAAAATTTTACCAAAGACATATAAAATGTCTGAAGGAAGTACTCAAGATGGCACAGTTTACTAGTAAGTAACCTCAATGTCTCTAATATTAGCTATTCATAAATCTGTTGTAAAAGAAACAACAGAAAAATTTTAATCATGAAACTGAAAATAATTAGTTGCTTAATATAAAACATATACACACACACACATAGGAGTATGAGTTATTGGTTTTTAAAAGAACTATTACATAAAACATATTTAATATTGAGACTGCTGAATCTAGTACACAATAATTTAGAAGTATTTGATGATTTGATACTATCTTAGGGTTGTTTTTTTTTAATCAGATTTCATTCTGACTTACACAGTCCAGCGTCAGCTGATAGTATCTGGGATTTGTTTTTTTCTATTTTGACCAGAGTATACATGTTGTGGGTTTTGCTGTCGAACAGTGAGTTATGGGAATCCCTTTCACGTCCCAGGTGGTTCAGGGTTCCTGTTCAGGGCTCGGGTTCTGGAGGAGGCCGCACGCAAATGAAAAGAGACTAGAAAAGTATTAATTTGGGAATACTGGGAGGCCAGGTGAGAGCCTTCCTCTAGTGCAGTGGTTCTCAACCTTCCTAATGCCGCGACCCTTTAAGACAGGTCCTCATGTGGTGGTGACCCCCAACCATAAAATTATTTCCGTTGCTACTTCATAACTGTAATTTTGCTACTGTTATGAACTGTAATGTAAATATCTGATATGCAGGATGTATTTTCATTGTTACAAATTGAACATAATTAAAGCATAGTGATTAATCACAAAAATATGTAATTATATATTGTGAAATATTTATTTCTAATTACAAATAAAATTTTGTCTTGAATCATGGTATAGCATGGGTAACAGTCTTAATATAACAACTGTAAACTACATTGCTACATTTTGCTACACCGAGGATCGGTGTGTTGTTTCCTAAGACCATGGGAAATAGGTGTTTTCCAATAGTCTTAGGCGACCCCTGTGAAAGGGTCGTTCGACCCCCAAAGGGGTCTCTACCCACAGGTTGAGAACCGCTGCTCTAGTGGGAAGACTACCCTCTGCTCTGGCCTTGCTATCCCTTTTATTGAGACTTTGGGACACACCCATAGCCTTTAGGCAGGAAATTCCAATAACAAAAATACAAAAGAGAAACAGAGGTGGAGGCTGCTTCAGCTGACAGTGTCTCAACTAAACAGTGAGTGGTCAGAGCAATTCAGGTTGTTGACTAGCCTTCCCGCTTCCTGTCCACATCTTTCTATTAGTGAGACAATGCCAGCAGTGAGTTATTTGCATTTTCAAGCTGTATGGTAATCTTGATTAATTTCTTAACCTCTACGGGGGCCTTACTTTATTATCTTTATAATAAATGGGTTGGCTCTCAAAAATTTGTTTTACAATGCGACCCATTTAAAATGAATCTGTATTTTAATGAAGACCTTGGTAGTGTTATTTACCGCAGGCATGCACTAATTGGTGGGTTTTTTGTTTGTTTGTTTGTTTTTACTTTGAATTCAGAACATAGCTGGTAAGTCTTGCACTATTTAACTGGTAACGCTTTCCTCTTAACGTTTGTCTCTTTACCTTCCACTGAGATGTCCTGTGCACTGACCTCACAGTCATCCCCATCTACTTCAATGAACCTGCATCAGATTGCTTTCCCACTGGGAGCAGAAGTCAACACAGACTTGGTCTTTACAAGGCTCTCCCCTTGTGGCTGAGAAGTCAGCTACTGCAAGTTGATCTTTGGCTCCTTGGAATGCTACCTCAAAGCTTTCCTTGTTTGCGATCAGTTTTGGTTCTTTGGCTCCTGAGGCTGCTTTGTGTCTGTGTACAGAGAGAAAAGCCACACCCCAGAGCTGCCCCAGTCTGTCGCCGTCTGTCCCTTCAGTCCGTACAGTGAACTTCCACTGAAATTATGGTTGGGCAATCACCAATGCCAGGGGTTAATCTTTTTTTTTTTTTTAAATGTATTTCATTGATTTTTTTACAGAGAGGAAGGCAGAGGGATAGAGAGTTAGAAACATCAATTAGCTGCCTCCTGCACACTTCCTACTGAGGATGTGCCCTCAACCAAGGTACATGCCCTTGACCGGAATCAAACCCAGGACCTTTCAGTCCGCAGGCCGATGCTCTATCCACTGAGCCAAACTGGGTAGGGCCAGGGTTTAATCTTTTCTAACTGCTTACCCTACCCCAACATGCTTCACTACAGTTGCCATCCAAGACCATGCCATCAAATGGGCAATGAATGAGCTTTTTAAGTTCTTTTAAATTATTTAAGTAGTATAAAAAAGTGAAACTCTGCCTATGTTAACAAGGATTTTTAATATAGTGCCCTCACACCTCTGTCAGACAATAGCTGGATGCCAGCTCTAAATTCCAGCTAGAAGTGGGGAAACACGCTCTCCAGATGACAGCAAGTCTATTCCAGGCTGTCTTGTGAAAAAAAATCCGCAGTGACAGGAGATAATGAAAGAACATGTTACCTTTATGACTGAGCTAACATAGTGTCGTGACCTGGCATTTTCTCTTTCCTTTTGACACATCCCTGCACGGCATGCGACGGGCGTCTGCACCCTGCCTTCATGTGCATTTCATAGGGGTTCCCTGTCCCTGACAGAATCACGGGCACTGTGAGAGGGAGCACAGCTTTCAGGGATGGCTCGGAAACGTGACTTTTTTTCCATTTATTTTTTAAAATGCAAATTACACTAGTAAGTCAAAAAAATCACTCTGTTAAAAATACATTCAGAATTAATCAACGCAAAAAAGAGAGAGGAGGAAAAAAAAAAGACACATCAGGTTTGTAACTCTTGCCTTCCGAATATTAGGTTTATAACAAAAGCTCAGCCTAGAAAAATAGCATTCTTCACCGGATCTTGAGGAGGATTCAGCTGTACAACTTGGATGTTTTTCCAGATGTAATCACACGACTGTGCTCACTGCTCCCAGCAACGACCTGTCCACTGATTACATTTAGTAGTCAACAACTGGTTTTGGAAAATTTTGGTGGTGATGATAATAGTGGTTGGTAGGCGGTAAGTTGGCTGCAACTTAAAGCAGGAACATGAGGGCTTCTTCTGTGCATTTCAACTCATATCCACATACATGTCCTGGAAGGTGGGATCTGATCACAGCATGAATGTACAGTGAAACCTCATTTTAATTGTCACATTAATCGCTACATCAGAGGAGTTTCTGGAATGTAGAGTATTTATATTTGAAGACTCAAAGGACAGTACATTGGTAAATATTTTTTTCTCATATATTAAACATGCATGTCACTATCAAATGATTAGGTGAGGTTTCACTGACATGTTTGTAATCACATGTTTTATTACATGTATATATGGACAAACATATACCAGCCACTGAAAAAATTCAAGCACAAGTGCTGGAACGCTTTTTTGTAGTTTATGTTTCAATAGCAACCTTTGTTCCTTTATCGTTTTCAAGTGTATATATATACGTGTGTATCATTGATATCCATGCAACACAGCAATGGGACTGGTGTATGTAGTTCCGGATGGGGTAAGGTCCAAAATAGGTTAACCCAATAACTGAAACTTCATAGGAACCAAGAGAAAAAGTTGCTTCATGCCAGTGTATAATGTTTCGAGTCTGAATTTTGCTGCACTGAAGGATGGTACACTTGTTTAAAAAAATTTGTTTTTAATGTCTCGGGTGGACCCAAGAAAAAAACGTGACTCATCTGAGTTCCCGACAAGCCTGAGCTAATTATGTTTTCCACTAATGAAAACCAAATAATGCTTGAATATATAGAACAAAATTTCCTAGGAATTCAGAATATTTCATAAACACAGTGACCTACTATTAAGTTTCCAAAGGCATCTTGTTGCCAACTACGTTAACAGCACAGTTTTTCTGCCACAATAATACAGGAGGATTCAAATACACTCTACCACACAACGGATCCCCCAGTCACCACAAAAAGATCTCAAATATGTCACCAAGATAACTATTGTTCCCTCCCACCCACCCCAAAAATAATCTCATACGCCGGGAGTTAGGAAAAAAAGTTCACCTACGCAGGGTCTTCAATCTGAATTAGATATAAAAGAGTAAACATAGCTAATACATATTCCGTTGGCCTCTGTTGATAGAAATCCACAGCTGTTTCTGTGTTAGTAAAAGACATTTGTAGATACTTAGAAAAGCACCTAGAGTGCGATAAAGTCAGTGAGTGATGCCATTTCTGCTTCCAGTAGATTAATGATGTTAGTAGATGATTAAAGTCTTACTTTGCCCCCGCCCAACCCCATCAGAAGCCCCTATTTAAGAATTATAAAGATGATGATTATTGTTGTTGTTACTGGTACTTGTCTCTTTTTTTTGGCCACTGTGGAGGCTCAATGGTAAAGCACTTGGCTGACAGCTGGCAGTTTTCGTACGCAGACGCACTGGAGCTGCTGGGCTCTTCAGTCTTGTTTCTTGACATAAAACAGACTCGAACTCGAACTCGTTCGGCATTAATAGCAGTGTGTTAGCCTAAAGGGAGTGACTTAGGGGGGTGCCTGCACTGAGATTCTCGGGCGCACAACTTAGGTGGGTTAAGGCAAGTATGTACGGGACAGCCTCGAGGGCAAACAACCTGCCACGTCAGACTTTGGTTACCAGGTCATCATGGCATGTTTTGTCGGTTGGTGTGTGCCACTTGGTTGCCTACGGAGCCTTGGTGCCATCAAGGTGTCTGGAGTGCAGAAGGCAGGACTCTCGAGCTACCGTGCCCTGGAAGACTTGACAGCTCCCAGAGGCCCCTGGGCTGAGCGGCGGAGGGGTGAGTGACGGCCCGCAGTGGGCCCCGACACGTGTCCCTTTGAACTTTCCAAAGGCCTGGGAGAAAGAAGCCTGCTTTCAGGAAATCCAAGCTGGGCATGTCCTGCATGTTCGTCTGGTTCAGTGAGGAAGAGAAGGCCAAGTGGAACTGGTGTGTGTGTGTCTCAGTGTGTGTGTGTGTATGGTGTGTGTGTGTGTGTGTGTGTGTGTCCCGGTGTATGTGCGGCTTGGTGTTTGGTATGTGAGGCTCGGTGTTGGTTTGGTCAACATGTATGACTATTTAAACTCAGTTGCTTCTTGCTCTTCGTAAAATGCAGGAGGCCACTGCGAAACAAGTGTTTTTTTTGTAAGGTCCAGGAGCTGACATTATGAAGCCACATGTATTATTTCGACCTAAAAGAGAGAGAGACAGAGAAGATGTTTTTAATCAAGGAGGAAAGCTCAGCACTTTTTCTCAACTCTCTAAGCACAAGAACAAGTTAAAAGAAGGAAAAAAAAAAAGACTCCAAGCCCAATTGTGCCTTAAATAGACACGTTTCCTCTCTCTTCCTTTTTTTCTCAGTGAAATCTCCTGGATGGAGAGGCTGCTTATGGTCATGTAAAATCCATTTCTGGGGACAAATACGACTGCACTGCTGTGCAGTTAAGCTGCCAGAAAGGCTGCGATGTTTTCCAATGTGTCTCTTAGGCAGGGGGCTTCCTCACAGTTTATCCCGCAGGGAGCCCATGCCCACCTCTGCTCGGTCTGGCGCTGAGGTCGGTGGTGGCCAGGCAGCGGCTGGTTAGGAAATTAACTCGTGGACACGGGGATGTTTCGGTGAAGAAACTTCATAGCTATTGTTGGTCTCAAAGGGGTTTACCAAACTATAAAAACCAAATGAATGATGACCTTCCCTTTTTAGACGGATTATGGATATGTAATCGGAAGAATGACAGGCCCAGAACATTTACTACAGATACCAAGTAAAATGAAAAGAGGACCGCCTATCCAGGGGCCACAGGAAGGGGTGCACGCTGTGATGGAAGGCAGGTAGGCAGTGTTTTCAAAGCTCTGTCTCTGAACCTGAAGATCTGCCGGGGACCCTGGGAGCCCCCAGCTAAAATGGCACACTGCTTTTAAGCATTTCCTTCCCTAAGGAACACCTCTGACTTCAGTTGCTCTAGAAGATTGTTAGGGACGCTGAAACCGGTTTGGCTCAATGGATAGAGCGTCCGCCTGTGGACTGAAAGGTCCCAGGTTCGATTCCAGTCAAGGACATGTACCTTGGTTACAGGCACATCCCCAGTAGGGGGTGCGCAGGGGGCAGCTGATCGATGTCTCTCTCTCATTGATGTTTCTAACTCTATCCCTCTCCCTTCCTCTCTGTAAAAAATCAGTAAAATATATTTTAAAAAAAAGATAGTTAGGGTGCTCGAACTGGCCCATGACGTTAAAGCACTCTTACTTTACGAGACGTATCTATGGCCGGTTGACAGGAGAAGGTACCCCTGGAGGATAAAGGTAGAGGGGATGCTCAGGCCTGTGATGCTCAGCAGGGGGTGAGGTTTATGTGTGAATTGGTTTTGCTTTGTCATAGGATTTGAGTGGACAGTGGCTCTCTGGGGGATTGATTTTTGAGGTCCACAGAGTTGAAAAAGCCCTTCTTCATTCAACATCGCCTAAGGTGAAATCAAAAGGGGATCAAAGAGACACAGAAATTGGGGAAGGGTGCAGGCATGAATGCATGAATGGAAGCATGACAGCTAAGTTAGGGTGAAGCAGGAGAAATACGTAGGTTAAGAATCAGGGAATGTCATGCCAGAGCAGACTGAGGGTCTGTCTACGGATTTGGAAAGAACACCAAACTAAGAGGCCAGAAAAGCCGAAACCGGTTTGGCTCAATGGGTAGAGCGTCAGCCTGCAGACTGAGGGGTACCAGGTTTGATTCCGGTCAGGGGCATGTACCTTGGTTGCGGGCATAGCCAGTGAGGGGGCATGCAGGAGGCGGCTGATCGATGTCTCTCTCTCATAGATGTTTCCAGCTCTCTATCCTTCTCCCTTCCTTTATGTAAAAAATCAATAAATTATATTTTAAAAAAAGAGGCCAGAAAGCTGGTTGCTAATTGGAGCTGCACACTGACAAGTTGTGTGACCTTGTTTTCCTTCCACTTGACTCAGTTTCCTCATCTGTAAAATAAAATCTTAGTATTTGAGACCACTCAACTAGTAAGTGGTGAGGGGACGGACAGTGGTCATATTTTGTTGTTATATATTTTAAATATTTCTAACTTTCTCAATTTGAATGCCGTTAACCATTTAACTTATTTCATGAGCAGTGAGACTTGGAAGCTCTTATATAATTTTTACTGTTCCCTGGAAGTAAAGGAGAATAATCATTATTTTTGGTTTAGTATTTAAAGTATTCTATTTAATAAGACCACAGGAAGTATTGTCTTCGAGGAATTTAATGCTGGATAAAAAATTTGCAGAGTCCCCTCATTAAAGACATTAGAATTATAAATGCTTGACTTGAAATAATATACTTGATTATGTATAATTAGCCTTCTTCTGTTATTATTGTAGCTGATCCTTACATAAGTGGCTATATCTAATTTATTGTAGCTTAATCACATTTATTGATCATTCCTATTGACCTACACAATGAAATGCTGTGTACTAAAAATGTTATGTGCTATTGTCAGAGCAAGCAATTGCAAGCCTTGTAGATGCCCTGGTTTACTCTTAAAGCAAAAACATATTGTTTCATGTTACACATGTTACTTGGCCCATTGTTATATGAGATACAGTGTTTGCAGAGGAAATTCTTTGGGAATGAAATACAGTGGTACCTCGAGATACGAGTTTAATTCGTTCCGTAACCTTGAGGCATGGGAAACTATGAGATGCTCCAGTCGTGGTAAACTGGTGGGTCGTGTGCAGCAGGCCGATCCGCGCGATTACTCCTATCTCAAATGTTGCTCATATTTCAAAGCAAAAATCGCTTGCTCGACGGCTCGTATCTCAAAAATCTCATATGTTAGGGCACTCGTATCTCCAGGTACCACTCTATAGTGTATATTGATTTGTGACTTGATAAAGTCTCTCCATGAGTAATATGGGGTTAGCAGAAGCACTATTCCTACTACTAATAAATTACATTTATTTAGTACATATTATGTGACATGTTCTATGCTTTATATGAGTTACTTCATATAAATTTAGAACAATTATATGTTGTATTTATGCTATCATCTCTTTTTTTTTTCTGGTGAGAAAACATAGGTTTGGTGAGAATAAATAAAGTTGTTCAAGTAAAGTTATATGTCCAAGATCATAAGGAATTTATTTCAGGCCACCTGACTTTAATAGGTCATCTTTATCACTATTCCTTATTATTTTGCCTTTATTTTAAAATAGAATCTTTATATAAGGCTATGCTACGATATTGAGAAGAATGGTAACATATTTAGAGGATTTATTTTATTTTTTAGTTAAGCTATCAAGCATTTTTTGAAAGATAGAAAGGGTATGCTTTAAGTAGAAAATAACCGTAGTTGGCAAAAAAAATTAACAGAGAAAAAGGAAGTATATATTAAGGTATAATCTAATAGTGAAATTTCAAACAGTGGAATTTGTAAAAAAAGATGTAGAGAACAGCATGGACAACTGGAAAAATACAAATTATATTTGCAAAAGACAAAAGTTCTGGTTTGGCTGAAAAAAAAAAGTGGTTAAGGCTAGATATCCATGTCCTCAATAGATTATAAACTTTGGGAGGATAGGGGTCAATTTTTATTCATCATTAAATTTTCCTAGCATCTTCCAGCATCATCTGCATATAATTGGGACTTAAAAGTTACTAAGGGTTGAGATGTGTCAACAAAACCTTGTGGCCAGATTAGAGCAGATTTCCAGGTTTTGATAAGGAGCTTGAACTTTGCTGGTAGGCAGCAGGAAGTCATTGATAGTATTTGGACCGGGGAGTGAAATGATCAAAGTAGTAGTACTTTAGGAAGGTCAAGTTAGAGGCCACAAGAATGATGGGGTAGGGGTTCTAAAATAAGAAAGAGAACGGAAAATTTAAGGCCATGAGTGCTAGAATTCAGACAGTGTTGTGGGGATAGAAAAGTGGGAATCTGTGAAGTGCTGTTGACAGAAGGAATGCTTTGAATGGCACACAGAATGGCCTGATATTTGAACTGGCAGAGGCTTCTCTAGGAGTGGTGTTACCAGGTGCTTCCAGGAAACTACACGGGACACAGAGAGAAATGGAGGCATGCTGCATACATCATTCCCCTTTTAAAAAGAAGCCGAAAAGGTATGCGTAAAGATTAATGTCTCTGGAGAACTACCCCCAAAACCCACTTGGTATCCTGCACACTAACCATATTAAAAGGTAAAATGATTCAATGGTGGAGGACAACGACGACAAACACATATCTTCAAAGAGAGAAGCTCACGGTTCAAAATGAATGGGAATCTTACTTTCTATTTTGATCTTCGCCTGCAATTCAGCATATCACTTGATGCTGATATACAGAATTTGTTATCAGTTGTTATCCAAGGGAATTTGCCTAAACACAGATATAAAAATCAGGCTCTAATCGTATATCTGCTCTCTGGAGTGCTAGAGTTAAGGGTCTGATAAGTTTCAGTGTTAAGAGTCTGGTTTCATTTTTGCTTTTCAAATCACAAAAATGACAAAGTATTGCTCAGTTTTTGATTTTTTTTAACATTACATCTAACTGGAGTGATAACTTAATACTTATTATCTAAATGGGGGTGCTGGTAATAATTATACCAGCACAATCTATATAAATAACTTAACACATATTATCTAAATGGGGGTGCTGGTAATAATTATACTAGCACAACCAGGACAACCTGTATAAATCTGGACTATCCTGAGAAAACCAAAACATATGATTTATATATAGTCACATATAACTATTTACAGTGTTATATGATTTTTAAATAGATACTTTTGGGTAATTCAAAAATTAGTTTTTTTTATAGCCATGTATTTGATACTTTTATAAGACTTAATGTAACTTTAGATGTGGCATTTCTAAGTTAAATTTTAAAATAATTTTGAAGAAAATGGTATCAGAATTATCCCAGTCAAAACGAGATGAATAGGAGAGAAATTCTAAAGTATATAACCGAAGGAAAGTTGCATGCCATCTATTTGGTGCCACAGAATTTTACTTCAGCATCCTTTGGTACCCCGTACGAAAACCTCCCCAGTAAGGTACTTACATGTACATAGGCTGTAGTTGTAAATGAGACGTCTTCTGAGGCCCTTGATAGCCATAAGAGTCAAAGCCACCTATGAAATCAACTGAAAAGGGACAATTGCCTTCATTAATGAACTTTTCAGAAGAGATCAGCGTTCATGATCAAGGTCTCACACAGGTTCCTCAAATATACCTTCTAATAATCTGGTAAATCAAAAGCGACTAATTGCAGAGGAAACAAAAAAGATAATTCCCTCAAGGAAGTGATTCCCCCCTCACTTGGGAGATTCTATTATTGCTTTATCAGAATCTATTCACTTGGGAGAACTTATGTACTCCTCTAAAGCTACTAAGATCTAATTGTTGTAACAAAACTCACTTGCATATTACATATGCTACATGAGCCATGGCAGTGTAGCCTACTGGTTAGAGCATTGTCCCGCTACACCAAGGTTGTGGGTTTGATCTCCAGTCAGGGCACAAATAGGAAGCAAACAATGAATGAATAAATAAGAGGAACAACAAATCTCTTCGCCTCTCCCCTCTTTCTCTCAGGTCAATACAAAATTTTAAAGATGCTCTATGCCTTTTTGTAGAGATTATCTACAAGACATCACATGTGTAAAAAATGATGGCTCAAGTGCATGTACCTATCAGCAATTGCATCAGAGCAATAATGCTGTATGCTGTGATTGTCAACTATAAGGCTCTATGCTGGAGCTCATGAAAATGAACTTAACATGGCTGCTGTCCCTACCATCCTGTGCTTTATAATCTGAAAGAGAAAATCACAAATAAAGATGAGGATCAATGTCTAACCAAACATTTAAATGCACCCATGCCTAGGTATTTACGGTAAGGTATAATGAAATATAACGAGAGTTATTGCAGATTATAGTTCCCACGATGCCAAAAGCAATACCTCCTATTCCAGATGCGCTTACAATGTGATCTTGACACACCTCCCATCCAGTGGTTTGGGGCTCTGTCCCTTCCTCTGGAAGCTGGGTAGACCTTGGTGGCCGCTTTGACCAATAGAGCATGCCACGAGTGACACTACGTGATGCCCAAGGCTGGATCACAGAAATGTCATACGCTGCCCTCTTGCTCGTTTGGGATGCTCTCTCTTAGAACGTGGTCACCATGTCCAAACTAGGAAATCCAAACTAGTTCGCATGGAGAGACGGATGGAGAACCCAGGGATGTGTATTTTGGCTGCGAAGCTGGCTGAGGTCCCAGCCAGTCTCAACCCCCAGACGTGAGGTAAAAATGACTCCAATGATTCCAGCCCCCAGCAGTGGAGTCAGCCCAATCTGGGCGTCCTCCCAGCTAAGATCCCTCACATTACAAACTGGAGACAAGCAGCGTGCTCTGTCTGAGCTCTTAAGCCATGGAACCCACCCGCATAATGAGTGATTGTTTTACACTCTGTGTTTTGGCAGCAATGATAACTGGAGCCATAAATACTAAGAGTATTGTGAAAAAGTTGTTGTTTTCTCTTTTCCATTCTTGGCCGTAGAGGTTGTGTGGTGGTCATAAAAGATGAAAACAACCAAAAGGATGACAAGATAGATGAGAGGAAGGAGAAAGAAAGGGAAATACAGGCTGAATTAGGATGCTTCAGGATATTTATACTTCTTCCAGTGTCTTAGTTTGAACTAATTTTAGTTCTCTTTATAATGCCTTGAGTGTTACGGGTAGAAAGTGGAGCAAGGTGTGAAGTAATATAAAGTTTGTGATGTCTATTTGTCTGTCTAGTGGGAAAATCTTTTTTAAATTAGCTTTTATTTTTAAGAGTTTTAGGTTTACAGCAAAATTGAGCAGAAAGTACAGAGTTCATATATACCTCCTGTCCCCACAACGTACAACCTCCCCCAGGGTGGTACGTTTGCTCCAATTAATGAAGCTACCTCGACCCGTCATTGCCACGCAGAATCCAGAGTTCCCATTGGGGTTCACTCATGGTGTCTTATAATCTATGGGTTTTGACAAATGTATAATGATATGTATCATACAGAATAGTTTTACTGCCCTAGAGATCCTCTGTGCTCTGCCTTCTTATCTCTGCCTCTCCCCTAGTCTCTAACAACCCCTGACCTTTTTTAAAAAAATTAAATTCTTTATTGTTTAAAGTATTACTTATCTCCTTTTCCCCCCACTGACCTCTCGCCAGCCACACCCACCTCCCAGCCCCTGCCCTCACCCCCTACTGTCTGTATCCAGTGGTTATGAGTATATGCATGCATACAAGTCCTTTGGTTGATCTCTTACCACCCCTCCCCCCATCCCTATCCCCACCTTCCCTCTGAGGTTTGATAGCCTGTTAGATGCTTTTGTGTCTCTGGATCTATTTCTGTTCATCAGTTGTTTATTATATTCCACAAATGAGTGAGATCATGTGCAAGCACTGATCTTTTAACTGTCTACATTCTCTTAGAGAATGTCATGCAATTGGACTCATAGTGTGTATCCATTTCCAACTGGTTTCTTTCACTTAGTAATATGCATTTAAAATGCCTCCATGTCTTTTTATGGTTTACATATAATTTCTTACTGTGACTTTTTTTTTTAAAGGCAGAATTTCCCTTCTCATCAAAATTAAAATAGTATAATGAAAAAAACAGAGACCCTGATGTTGGAAGGATCATGGTTCAAACACTGCTTTGACCATTTGCCAGCTGTGTGACCTTAGACAAATCACTTAGCAGCTTTTAAAAATAGGAATTAGAATAATGACTTCATACAAAATTAGCTTGAGGATACAATAAGATAAGGAATATACAGTGCTGGGTGAGACATATGGTTTGGAAAAAGAAAATTAGAAGACCCTGAAAAAAATCAGGACTTATTCTAAGCCTTTGCAGTGTAGGAGAAAGAAGGGCAGAAATTATTTAATTTGGGACGACTATGGATCTATACCAAGTATTTTATAGAAGATGAGAGAAAAGAGAATGAACATCTTTGTTTTCCGAATTGCCCACATTCGTACATTTGCTAATATAAGCAGGACCAGAAGAGTTAAGTAACAATTTAATGGCAACTATATTTAAAGGTTGTATTTTGAGAGATTATGGTTCGTGCCTGAGGATGTGCTGCAGATGGAGCCCAAATTCTCTTTCATTTGGGTTCCCTGTTGTGAACACTGAGACTTTCCTTGAGCAATAGTTTGCTGAGAGATTTTCCCAGCATTAAAGTTTCCCTTTTCTGAGGTGCCCTTTCTGTAGGATGGTCCTCACCTGGGAGAACAGAGTGGATTAGAGTAGCTCAAGATCCGGGCAGATGTAAACAGTAGCATCTCCTCTACTGGTACTGAGATCCAAGTCAAGCTCAGGTTAATGTGTTATTATTTTTAAATATTTCCTGAGGTCCCTTCCCCTCCCCTCAGGATTGCAGAAGAATGGCAGAAAAAGGCAGATGGTAATTCTTAGCCAAAGATCATGGCGTAAACCAAGGGATAGCCAGAAGAAACTCCAATATAAATCTTCATCTAGTGGCTAGAATCTGGATCCAAAATGGGAGACAAAGCTTGAGTCCAGAGTGCTGTACCTTCCTAAGACATCAGAAAAGGCCACAGGGAAAATGAGGTATATCTAGCATGCTTTGCAAACGGAGCTTGAGTTGTCTGGGGCTTACTCTTACTAGCCATGAAGAGAAAAGATGTGAATGTAACCAGGATGGGTTTTCATCATTTCATTCATTGGGTAGGTGGATGGGGGTGTCGAATTTAAACCAGAAGTAAAGGGTATATTTTCTGTACTTTATTTTGTATACATGCCTGTGTTCCCAGACAATGGAATGAAGTAAGGTCATTTTCCATTTGCATTCATCCTGAGTAATTCTATGGATGTCTTCCTACATATCTGAGGGAGACGAATAGGAATAAATAATCTTTTAATGGTCAGAGTCCTCTATTGGTTGTGGATGTCTATCTTGGTTATTCATTCTCCAGTATCTTTTACCTGTTCTTTATAGAAAATGTACTCCTTCATCTTCTTCCAAACTCCAATCTAATTTTCTCAGAATATTCTGATGTGGACCATGATCAAAACAAAACCCACCTGTGCTGGATTTGCCAGTGATAGTTACAAATAAAGTTTGACTTTCTGTGATGTACCTTTAAGAGGGGATCCAACAAGCATCTTTCAAGGTTTATTCATTTCCTTTGTGCCTGATAACTCGTGCAGACATCATGTAAACATTTAAGCAGTCCTTCCAACCAGAAATTATTTATATTCCCAGCCCCATCTAGTGTACCTCTGACTACAGCAATGCTTTTCAGAGGTAAGGAGAGATGTTTTTCTTATAGCCACTTGGTGTATTATCTCTGCTATTTCAATGCTTATTATAAAATGTGAAAGACAGAGGAATTATTGAAGGCCTGAGTTAGAATTAGGAGGACCAGAAAAAAAAATATGACAATGAGTACAAGATAAATAGAGAAAGGGTAGAAAACCTAGGACATGCCAAGATTTTGGATATGAGGGAAGGGAAGCAAAAGGCAAGATTCAAAGTTGATTCTTAGAAATTAGTTGGCTAGAAGAATGTTGTTGCCTTTACCAGAACAACAACAACAAAATGTCAGGAGTAAGTTGGTGTTTGGCTTAATTTAGAAATGTATTTAATTTACAAGGGACACATATAAATGGCAAGGACCAGGAAATGCTTGGGAAAAGGGAAATGTAATTGAAATCGGTGCAAAGCAAACCGGGGACTTGCTGTCACTTAAATTTTTTTTTTCAATTATAGATGACATTCAATATTTTATATTAGTTTCAGGTGACTCCTTGCCCCACCTCCTCCCCAATAAATCATGAATTTATTTCTCCTCACTGACTTTATTTTGATTCATCGCAATATATCTTTACCTGACAAGTAGTAAAGGTAGTTGTTTATTTGTTGATTCCTCCACTATAATGTAACTGCATAAGATGGACAGTTTCTGCTGTTTCCTACAGCCCCAGGCCCTAGAACATACCGTATTTTCCAGCATATAAAATGTCTGGGTGTATAAGATGACCCCCAACTTTTCCAGTTAAAATATAGAGTTTGGAATATACTTGCCCTATAAGATGTCACCTGGCATATAAGATGACCCCGACTTTTGAGAAGATTTTCCTGGGTTAAAAAGTCGTCTTATATACCGGAAAATACAGTAGAGTGGCTCATGGAAGACCCTCGTATGTATTTACTGAATGAACTATCCAAAAAAGGCAATCAATTAGAGTATGGAAGATGCTGATAACATTTCTAAGTGGGATTTGACTGAGTGCTTTGACCCTTTCCTTCACAAGGCCTTGAACAATAACAAAGAAAAGACCTTTGATGGGAGATCTAGAATGTGAGTTGATGCCTGGGTCCTCTGAGATTAAAGAAACTTTTTGGATACCCACAGGGAGAAACCACCACTGCAGTCTCGTTGGCCTAGAGGAGCAGAAGGAAAGAGGGGAGGGTATCTTTCAGCATCAAAATGACAAGGGTGAGAGAGTCATTGTATATAATAAAAGGCTAATATGCAAATTGACTGAATGGCGGAATGACCTGTCTCTATGATGTGCACTGGCCACCAGGGGGCAGACGCTCAATGCAGGAGCTGCTCCCTGGTGGTCAGTGGTTCCCACAGGGGGTTGCCGCTTAGCTAGAAGCCAAGCTCAGGCAGTGGTGGTGGCAGGAGCCTCTCCCGCCTTTGAGGCAGCATTAAGGATGTTCCACTGATGGCTTAGTCCAGCTTCCCACTGAGGGCTCCCAGACTGTGAGAGGGTGCAGGCCGGGCTGAGGGGACTCTCCCTCCCTCACCCCCCAACCTGGTGTGTAAGAATTCTGTGCACCTGGCCTCTAGTTCATTAATAAATGATATCAAGTGTTGCATATGTTGAGAACTCATAGAGAGACACAGTTTTCTCTCTGGTCAGTTTATAGCATCCAAAACAGAGGTCTACAACTGGGTAGAAGGTGATACAATAAACTTTTTACTTGCTTTGTCTCTTTGGAGGAATTTGCCTTGGGTCCCATGAAAACAATTTCAGGATTGTTATTTTTTATTTTTTTCCTTAGTGTTCCTACCTGCAGGATGGGTGTGTTTACGTTTGACCTATGGAGGCATGGGGTGGTCCAATTATTTTGTATTAGTAAAGTGCCATATTATTTTAATCACTATGATTTAACAGCATTAACAATGGCAGACGTTAGAAATTACCTAGTAAAAGAAAAACTGCTTTTTGAATAAATATTCTCTGCTAAAATATGTTCCCTGTTGTGAGTTTCCCTTTTATTGAAACCTTTTAATGATGAACACCGAGTTCAGGAAACCTAAAACTGCCTTTTTAAATACATGTTGACAGGGCGGCATTGTAATAGAAAACTGTACCTCGGTTATTAGCGACAGAGCCCCTCGTCAACACTCTCCCTGTGGACACAGAGCTGGAAAAGACCACGAAGGGAACATTGGAAAGGCAGTTCACACACAGCTACGCCTAAATATTCCCAAGAACCCCCTGGAAGACATGAAAGAATTGGTGTGGACCCATGAAAACAGAGTGCATATCGCTTATCTCCGCAGGTAAGGATCTCAAGGGAGCTTCTCCCCAGTGGCACGGAAGGAACTTAGAACACAACCAACCACAGGCCCAAGAGAACCGCCTCCCTCTCGCGTAGACTTACTTGGTGGCACCAAGTCAGCTCATGGTATGAGCTTGAGGCACTCGCTCTGGGCTGACATCCCTGAGTGGGATCTGAGCATTGTTTTTTTCTGTTTGGGAAAACACAACCCTTTTGAGGGATGGGGTGCGTTATCCAGTGGTTGCCAGAAAGATCACTAAAATGTGAGGCTATGGTGAAGCCACAGTGAATGGAAAGAGACTTCTTCCCTGCATCACTACAGATGCTTCACTCCCCGACCCTGTTCCTCGGGGCCTTAGGGTCTTATTTCGCACCTTTCTCTCCTGGTTGTACCAGAATCAGATCTTCAGGATGTTAAACTCGGAAACACATTCACATAGGCTCAAAAAAGAACGTGAAGAGCAATCCCTACCAGGGTGTCATAATAAATAAGACTTTTCTTTAATGAGAAGTCGTGTGAGTAATCACTTTAAGCTTTAGGGTCTAAAAACTTACAAAAATGAAATACAAGTTCCACCTGTTTTGCGTTGTTGCTCTTGTCTCTTCCTGCCAGTTCTCAGGGAGGGCAACCCCTTTCTACTGGGCTCTTGTATGGAACAGTCTTCTAATAGTAAAAGCCACTGCTTGGCCACATCCCAGGGAAGCTGAGAAGGAGCGTCAAGATGGAGGGCTTTGGAGTCGAAGACTTGGTCTTAGCTTGTGCTAAGGTGTATAAGTTTCCATATTCCCAATATTTCTGGCAATCACTCTGTATATTTTCCTCAGGACACAGAGAGGCGGGGACCAGCCTGGTCTGTGGCCTGTGAGTCTTAGGCATGAATGCAGGGGAAGGAACGGTCCAATGGAGTGAGCAGGAATAAAGACCCTGAGAGCTCAGCTTCCCGCAGGAGGAGGAGGACAGGAGGCCAATGCTGGTGGAAGGATTCTTTGGAGAGGAGAAGCTTAATGACTCCTCTCGGATGTGGCCAGGGCTGCGGGACACACAGGGACAGTTGCTGGCTTGAAGTGTTGTTGAGGTTCTTGGGGAAAGTGAGCAGTTTTTGTCGGATAGCATCCATTTCCTCAGGTTTTGGTCTTCGGCTTGAGGGCTGGGAGAGGTTTGGAACAGGCCCAGCGGCCAGTCCATGGAAGGCATGAAGGCGCTGTCAGCAGCATGGGAGTGAAAGCGTGTTGGGCAGCAGAGAGCATCCAGCCATGTTCGTTGCTTTCTCCAGCAAAGTGCGGCCACCCAGGACTGGGCATGGAGAAACTGAGTCTGAGCCTCATCGGGCATGGATGTAGGAAGGAAGAAAGGAAGGAAGGAAGGAAAGAAGGAAGGAAGGAAAGCAGGCTAAGGGTTCTAGTGGAGGGAGACCTTTAAATAAAGATTTAATATGTTTTTCCAGGAGAGAAGCAAGAGAACCAGGCGGGAGAGAAGATAGGGCCTCACAGTCAGGCAGATAACTTTGATACTGGCGATGCTGAAGAACCCTTCCTTCTCCCTGAGGAAGATGATCCAACTCAGCCTCCCTGAGGAAGGAAGTCAAGGAGGTCGATGAAGCGATGGTGATGAGTCAGAAAAGGATGCATCCGGACACCTTCAGTCCTCCCGGTGCAGAACATGACACCATAACTAAACATCGTAAAGGTACCTGGCCTGCTTTGTGCCATGTGGTTTGGACAGATTAGATTCACCAGTGTCTGGTTCTCCCCTGTGAGAATTGCTTTCCATTATACATGACACGCCTTTCCGTTGAAATTGAGGGCGGTTATTACCAGCTATAGGTGAGCTAGTTAGACATGATGGGGTATGTTTGTCAGCTGACCTCCAGAATATATTGAGAATGCACAGCCCATTTA
>JAAGEH010000018.1:5206335-5234904 GCA_011751065.1 Lasiurus cinereus | reverse complement strand
ACTCTATGCCTCTTGATAGTAACATCCTCATTTCCTTTTCTGGTAAATGTTTTAAATAAGATTTCAGCACCGAAGGAAATTAACCTTTAAATTAATTGTAATTATAAAATGCCATCGCTGATTTTTGTCTTCAGCCTAATTACCTTCTATTATTTAAACAAACCTCACCTCCTGCGAGCTTCCAGTTTGTTTCTCCTTCCCTCCCTGCGACAGAAGGCCACCCAGGCCTGGCCCTGGCCTCCCCAGCGGCCTCTCCACTGCAGGAACAGCCTGGTGCACCTGCCACCAAGGACTGAGGGTTTCCCTTACGCTCGCCTACCCACAGGGCACTCTCTCAGGGCCACATTCACGGTTTCGTTCTGCATACCTGGCGATCTGCCTTAGAGAGGCAGCGCTTAGTTCCCCTGCTGCTAAGAAGGAAATCGCTAAGCCCAGCCTCCCGTGTCCATTAGCTGCCTCTTCCAGAAGGAAAGCCCCACCGGGCATCATGAAGTGGGCACCCCCGCGGGCACCGTTCATTATCACAAGATGAACTCGTGAAGTGCGGTCTCCTTCCTCAGCCCCAGGGCTTTCAGAGTTCTGCCTCCTGTGTTCACACGCGGTCTGTTCTGTCTGGTTCTCATTTGTTCTTTGGAGGGGGGCTAGAGAGACACAGCAACTTTATTTTTTTCCAAGCCTGTAGATCTACACCTGGTGCTCAAAGCAACCTATTTTTTTTTTCTGCCACTCAGCTGCTTTCTTTCTCCTGTCGTTGTCAGTGCGAGCTCCAAGAGATGGGGAGGAAGCAGATACAGAACCCCCATTACAGGTGTGCAAAATGTGAAGAAGGAAGCAGAATGATCAGAACATCAGAAGGGGAGATTGTTCATGGCATCGTTTCTGTAAGTGTCACCACTTCCGTTCACATGCTCTGGCGTTCTTTTCTATTGAGGCTGATTATCACACGTGGGTATGATTCCTCCACGGGATGACCTGAGTGTTCTAAATGAACCCCCTCCTCCATGACACCCCTGTGGAAGGACTTCCTCTGCTGGTCTGAATATTGTCAACACTGATCTTTATAAACAAAGGTCTCAACATTGATTCCGTGGAAACAAGGGCCTGGCGTTTGCTTTTGTAACACATACACTAAGGTTAGAATCAAGGTCCCCATGGGATTGAATCCACAAAAGATAGAGAACGAATCACTTTCTTCCCCTCATATTTTTGAATTGGGAACATGAGCCTTATTTAAAGACGATCATGGTGCACATGTGTATGTGTGATGTGTGAATGTGTGCATCCAAAGCAGTGCGGTATAATGGAGGGGACATTCTGAGAAAAGGGGGAGAGTAAGAAGTAAGTGTTGAAGAATCAGACTCAACGTTGACCTGCATATCCAAAGTGAAAGACAGAAGCTCATTTCTTTTTTCTCTTCAATGACCACGAGAGGGAGCAATCTGACAGGAAGCTGAAAAAGAGAGCAGCGCTGATTTTGGGAGAGTGACTGTAAAAACCGCTCTGTCTCACTGCTGCGGAATGCTGTTGTCACTGACAGGAACTTGCATGTGACTGACAGGAGGCATATGTAAACGCGGGCATATGTTTCAAGGGTTGATCGTTTATTTAGTCTTTTACATATGACAGCATGTTTTTGTTTTTCCTTTTATTCCCTTGGAAAATGTCAAAAGGGGCTTTATGCTAATTGGTTATTCATTTAATTGGAATAAACTGGGGTCTAAGGAAATGTCACATTTCCTTGGCAGTTTCCATATACCGGTAGTCCAGGAAATGTTTGTGCAGAGCTGAATGACTTATTTATTTGATTTCCCAGATACTTACCGAGTCCTGCTCTCGGTAGGGGATATGTTAGGTGCTGGAGATATAACCGTGGTCAACACAGGTGTGGTCCTCAGTGGCATCCCTAACACGCTCTCACTCGGAAGGAGTCAATACGTGCTGTATCGGTGTCAAAAGCTCACAAGCTCAGTAGCTTGGACACATCAATTTACCCACATGGATCTATAAAGTTAAGGTGTTGAAATAGAGCCATAGGCCAGAGTTTCCCATCATTTAAAGCCCTACCGTATTCTGAGTCCAAAAGAAATCTTAAGTAGGACAAAAAGTCATAAAATTAAATAAACGCAGAGCTCCTGTGCTTGAGGGAGTTGGAAAAGAAGCAATTGGCACCTTCTACCTTGTCCCACTGCAGTTCAGAAGAGCGTGGCTAGAGAGATTAGCAGCATTAAAAGTTTGGGGCTCCAGTCTCGGATAATATGTGATTCTGTTCAGAGATGGGGAAGGTAATTGCATGTTTTGTTTTGGGAGGGAGGCTGGCAGATATGGACAATATTATTTCACCAAGTCACTTTCAGAATTGCAAAATGATGTTATAAAGAGACGATGAAAACAATAGTCTACGAGGCTTTCATTTAATTGCTTGAGTATGACACTTGAAAAATAAAATAGACACATAATTCTCCTAACTCTTGGGTGTCAACCTGACACCCAAGAAGTTGGCACTTTTAAAAAAAAACTGCTAATTGCCTGCCCCTTAGGTTATTTAGGTTATGTATATAGAATGAGGTATAAATAATAGGAAAGCAAGCGCAGGCTACCAAACAGATGTATGATGTGGCCTTAATCACCAGGTAGATCGACAGGAAGGAAGGAAGAAAGGAAAGAATGAAGACCAAGAGATATATAATATGCCAAAATTCTGAGAACCAATTTAGAATTGTGGGGTCATTCTATTTTTTTTTTATATCTGTATTTTCTATACATTCTGCAGCCAAAATGCAATCCTTTATAATCAGGAAGAAACAAATATTTTTAAATGGAGGAATAGCCTCACCTGCTCCGCCCCTCCTCCAGCTCCCTCACAGTTGGGAGAGTGTATGATTGTGCTCAAAGAATTGCATCCAAACTCAATGATCTTGACAAACAGAAAAAATGATCAAAACATACAGAATGGAGTTCAATACACAGATGCACAGGCCAGCAGGCTTTAAAAGAAAAAGATCAAACAAAAATAACAGAAAATTATTAGCCCCAGAGAAGTGAATAATTTCCTGTGGTTTGCTTTTCAAATGAAAGAGTCCATAAATCGATTGGGACTTTTATCCCAAGGCCAGTGGGTTTAAAGAATTCAGGACAGGTTTTTATGAACTTGTGCTTGGTTGGTTGGTTCCTGCATGTGTGCATCTATACCTAGAATTCATTTTTCAATACTTTTCAAAAAAAAAAGTTCCCTGAATATATTTTTAAAATGATATGCCATAACCTTTTCCAGATTATTTGAATATTTAATAACACATCAGATCTCTTTTAGAAAAGATAGTGTCTACTGAGAAAAATAGACCCTTTTTTAAAAAGAGGACTGATGTTTAGTTTTAGCTTAATTATGAAGCAAAAGGTGTATAAGAAAACATAATAAAAATTGAGAAATTAAATGATTTTTTCTCTTATAGATCAGTGATGTTTATCTAATGATGCTAATGAAGCAGAGACATACGTTCTTAGTCTGATCACTGAAGTAGGCATCTAACTGTGGTGCAGAACTGAGGGTTAAGTGAGAGAAGAGCTGCATAGTATAGAACAAAAGGCACATCAGACCAGGAATCTCAGAACATCTTATTTCTTCCTCACACTACTGTGAAAGAGAACAGGTCAAAAAGACCAGAGGTCATAAGAAAAACTCAGCATGGCTGGCACCAGATTGTGAAGTGCAGAGCCAGCCACAAAGACGGCCCAGCAAGGGGTGTCTGTTTTCCCAGAGAAAGCCTTTCCCCCTAGGACACATGGGTGCCTTTTCATGAACAAATATAAAACAATTAGAGGCCCAGTGTACGCATTCGTGCATGGGTGGGGTCCACCCTGAGCGGGGCCGATCAGGTCAGGCTGGCCAGGGGAAGGGGATGCAGAAGGTTGGCCAGCTGTCCCTACCCCTTGGTGGAACTCTTAGTCAAACTCCCAGTCCAGGGGACAATTTGCATATTAGCCTTTTATTATACAGGGTAGGCTGGGGTAGTTGTCACACTCACATAGGGTTCATGTGTCAAGGCGCACCCTCTGGAGCAGAGTCCCAGCTCTGTTTCCTGGCGAGGAGCTTCTAATTGGAAGGCACAGCACCCTGCCCCCAGCAGGAGGTGCTGACCCAGTGCTCCTGCTTGCAGACGGTAAGCATGGAGCCCAGGCAGACGGTGGCACTGTAGCCTGGATCCTCTTACCCACAGGAAGTCAATGGGACAGTGAGCCAAGGTGCCCAAATCTGTCCCACATAAGTATTTTCAAATATCTGGGAGCCACATGGTGTGTGTGTGTGTGTGTGTGTGTGTGTGTGTGTGAGTGAATATGGGATGTTATGAACTGAATTGTGTCTCTTCTCTTCCCCACTGTATACATTGAAGGCATTACCTCCCATGTTATTGTATTTGGCGATGAGGCCTTTAAAGAGGTAATTAAGGTTGAATGATGCCATAAGTGTGGGGCCCTAATTCCATGGGTCTGGGGATCTTATAAGAAGAAAAAGAGACACTGAGGCCATGTACACCCAGAGAAGAAAGCCCATGGGAGGACAAAACAAGGAGTTAGTGGTCTGTAAGCCAAGGAAAGAGGCTTACGAAGAAATAAAATCTGCCAACACCTTGATCTTGGACTTGCAGCCTTGTGAACTGTGTGGAAACAAGCTTCTGTTGGCTAAGCCACCCAGTTTGTGTATTTTACCACTGCAGCCTCGGGTGACAAGTATCTGGGGCCTGAGTGTCCCATCTTCCTGTTTGACACCTCTGCCTCCAGGGTGGCTGCTACCTCCCAGGAAGCCCAGCAGATGGCAGTGGCGTTCTGTGAGTCTGCACAGCCAGCTGCCTGGCAGGCTGTGCTCCAGCTTAGCTAATGAAAGGCTAAGAGATGTACGCTTCAAGGTCCAGGCTTTTTCATAGGAAAAATCAATAACTTTGCATTCAAATGTCCATATAAATATTCATCCAACGGGACTTTCGGAAAGCAAATGAGATACTGTTTAAAAGGAGAAATGAGGAAAACACAATTCTCAGGCATTTGACGTGCCTGCCATCTCACTTCTAGTTCAATGAGGGTTGATGGCTATTTCCTGTGTCTAAGTTTGAGTCTGAACCCTCTCTATTGCCCTCAGAGGTCTCTGTCTCTGGGGTTCCCTTGCCACACTTGCTGCTGAGGTCTGAGGTGTCAAAACAGAGCCCAGGCCTGGCCAGCCTCATATGGACACCAGGAACACTGTAATCTTCCAGTGGCCATACTTGGGCTGTTCTCTCACTCAGCACAGTTACAGAACCCAAACTGCTCTCTGTTCCTAACGGGGCTCTGCGGAGTGGAAACTTAACTGATTAGGCAGGCAGGTAGGTAGCACCTCCTCTGCACCCCACTCCTATCCGGATGCTTCATTACAAACCCACAGCAGGCAACAGCAGACACAGAGGCCCCGCCCTTCCCTGATGACTCAGACATTAAACCTATCCCATTCATCAGGGCTTACTTTCTGTGAGTACACACACGTGCATGCCTGTGTAGGTGTGTGTTTGAGTTTCAATAAGCCAGGATGCTTTTAAAGGATCAAAATAATTTACTCTCTGACAAAGTTACCAAAAACTAGACAGAAGTTTCAAACCTTTACCCTTAAGCATTGGAAGTCATGTGTTCTAGGCAGGGTCTAGAGATGAAAATACAAATGACCAAGACTCTGACACTAGATGAAAATATTAAAGGAAAGCACTACACTCAATACTCATAACTGTCTGGACAGAGAACTAGCCCACAGGAGCATCTCCAGCAGGCTGTTTAGTCGTGTGAAACTCTAAGGCAATTCCGCTTGGATATAAAAATAGGAAAAGTAATTCATATCTTGTCCACTGAGCAAAAAAGACTAAAGTTATAAAACTTGCCTGTGAGAAGATGGGTTAATAAAGGAAGATGAAGTATTGTGGTCAAAATACATATGAAGACATAAGCACTATTTTAGAGTCTCTGGGAAAATAGTGGATTAGATGCTTGAAAGAGAAACCTGATCTTCCAAAACATATTTGGTTTTGGCCCAAACTAGATCTAGGGCAAATTCCCTAAAATGTGTTTTCTGGAATTCTAATGCTCTGGAATATTAAGATTTCTTATGAAAAAGCATTCTGTGTTTAGATGCTTGGGACGTTATTATACTTTTAATTTTTGTAAATTGAGGTCTTAACAGCTACAAAATGACCACTGGCTGATCCCAAGTAAGCCCTAGCTCACCTAAAATACTGGAGGCGTTAGATAGCCTCAAACTATAGTCTCTAATAGTCCAGTGAACATGCACTTCACAAGGTGCCATTTTTAAAGTTAGCTAGCTAGTACTAAACCTGCTCAGCCTGCCTCGCCCATTTCTTTAGATGAAAAAAACACACCAAAACACCACAGTAAAGGTGCTTGCCCACAGTTTGCTCTCTCTCTGCCTTGTGACCTACCCTGGCGCTTTCTCTGTGGCCCTATGTGGCGTGAAGTGTTCTCCCCAGGACACTATCCTATCTAATAAAGAGGGAATATGCTAATTGATCCTCACGCTGTCACAAAGATGGCAGCACTCACAGCCAATAAGGAGGGAATATGCTAATTGACTGCTCTGCCCTCAAAGATGGTGGCATCCACAACCAATAAGGAGAGAATATGCTAATTGAGTGCCATGCCCTCAAAGATGGAGGCGCCCACAGTCACAAGATGGTGGCGCCCATTCCCTCAGCCCTGCCAGGGCGCTTGTCTCCAGAGTCCCCCAGTCCCCTCAGACTCCCTGTGGCCCAGGGCCAGCCCAAGGCACAGGCAAGCCTCCGATGGCAGCTGCCCCACTGCCCAGGGCTGCCCAAGGCTCAGGTAACCAAGGCTGGTCAAGGCTTGTGCTACCAGCAGTGGCAGCAGCAGAGATGTGATGGGAACATTGCCTTCCCCTCACCACCAGGTCACCTCTTGCCTCTGAGGGCTCCTGGACTGTGAGAGGGGGCAGGCTGGGCTGAGCGATGCCCCATCCAGTGCATGAATTTTCATGCACTGGGCCTCTAGTGAGTATAATAAAACTGCAAAATTATTTGTGGCTTTTCCCTGTGATCTGTGTTTGGCCTCATTATATATGTCATCCAATGTAATATGGCTCTATCATGGATTAAGAAAAATTGAATATACTTCTTTATTACAGTGGTCACAAAAGATGTGAGTATGTAAATGTACATTCTAAGTTTCCAGTGTCAAACTTATTTGGCTTTGGAATCTATTTTTGAGCAGTATCTCTTATGGAACCAGCATTCCTAGGGTCCCCTCTGGGAGATACTGTTCTAGAGAGATAGTGATTATCTGTCTAGGCGACTTGGCATGTCAGTATTTTCTGAAGTAAAAAATGCACTGGTGTCATTGTGAAATGAAACCAATCATTATAGCCTAAGGAACTCAACTCTCATATGAAATTTAACCTGTAGACTTTCCTTTCATTAAAGATTTGGCACAAAAACACTGCATGGTAATATCTGAATGCACTTCCATAGTTTGTGGGGTCCATTCATTAAAAAAATCTATTACCCTTCCTAACTTAGAATACATCTTTTGTGCACAAGACAAGTACTGATAGATGTATTCTTCTCTTGCATATTCATTAGGCATCTTCATCTCAACCTGTTCAAGTGGAACACGTTTTCCCATTCCCATTCTATTTTCCTCAGGTGACATTTCCATGTACCCATTCTCTGATATCAGAAACCCAGGAACCTATCAGTGTCTTTATTGTCCCTTACCCCGTACGACCCATAGCCCAGTAATCACTTGGATTTAGCATGTCTCCTGTCATATCTATGCTGTCCCTCTACAACATGGTCCAGAACTCATAATCTCGTATCTCAGTCATTGACATGAAGTCTCTACTCTGTCCCACTGCTTCTGGTCTTCCCTTCACACTGACACCACTGTGATTTTCCTGAAGTACAAATGTGATTATATTATTCTGTTTTTATAAGCTACCTGCCAATTGATTTGCCATCATGTTATACAAAATAAAGTACAAATTCCTCACTCTGTCACACCATTTTTCTACTGTCTCATCCATGCTCTCTTTTCTAACCTTCTCTGGATGCCCACCTCTAGCACAAGACACAACCCAGTCATATTAACCTGGCTTCTGTGCTCCCGACATGACCAGCTATGAGATGCCTTGGTGCTTCCTCATCACCTTACTCCCACATTGGCTACCCTATTCATCTTTCATCTTTTCATCTTCAAGACCAAGCTCAAGAGTGTAAGAGTATCCTTCTCTATAATGAATATCCTGGTCTCTTTCCTATAACCCCCACCCCCACTATGCACTTTGGGGGGTTTTCTATTTATTTGTCCACGATTGCTTCTTCCTACCAGATAGTAACTTTCTAAAGGTAAAAGATTGCGTGCTACCAATCTTACTAGTAAAATCTCCAAAGCCTCACAGAGCACTTGACACGCTGAAAAATGTTTTACAAATGCTTTTTTAGCAAAAGGGCCATCATTTCCTATCACACATAAAATAATATAAACTATGTACTGTGTGTTCCTCAAGTCATCCTGTAACAGAGCAGTGAATTCTCCACCTTTTTCCCTCTGTCTCAAAACTCCATCATTATGAATATTTTTGGAAACCGAAAAGAATGAGTCCCAATTTTGATTTTTCCTGAGTGCGTGCATTGGCAAGTATCTGGGATGGCACTCAGAGAGACTCAAAGCCTTTTCCAACCACTCTCTTTCAGATCCTTAGGTGGCCAGGGTGGAGGGACACCTTGTATCTGCTGTTTTTGGAAGAGCAGAGGACAGTGGAGCCACTCGAGGCTCGCAGGAGGGCACCCCTGTCTCCACTCTGGACCAAGCAATAGGACTCAATGCTGAGACTCAGACACAGAGTTCTAGCCACTTGCATCCAAGAGTAGGAATAGAAAAGAAATATAAAAATTTTCTTTCCTCAAGACAAACGTCTTGAATTAATCCGAAGTTCATTCTTGTGAGAGTTTTAGTAACTCTTGCTGATTGCAAAGGCTGGTAGTCCTGGGTAACACTGATTAGTTATCCATACCTAATAAAAGGTTTCTAAAAACAGAACGGTCAAGTTAACCAATTTTAAAAACCACTTCCATCTCCAGCTTCCCCTTCCTATTTCCTCTCTGAATTGTTATGAGATCTTAACAGCCCTTTCCAATAAAAGAGAAATATGTTTTCAAAATGAATCCTTCCCCAATTGTTTTGATCTCCTCTATACTTTTATGAAAACACTTGAGCCCTATGGATACAAAAGGCTTATCGCCTGTTCTAATGATGTGTTGGGGGATATTGTGTGAGAACGAGTAAGGCTAGGCAGGAGGCAGTAAGGAAGATGCTTTGAACTCGAAAGAAACAGAATAGAGCTTTAGTACTTACAGCTGTCCTCTTCTTCAGTTATACATTTCACAACATAACAGGCGTAGATGAACCCTGCCAGCTGAAACAAAACAAAGGTGCTTTAGACATGAGGCAAAGGCAGCAGGACTGGTGCTCGCTGGGGGAGTGACTTTTCAAAGGCACAGGGTTTACAATTAGATCTAGTGTTCCAAGATGGTCCATCAGACGGGATCCTGACTTCAGTGTGGATTCCTGATTCCAGTGACGTCTATCTGCCCGATAAAGAAATATTTTCCTCTGGCCTGCAATTATGTGTAAGACTTGCTAATTGCCAGACAATCTAAAACACGTTATTGTAGATGCAGGAAGAGGAAAAAAAAATTATGGCCACTCATTAATGCAATAACATTTGCATTTGTGCCAATCAACTTCTAATTGACTTGCATGAGTCACCGACGAGCATAAAAATGTTTTCAGGGGAAAATGGTAAGGAGATTCCATGCTATGCTGCCTGAAGACTCTATCAGTAAAAAAGACCTCTTATTTAGACCTTGACCAGGCAGACCAAGTATAATTAGGATGAGGTGGACACCCGTGGGTGAGTAGTATCCCAATGCACTACAGCGAGGACTGCACACATCACATTGTCCTTGCTGAAGCGTACCACAAAACGGTCCCTATGGGCAGGCAGGTCTTCATGGACTGAAATGGGTCCCTGTCCAGGAGCATGGCAAAGTCCTGTGGTATCTACCCCTTCGATTGTATTCCCTCATCTCAGTCTCTTTATTTAGTCAACTTAGGAGCACTGCTGGGAGGAAGCAAAACCAATACCCTTCCTGAGAAGTGGAAAAATTATGACCCCAAATGATTCAGTTTAATCATCTTTAAAAGTATGTCCTCAGAACGAAGATGAAGATGATTCACGATGTCGTTTCAGTAAAGGGTTGAGTCCTGATCCCCCAGGACAGCATGTGGTGTGGGGAAAGGAGGGGCCCTTAGGTAAGGCTGCAGCCTCCCACCCGAAGCTGAGCAACAGGCCGCCCTGCGTGGTAAGTAAGCTTACTGAAGATCCTGTATTAGCTGGCAGCGATCCTTCTGGAAGGTGTGAGCGGAGGATTTTAAGTTGGATGGGACACTGATGGTTGTGCAATGAGCACAGAACTATTTGGAGACAAACGGGGGGAGTGCGGGGAGGGGTCCAATTAAAGGGAACTTTAGAAAATCTCTAATGTGGGTTTGAAGGAGAAAGTCCGAGGCAACACTATCAAACTCTCTCCCAAAGAGAATGGGCAGAAGCAGTGACCCTGCTGGGGGAGGAATAGATGGGAGAGAAGACTGTGCAACATGTTCTTCAAGGGCTTTTATTTTCGGATCCCCGATGAGAGGGAATGTGTACCCCCACTCCCCCCTGCAACCCCCAAGGGCAGTATCTGAGCCAGTGCACAGAATAAACAGCTAAATAACGATACCACTGATGTTGTATTAGCAGAGTTAGTTTTTTTTAAACCATAAATCAGCATTTTTTTCATTGAATTATATGTTGCTATTGGCAATAAAATATGTGATGATAGTAAGAACTATTTTCTTTCTTTTTTTAAAAAAATATATTTTATTGATTTTTTTTTTTTTTACAGAGAGGAAAGGAGAGAGATAGAGAACTAGAAACATCGATGAGAGAGAAACATCAATCAGCTGCCTCTTGTACATCCCAGATGTGCCTGCAACCAAGGTACATGTCCTTGACTAGAATCGAACCCGGGACCTTTCAGTCCACAGACTGACTATCCACTGAGCCAAATGGGTTTCGGCAGAACTATTTTCTTATATAATAGAATCATCAGGATCATTGTTTTTATGGGATTGACCTTTCAAGTACAGGGTATTATTAAAAACCAGTGTCTCCCATTTGATGTTAGCGAAAATTTTGATTTGACCCAAGTCATAGGGTGATTTAAGCCTTTTCACGGGTACTGGAAAAATAGATTATACTAACACTTCTTAATTTTTTATCCACCAGGACCCATACAAATGCTCTAATCATTGAGTATCCTGGCCACATGGATACTCTGTCATTGGTACTTGGATATGATTATAGGTAGGTAAAGAGGCAACTGTTTGTTTAAATGCCCCAGTCATGTCTATAGCTCCTCCCCTTTCTCCACATGAAGTCCTTACCACCTATGGCTAATCGCTACAGATTTATTAATAATTTATGTCTTCTTTTCAGTTTTAAATACTTGTTACTTGAATTATCTATAAAACAACTTTCTTTTTTTTCTTTCTTTTTTTTTTTTTTTTTTACAAAATCACAGATTTTCTTTTGATTCTTACTATTTCATCACTTTTGGAGATAAAAAATGTAGGTAAGCAACATTGATAGATTCAGGGCCAAAAAACTTTAAATTTCCATTAAGCTCCTAGATTATTAACTGCACTACTCTCCCAGAATTCAGAGAAGGCACTGTATTCTGCTTACCAGTGATCTTTTAATTGTATTTGGTTGCATTCTTTAACTATCAAGGGAGCTGCTTTGATAGAAAAGTAAATCCTGCTGCATTTCATTACAAAAGCTTGCTGATTAAGAGAACTTTAGCTTTTAAATTGGTCTCCACTAAATACAAATGAAAATTTGTTTTTCCCAAATTAATCAAGATTCATAAACCTCTGTTATCTTCTAATTTTCCTACACCATATCAATTTCCAATTAATTTTTAGTCCCTCATGGTGATTTATAAATCTCACCTCCAGAAGAGGGGTTTCAAATCATTTCTGACAACTCTGTCTCCTGTAATGTGCAACTCTGCTAATTTGCTACCTGGGCTGCAAAGATGCACTAAGCCAGGATTTCCAAGCTCAGCATCATTGATATTTTGGGTTAAGCAATATTTTGTGAGGACTCTTGTGCATCACAGGATGTTTGGTAATATCCTACCATCAAGACAGATGACCTTTGGGACAATAAAAAATGTCAGCAGAAATTGCCATATATCCCTTAAAGGGCAAAATTGCCCCCCGTTAGAACCACTGTTTTGGATACCATCCCATCCTAAAGGAATTTGCAATCTTGAAGCAAAGATGCACACGTAATTGTAATTTGAAGTACATTGAGAGAAGTGTCAGAAGGAAGGAAAAAAATGGAATGTCCGCCCTGACCGGTCTGGCTCAGTGGATAGAGCGTCGGCCTGCGGACTGAAAGGTCCCAGGTTTGATTCTGGTCAAGGGCATGTACCTTGGTTGTGGGCACATCCCCAGTAGGAGGTGTGCAGGAGGCAGCTGATCTATGTTTCTAACTCTCTAACTCTCTCCCTTCCTCTCTGTAAAAAATCAATAAAATATATTAAAAAAAAGAAAGGGGAATGTCTACTCAGTGATTACTAAAAAAGTATGATGTTTTTCATGGAATACAAACCCTTCCTAATGTTATACTTAGCTCCCCTTCTAGGCTCAATTTCCGCCACTCCTAGTCTCAAAACTGATGCCAGTACTGAGCTGTTCGGTGGTCTGCTGAAATACATCAGGTGGTTTCCCTCCTCTGTTCTTTAACTCATTGACCCATTCCACCAACCAAGCATGTGAATGCCCTACGCCTCCTCCCTCCCCTGCCTCTCCAGCCCTGCACCTTTGAACAATTCTAACTCATTCTTGAAGACTGAGTTCAATTGCTGTTTCCCTCAAGAGCTGGCAATTAATTATCAGGGTAAGGTGTAGATTGACATTTTGGAGATAAACCTCAGGAGATAGAAGGACTCTGAGAGAGAGAAGGAGAAGATATCTTTCCCAGCAGATCTCAGAAAAGCTCTGGGAAGGTGATAATTATTTAGGGAGGAGCAAATGGCCCAGCTTGGAGAAGTTTGGGCAACGGGAAGAGTGGTGATGGTGTCCAAAGCAGTGATTTATGTTGCCATAGTAAATCTGAATACCTGGAGTTAAAATACAATGATTAATTTTGTTCCTTTTTAAAAGGTTGGCTAGAATAATAATGAAAGACACTATACTAGGCACTTATACAATTATTCACTTTGAAAAACTCAAAGTATTCCAGTTGTTTTAACCTTTGGCATTCAAAGCTGAGCTAAGCCTAAATCTGTTTCTTTTTATCATCTGTTCACCTTGATACATCTAATATGATTTGTACATTTCTAATTCACCTGATAGGTAATTACATATCATCGTGATATCATTAATGGCTGAAAGGATATATTCTCTCTCTATAACTAAATCAGGTTGAATTACTTTTTTTAAAATCTACAAACCAAATTATGATGGTATATCCCATAAATTCACTTAGAAGCTAATAGATAAGAGGTAATTGAAGTCTATTGGTAAGTATTTTAAAAGATTCAATTGTAGTAATTGAAGGTGTAACAACCTTAATGTCCAAAATTCTATCATTTGGACTTCTGTTTCCAGGAAGTTGGAATAAATGTACTGTTCTGTAACTCCCCCACGAAATACAACTAAAACCCCTGGGCATTATATATACTGAGTGGCCAGATTATTATGATCTCTGAACGATGCATGAATTCATGCATGGATGGGGTCCAGCCGGCCTGACCAGGGAAGGGTCATGGGCGGTTGGCTGGCCTGCCTGCTGGTTGAACTCCTGGTTAAGGGGACAGTTTGCATATTAGCCTTTTATTATATAGGATATAGACTGAGTGGCCAGATTATTATGCGTTCAGAGATCATAATAATCTGTTCCTATATAACAAATGTAGGAAGACTCTGAAAGGCAGAAAGAAGGTAGGTTGGCTAGGAATCTTGGAACCCAAGGGGGAGCCTACTGACAGTTTATATACTGTATGATTATATTTTTAGAATATTCTTGACATGACAAAATTATAGAAATGAGGAACAGATTTGTGTTCAGGGACTAAGGCAGGTGGTTGATTACAGGGAAGTCAACCTGAGGGATTTTTGTGGTGATGGAACTGTCTGCAGGTGACTGCATCCATGTCAGTATCCTAATATTGACGCTGTGCTATAGTTTTGAAAGATGTTTCCATAAGGGGAAACTGGGCAAAGAGAACATAGGATCTCACTGTATTTTCCTGCACAATTGCTTCTGATTTATACTTTTCTCAGATAAAAGTTTAGTTTAAAGATTATACATTTCAGTGTACTATTATTTATGTTCAACACTTTTGTATTGTAACTTAAAGATTTTAAATACATTTAAACAGGGTTGATATCCTTGTTTTATTATCTACAAAGACATATTTTAATTCAGAGCCCTTAGACCCAACTGAAGTCCACAATTGTTTTTGATGTTGATACAGTATCTAATCATTACTCAACAATTGGTGCTGGCAAACACTACTTAAAAAAATTCTACAATTATCTCATTCTCCAACGTATTAGTTCTATAATTCATTGAAATCAAATAATCTTTTTTTGTTCTGAATTCATAATTCAGATTCTATAAACCCATCCTTTTTGTAGTATGAATTTAAACCGATAGATATTATGCCCTTACTGAATATACTTTTAAGTTGTAGATATCTTACGTGCTCTTTTGCATCTTATTCCATTTATATAATTTGACATTGTTTCAGCAAAGGATTCTGTTATGATTATATCAGAGCTACTAATGAAGGTCTTTAATATCAATTTTTAATGGGGTTGATGTATCATCTCTGGTGTCTACCAGGTTGTTCTGATCCCATACTATTCCACTGGTTAGACTATTAGGGAGCAAGCTGCAAGTTTTTTTTTTTTTTTGCTACGAATAATCCAGGTGCAGGCATCAATCTACAATAACTCATGGAGGATTACCTTTAGGGCTATTGTGAACGTTCACAGCCTACTGAGTCAGAAAAGCTTTTCAGAGGATCAGAAACATATCTTAATACCAGCCTTTAGGTATTGTGCCGCATCATCAAGCACGACTGTATTCAACATTTTCTAAAAGGTTAAATAAAAGTAGATGCACAGGCAAACCTGTATTATCTACTTAATGCTGGGAAATGGCCTGAACCAAATGCCAGCGCTGGCTTCACCAGTAATTCCCATTATAAATTGGCCTCTGGAAACTGGTAGTTTTTTTTTTCAGGGCAACTTACCAAGAAGTTACCCAAGTTCAAAAGAGTCTAATGTTTGAGTAAAGTTGGCAGAGCAGGAGATATTCAGGCAGGGTGAAAGCCAACCAGTAAAAGTCAATTGTCATCATGGCTAACAGCTCTCTCAGAGCTTAAATATCATATTAACTTTAAAAACTGTTTTGAGAGAGTCGTTCAAACATTCTATACCATAAGAAAGTTGGGAGGGGATAAAAGAAATAGCTTATCTAGTTCAATAGAGTCACAAGATGCCTTCAGTGTGTGAAGTAGGAGCCATAATGGCACTCCTTAATCAAAAGTGTTCATTGAAAGGAACTGACATTATGTTATACCCCTAAAATGAATACAGTTCTATGTCAGTTACATCTCAATTAAAGAAAAGGGAAATGTAAAAGCCAACCTATCAACATACCCTACCATTTTAGGAGTAAAACTAAATTTAATATTGTATAAAAGTCACATATAATAGGGACTCTGATTGATTCATAATGATACATTTGAGAAGGAAAGTGCAGCTTTAAAATGTTCTGTTGAATGTAAACAATCAATATTGCTGGGAAGGAGTTTCCAATGAAATAAGTACATAATGCCTTTGTGAGCCAAGGATACAAGTAACATAATTTTGTTCAGAGATAATAGGGAAACTAAAGCAAAATTAATTCTACTACTAAGACATATGCAAAAGTAAACTGGTACATCTTAGGTATGTCAACATTAATAGACAAGATGAAAAATTTCAGTGGGTGGAATGTGCGGTTCCAAAGATGATGGTAGAAATACAGGGCCACATTTTTATGAAGATACCAGGAGGGTTGTATTGGAATATAGTAGCAGAAATAACTAATGTTAAAAAAAGATGCTAAAACTATATTAACATTTTTTTTCTTTTTCAAGGGTGCTTGATTAGAAGATAAGGAAAATGTAGAATATATATTTCACCTGTGTCTGCAGCATATACTACAACACCATATTTCAAGAAAACCAGAGAGGAATCCAAGATGGCGGCATAGGTAAACACCTACACTGCTGCCTCGCACAACAATTTCAAAACTACAACTAAAAGACAGAACGGACATCATCCAGAACCACAGGAAAGCTGGCTGAGTGGAAGTTCTACAGCTGGAAGGAAAGAGAGGGGCTCACGGAGACCCAGAGGAGCTGCAAAAAGCTGAGGTACGGAGACGCGCGCTGAGAGAGCGGTGCCGGAGTACCTGGCTGGCTTTCTCTGGCTGGAGGGAAACGGAGACTCCCAACGGCATTGAACCCCTTATTTTATGACACTAAACCCCAGATCCAGCGAAACTCATACGGGGGGAGTTTGGACTGTGAAAAGGGAGAGGTGCATGGAAATTTAGGGGAGTCGCAGAAGATCAGGTCTGGTCTCGCACGCGCACGGTGCTGCGCGGAGGACGGATTGCTGATTGTGCCGCTGGCTTTCGCGAGTGGGCGGGAGACAGACCCTCCCAACTGCGCCACTTCTAACTACACTAAACCCCTGTTTCGGGCGAAACCCTGGGGACCTAGACTCTTGTGGTCCTGGTGCGCAGGGGAGCCGGAGGGGCAGCGGTTAGAGGCCCTGCGGGTGCGCGAGCGCACAAGGACCGCTCCAGCCATTACCCAGTCACGTGAGACTCAGGGGCCGTGGAGGGCGGGGCCGACTGGAAGGCAAGGCGGTCCCTTAAGCCCTGAGACTCCGCCCATCCCAAGCTCAATAGAGGCTTCTGCGGCTTTGCATCTGGTATCATAAGGCTGAATTCAACACAGAAGTTTCCCCGGCATAGTGAAAATGCCGAGACAAGGGAAGGGAGCACAAACAAAAGAAATGGAGAAAAAAAAACGACTGGATATAGAGTTCAAAACCACGCTTTTAAGGTTTTTCAAGAATATGCTAGAAAAATTCGATAAATTTAGTGAGACCCAAGAGGAGATGAAAAAGGACCAACTAGCAATATAAAAGAGCCAACTAGAGATGGAAAAGGTCCAACTAAAGATGATAAAGGACCAAATAGAAATTAAACATACACTGACTGAAATAAAAAATATTATACAGAGTCCTAACAGAGTCCTAGAGAAAGGCAAGAATCAAGTAAAAAATTTGAAATATAAAGGAGCAGACAACATTCAACTGGAAAAGCAAGAAGAGAAAAGTATCCAAAAATGTGAACATAATGTAAGGAGACTCTGGGACAGCTTTCAGCATACCAACATCAGAATTGTGGGGGTGCCAGAAGAAGAGAGAGAACAAGATACTGAAAACCTTTTTAAAGAAATAATGACTGAAAACTTCCCACATCTGGTAAAAGAAATAGACTTACAAGTCGAGGAAGCACACAGAACCCCCCCATATAAAAGGAATCCAAAGAGGACCACACCAAGACACATCATAATTAAAATGCCAAGAGCAAAAGAGAAAGAGAGAATATTAAAAGCAGCAAGAGAAAAACAGTTTATTACCTACAAGGGAGCACCCATACGACTGTCAGCTGATTTCTCAACAGAAACGATGCAGGCCAGATGGGAGTGGCAAGACATATTCAACGTGATGAATAGCAAGAACCTACAACCAAGAATAATCTATCCAGCAAAGCTAACATTCAGAATTGAAGGGCAGATAAAGAGCCTCACAGATAAGAAAAAGCTAAAGGAGTTCATCAACTCCAAACCAGTATTATATGAAATGCTGAAAGGTACTCTTTTAGAAGAGGAAGAAGAAAAAGGTAAAAGCCAAAAAATTATGAACAACAAATACATATCTATCAACAAGTGAGTCTAAAAATTAAGTGAATTAAAAATTTGATCAATAGAATAAACTGGTGAATATAATAGAATCAGGAGCACAGAAAGGGAGTGGACTGATAATTCTCAGGGGGGAAGGGGTGAGGGGTATACAGGGAGAGACTGGACAAAAATCATACACCTATGGATGAGATCAATGGGAGGGAGCTAAGGGCAGAGGGAGGGGTGGGAGCTGGATGGAGGGGTGCTATGGAGGGGAAAAAAGAGAAACAAATGTAATAATCTGAATAATAAAGATTTAATTAAAAAAATACATATCTATCAATAAGTGAATCTAAAAATCAAGTGAATAAAAAAATCTGATGAACAGAAAAAAAGAAAACCATAGTGAGATGCCATCACCAGAATATGTATGACAGTCACCCCTCACTGTCCTCCCCTGAACAGATGACCTATTCAGTGGTCCACTCTGTTGACTAATGAGTTTGCCTACCACTGACCTTTGTGATCACTTCACCTCAGATATGTTAAATATAAAATATACATGGAGACTATGCACTGGATCGCTATCTGTTTAATGACCTGAACTCTGGGAAGAGCAAAGATGAAGAGATCAGTTTAGAATTGGAGGAACACTTCCATAGGCATGCTTTAGGTATCTCACCTTAAGCCCTCTTCTCTATGACATTTCAAACTTCTTGAGGAAAACCAACAATGGTCTGAGCATCAAATTTCATAATTACATAGAGGATGCCTAAATGAGCAGAGTGGTCCTAGGCTGTCCAAAGAGAATTACTGTATCTAAACGATGGAGGTGAGTAGCTCTGCTTCCTTCTGGTCTTGCCAGTCAAAATGCTGACAGTGCTCAGTGTTGGTGCCACAAATGAAAAGAGACACCTAAACATAGTTGTAATCATACTGAAGAGAGATAGAGAAATTATGAGTAAAATCCTGGCTCATAGAAGGTTCTCAATAAACATTTTGCTGCTGCTGCTGCTGACAACTATGACAATGATGATGACAACTATGACAACGATGATGGAGAATCCTCTTTACAAATAGATGGTTAACTGCTTCCTGGGAACATCACTGAAAACCAGATGACCTATTCAGGGGTTGGCATAAGGCGGCTCGTGAGCCACATGCGGGCAGTTTGCCCATCTGTTAACTAATGAGTTTGCCGACCACTGACCTATATGATCAGCTCAGATATTTTTTAAATATAAAAAATGAATAAATTATAATTGTTTAGAAATCGTCCATTTAGATGTTTTCTGTGGAAATAGGCAGTCAAATTAGCATTTGTCAAAGGACAAAGTGAGTACCTCAACCCATGCTAGATTAATGAGTATCCTGTATTGTTCCATGTTTAAGTAACTCTGATGAAATATAACAAGCCATTCACTATTCGGGGGATAGTGAATAAGACATTATCTTTGGTCTCTAAGATTCTGTCTTAACCACATCTCTATAGGAGTTGGGAGTCTTCTAGGATCCCTGATGGGGCATCAGACATTTCTTCCAATTTCATCTGAAGATATTAAATAGATTAGAACCCATTAGAGACCTTTCTGAACTGGCCAATTAGCATCTTCTCAACTAAAAGCTAACTTCCAGTTAAGTGATTCTTGACAGAAATACAGCTGAAAATCATGTCATAAAAATCTCATCAGGCTAACTACATGTTGACCTCCAACTCTTTGCTGACTTTATGGATGTTTAGGTTATGCTTGGAAACACAGACTATGCTTTCATAGTCCAGAATCTTTGGTCTAAACTGATTGGCTATGTTACTGGACATAAGAAAAAGTTAATGCTGCCCAACGTTGATGAATCTTAAGAAAACATTTATTCTTTTGGCCGATGAGTGCCAGAAGAGGTGATACATGATAAATTCATCATTATAAAAAATAATTTACTCACATTATATAAAAATGGTATCAATAAGAATAGAAAAATAAATAAAAAGGAGACATTACTAACTGTACTGAAAAAGAAAAAAATGAAATAAAAAGGACACAGTAGCACATACCAGCTAGAGAGAAAAGTTGCTTCAAAAGGTTATAGTACACTTAAAATAGAGTTAAATAGGAACCTTAGAGCAATTGGTCTCTTTACCATGCATCCTTGGGAATAACGTTATGCTCAATGAAAAAGTATTGTATGTAGCATCCAATGAAGCTTATCTCTGAAGCAGAATACTAGGTGTAATATGTGGCAGAGGAAGATGAATGCTTGTGAAGGCAGCAACAGAAAAAGAATCCCCAACGGGAATAAGATATGGATTGGGGATGACACAAATTTGAAGACCAGGTTTTCCCAAAACAATTTCAAAAGGCACAAAACTGAATCAAAGTGTCACTTAAAAGGCTTGTCAACTCTATCCATGTGTAGCAATAAAATCTAGTTGGATTGAGTAATTTTGGAGTCAGACCTTGGCTATGATTGGCATTCTTCACAAATCCTTTCTTCTTTTGTATCCGAGCTTCCTTATTTTCAACCTAAATCCCAGATTATCTTCTTCCCACACAATTTACAGCAATATGAGAGTAAAAGACGCTGTGTCAACCATCTCATAATGAAAGGGATTCATCAATTACTGATAACACAATTATTACCATTTGGGAATATATAAACCAGGAAAAATGCAACTGCATTTGTGTTTTACTTTTTTTATTTTTCAATGTTTAAACCTCAAAACACTGATTGCCTAACTAACCCTGGCAATAACTGGAAGATAGAAAAGGAAAAACCAGCGATTAGTGTTTAATATTCAGGTAATAGCTAGCATTGTATGCGTGCCCATTATATTACGAGCATATGCTAAAACCTTTATAACTATTGTTCTACCTATTCTTTCCAGATCCAGAGTATTTCTATCATCACCTATAATTTATAAGTGAGATAAGTGAGATTTAGTGAAATTAAGTGATGTGCCAAGATTAAAGATACTTAGGAAAGTACTTCAATCTATGCCTACAAACCTAAAATTCTATGTTTTTTTTTTCTCCAAACACAGTATTGTTAACTTATCAGCTGGTAAAACTATCTACACTCTACCATGAAGGCAACACGAGGTTGCAAAAATCTGAGTAAATTCAAATTCAGAAAAGAAAATTTCTAAAATGAATTTCACCTCGTTTTCCAAGTTGGAAATTAGGATACAGATGATAGTACTGAGCTTTGGATTAGCACAGCTTGGAAATCAGCAAGAAACATACTGGCTCGGCTACCAGATAAACCACAGGGGAGTTGAATGCCACTCGTGGGAAACCTGGAGTATCTAGGAGAACAGGAGTGTTCCTCCCCCTTATTTAATTACCATTTCAGTTCTCTTTCAGTGGTTCCAACTCATTATGATTTTATAGTCCTCCTCTGATTTGTTTATATACGCTTTTACACACCACAGTGGGTTTCTAATATAAGAAATACATTGGTGAGCCACTAATTACCGTCAGTTTACTGCTGGCGAGCAAGGCGAGCCTCACATGAGGAGGTATGGTTCTAAGGGCAGGAAAATCGCATCAATGGCTCTTCTTGCTCAGAAGACAAAGCACTCATAGCAAAGCATTCAAGAGCACACATGATTTGTCTCAAGCCTACTCTTCTAGCTCCAAGTCTTATGCTGCCCTTTACTTTTTCATATTGAATCACTGAGCAGTTCCTGCTAACATACATGCCATACTCTTGAATGCCTTCATGCTTTTGAATATGTCATTTCCATATCTAACACACACAGTTTAACACCGTATTGTGAGCACCTATATGCAACATGGACTATTTCAAGCCTACTTCTTAGGAAAGTATTTCCTAAAAGCTAAGGCACAGGTATGCACTATTTGTGGTGTATGCATATAGCATGCTATTAGATACCCATAATATTATACCCAACTTAATTCATTTCACTGTGATTCATATTAACTTTTAAGCTGGCCTATAAGCATTCTCAAGACTCCCCGAGAATATTTCCATTATCTCAGAAAGTTCCCTCTTGACTCTTTGTCATCACTATTCCTTCCATTCCATCCTCACATTACAATGCTGATTTCAACAACAATACAATAATTTTGCTGGTTCTTGAAATTTAGATGAGTGGAGTCATATGTTTTGTGTCTGGCTTCCTTCATTGAATATACTATTTTTGAGATTAATCCAAGATATTCCATGTAGAATCAGTAATTTATCCTGTTTTATTTTCAGCTGGAATTCCATTGTATGACTATCTATTATTAGTTAACTTTGCTACATAATAAACCACCCCACAATTTAGTGTTTGAAATAACACCATTCATTTTTTGCTCATTGTTCTGTGGGTTGGTAATTTGGGCTGAGTTCAGATAGGCAGTTCTTTTCCTAGACATGGTTGACTTCTCTTGTGCATCTGTGGTTAGCTGTCAATCATCTAGACAGATTTTCCCCTGGAAATCAGCAAGCCTCATCAATGTGAACAAGCAAGACCTATATTCTTTTTTTTGGGGGGAGGGGAACCTATAGGTAGATTGCTATTATCCAAATTTTATTTTTAATTTTTTGGTATGTTTGTACAATGTAATCATCTTCCCAACATCTCATTATAACCTCAACTTCAGTAAAGTTTGCCATGCATTCTTATATGGGTAGTACTTTGGGGAAATGAAAGAATCAAGATGACAATGTACAAGATGAGATGTAGAGAGACAATAGAGAATTCAACAGGAAGAATGGAATTAATGGTTTTAAGAAAGGCCCGAGAGTTTCCCAGTAATAGTGCAAAATACAGTGTACATGTGATGGGAGGTTTTACTATTTTTTTAATCCTAAAGAACAAATTGATCCCAAAAGATTGAAGGCTTTCAATGGCAAATGAATAAGCAATAATGCCTAACACCTTATAGACTATCAAGGATTAATAGTTCCTATTTTCAGCTACTTTCAATCTTGTATCTTTGGCTAACTCATTTAAATAATTATACTTTAAGAATTCAGGATTACACAGTGTCACAGAAGGTATGTCTCATATTGTTCACAGGTCATTGTGAAGATCAATGAAATTATAACTGTGAATGCACCTTGAGCTCCTCAGAGAAACACCATGTGTTGTAATGATTCTCCTTCTCTCTAAAAGTTCATCAGACTCAGACTATTTAGCCATTCCCACAAGATGGAAGGTAGTTTTTAAATTCTTTTTTTTTTTGTCCCCAACATGTACTGAGTAGCTCAAGTGGTTGTCATTTATTTTATTTTTCCCTGTAAGGGTATAGAAGTTGAAAACTGTCAGCTAATTTTGAGATTATTTTATGGGAACATTTTTTTAAAATTAAAGTTTAAAAAACACGAGGTTCAGAATTGTTTCCTGAACTCCAAATTTTACAAGTACTTTAAAAATGTATACATATTATTTTTTTAAATTCTTCATTTAAAGTATTACATCAGTCTCCTTTACCCCTCATTGACCTCTGCCCCGCCAGCCCCCCCCCCCAGCACAAGTCCTCATCCATCAACTGTCTGTGTCCATTGGTCATGCTCATATGCATGCATACAAGTCCTTTGGCTGATCTCTTACCCCCTCACCCTCCACCTTCCCTCATAGGTTGGATGCTTCTATGACTCTGGTTCTATTTTTTGTTCATCAGTTTATGTTGTTCATTATATTCCACAAATAAGTGAGATCATGTGTACATATTCTTTATTAGTACATATTATTCACATATCTGGGTTCTCATTCTTTCTATCCTTATGCCAAACTATTTCTATCCAGATTATCTGCTCTTATTTTCTCCTTCTAATTATTATATCTTTAAAGTTTTCTCATTATACACTTGTCAAAATTTATCAAGGAGGGTATAACATTGATGACTCCATTAAAGAAATAAGAAGGGAGGAGAAAACAAAAGTGTTTGATAAGGTTTTAAAGATATGGGGAGGGATCGAGAGAGGGGAGAGGGGGGAGAGAGAGAGAGAGAGAGAGAGAGAGAGAGAGGAGAGAGAGAGAGAGAGACTGAAAGATTTAAAAACTTCATTTTTCATTATTTTAAAATTGTGATCCAGGTGCTATAAGAACCAAATTTTCATCCTTTAACTGAGTATACCGGTATTAGTATTGGCACTGACTTGTTGCCCCACCTAGTTCCTGGGAAATATGTTCTCCATTTTGTTATATATATTTTTATTACATTTGAAAAGATACAAAGGAGCACGTTTTTCAGAGCCCAGCATCAGAACTCACAGGGAGAGAAGGCCATCTGTTTTTTTTTTTCCTTTTCTTTAAAGATGCTATCTCTCAGAAAAGTGAGACTTGATGACAATCTAACTCCTCAATTTACCTTACTGACTTCAGAACTGTTGAAATCTCATTACCGAATGTCACTGGTGAGCGCCTGTGTGCATTTGTGTGTGTAAGTGTGTGTGTGTGAGAGAGAGAGAGCGTGCGCATGCGCGTGCGAGAAAGAGAAAGAGATTATGGAGTGTAAGGTAGCAAGAAATAGTAAGAGATGACATTCTGTGATTTTCATGGTTTTTTATGAAAGTTGATTGACTTCTAAAATTAGCTCCAGTCTGCTTCTCCGCATCAATCCTCTAAAATTAAGACAGTTTAAGAAACTATTTTTCTACACCCAACTTCCTCCTCAGCTTCAGGAATCCCCATGTAGAATTTGTTTGTGACTGAGTGCAATTCCTTCCAAACCCCTGTCTTCTGATTCCCACCTCTCTGAAACTTCACTATCAGAATCACAGGCCGCACTCAAACACACAGTCTGCTGCAGAGCAGGGAGACTGCTGTTCCTCATCTCCCGGGAACTTACTCCATCAGGGAGTGTTAGTGAACAATAGTTTACATTGAGGCACGCTCACTCTGCCAGGCACTGTTCACACTCAGATTCTGTCACTCCTCACAGTCACTCTCTGAGGCTGCTCTAATAATCGTACCCTCTTTATAGGCGGGGGATTTGGAGCTCAGAGAAGTTCAGTGACTTACCTGAAGGCCCCTGCTGGTAAATAAATAACCCAGACGGGCTGGCTCCTCAATCCGTGCTCTCAACCACTACACTGTGCTCTCAACCCAGGTTTGAGTCTTCATGTCTCTCCCCTGGATTGCTGCCTAGTCCCCTAACTCACTCCCCACTCCTGACCATTCCCTTCCACCCACAGTCCACCTGCTTTCTCCCTGGGACTATGGCTCTTTACCTCATGAACTAAAAGTTCTGTCTTGAAATGCAGCTGTTTAGGAAAGGAAACATAAAGAAATACCAAAAAGCATGCCTTTCCTTCTGGGCTTTAACATTATTTATGTATTAAAAATCTGAATTATAGAGAATAACTTCTCTTATGTTTAAATCTCCAGGCAATTAAAAAAATCTGACCCCATGATGCTGTATTTCTTTGATTACATTTCATTTTGCAGAGGTAAACATTGCCGGGTCACTTCAACTATTTCTATTTATCAGTGACAATTAATAGAATACTTCAGTCTTTAACTTAAATTGTATATCTACAAGGAAGATAAAATATAGATACCCAGCTGTAGAAAAAGAGGAACTTTTAATTTTCTTAAGGGCAGAGTAAGTGAGAAAAAGGTCACTTGGCCCACAAATACATGAATAATGGTCATTATAAAGTGTCTATCATTTGAAGCTTGGTAATCTAGCTATTGTTGGAGAAATAAAAAAAATCTCTTAGAAAATATAGTATAGTAGAAAGGTGTAATAAAAATAAAAATGCACAGTAATATAGCTTGGGCTATATTAAAATAGAAGGGCAGAGGAACACAAGGCTATCATAGAAATAAAATGTATAGCCCCACCTTCAGGAGCTTACACAATTTGGGAGGCAAGGGAAACACACACACACACACACACACACACACACACACACACACACATCCCACATACTCCTTGAAGCAGATGGAATAAAGAGCTAGAATGACTGTCCCTTTAATTTTTTGTGGCTACCATTCCTTTTCCCATGGTCAAGGGGCGTATGGAGTGATTGGAGAGCAGGTGAATAAGAGAGGAGAAATGATCCACCTTCTAATCTCAATTCTTCTAGCCTAGAATTTCTTTTTTAAACTCCAGAATGTCAGTTGCAAGTATGATGCCTTCAGTAAACATCGAGTGTAGGGTACAGTACACCCAAGGGCTCTGGCATTCTCAGAGGAAATCCAGTGCTGTGCTATTGGGTAGAAACCCAAAGTCCATAGTTAGGTAAAAATATCTGTGGAGACTTAATGAATGACCAAGGCAAATTAGGTTTCATCATTTCTCCCCGGCTTGACAGTGTGTGAACAGATCTCTCTGCATCTTGTTTGAGCACAGAAATGGAACTGCAACTCCACCTAGAAGGATGGGGGCTGGCTTCACTTTCTGCCAGCGGTGCCAGCCTCAGGCAAAGGGAGCCGAGGATCGAGGCTGGCACAAGTGGGGTGCTTTCACATCACTTAGTCCTCCCAGGCGGGACCACTGCCAATTTCCGGTTGGGTGCCTGGGCCCTGACTCTTGGGATACTACTGGTCCTTCAGCAGCCTGACCTCACTAAGAGAACAGAAATGTTCAAGATAGTAAAAGGGAAAAAAAAATCTTTATTTCAATTAAATCAGTGTCAAGAGGGTTCAGAAGCTGCCCAGCGCAATAACCCAGACTAATACAGTTTGGTTGCTGGCAGCGTTATCATAGCTAAGATGGCAGGTCGCTGCTCAGGTTGGATGAGAGATTGAAGCTGCGGGCATTTCCTCACGTCAGAGATAATGTTCTCTCCATGTTCACACGGAATTTCATTTTTTCATGACAGATGGCTGGTTTTGCATGTATACAGCTATATTCTGGGCAAAGAGCTTTTGTGGGGGCAGAATAAAATGCGATTAAACAAACATAAACAATGTCATATTTTCTGGGTGGCCGAAGTTTCTTAAACATTTTAGAACTCGTATGCATTGTTTGGGGATGACTTCCATTTATAATGTAGGTTTTTTTTAAAGATATATTTTATTGATTTTTTACAGAGAGGAAGAGAGAGGGATAGAGAGTTAGAAACATCGATGAAAGAGAAACATCCATCAGCTGCCATCCATCAGCTGCCTCCTGCACGCCCCCTACTGGGGATGTGCCTACAACCAAGGTACATGCCCTTGACCGGAATCGAACTTGGGACCTTTCAGTCCACAGGCCAATGCTCTATCCACTGAACCAAACTGGTCTTGGCTATAATGTAGGTTTTTTAAAAAAAGTCTGTCCTGTATCACTATTCTTAGGTAAAAACCATTAACCCGACAGCTGAAAACAGAAATTCCTCTCAGGAGGTTAAAGGCTGCCTTCATCCCAACAAACTGTGAAAGAAGATGCAGCATGACGTGGATGTGTTAGTCTCCCTCCCGGGAAAAGGGCAGGCACAGAACCCACTTCCAAGTTCCATCTTTGCCTATCTCAAAAATTGTCTGAATACGTGCTCTTGCAACAAGTACCTAATATTCCAAAATGCTGTAGCATTTGCCTTGAGGATCTATCTAGAATCTGACCATTTTTAACCACTGCTGTCTCCCAGGTCTGCGTTTCGTTTCTCTCTCCTGGATTGCTGCAAACCCGCCTAACTCATCTCCCCACTTCCCATCATCCCCTTCTGTCCACAATCCACCTGCAACACAGTGGCCAGAGTGATCAGTGAAGAATACTGGATAAGTCAGATCACCCACCATTTTGTTCAAAACCCTCTGGGCTCTCCCGTTAAGGTTTTCAGAGTAAAGGCCAAAATTATTACAATGGCCCTCGACAGAGACCTAATCTTGCTGTGCTGACCTGACTCCGTCCTCTTTTTCCCTGTGCTCACATGAAGCGCCATGAAGATTTCTTGCTATAACTTGAACAGGCCCATGGCAGCCTTCTAGGCATTGGATATGCTCCCTGTAGCTCTTTTAGGTTTTGGTCAAATGCCTAAACTTTCTCAATGAGGTTTATCTGCACTGCCCTATTTTAAAGTGCACCTTCCTTGGCATGCAATGCATTGAATTCTGCTCTATTATTTTCCCATAGTAATTTCATCTGATTCATTTTAATTCCATGTCTCAAGTTAATTGTGTGGTTGATAGGGGTTATTTTGGCACAAATAATTTGGATAGAAATGGCTAATTTTGGTCCCCCTGGGGGAATTGGAATAAAAGTTGTAATTTGGTCATGACGTCCTACTTAGTGAAAAACCCCTTCAAATTCCTTTCATGTTCAAACTTAGCTCCATCTCTACCCCCCGCCCCCCGAAGGCCTATGATTCTATTTCCAAGGTCTTCATCCTCTGGTAGTGGTTGATCCTTTCACTATATTTAGATGCTGCACCATTCTGCTTCCTTTCCTCATAAACTACCTTAACATCCACCTGACCCTTAAATGTTCCCACTCTACTGTCCTTTTCCCCCTCAGGAGCAGAACACTAAACTATAAAAAGCTCTCCATTG
>JAAGEH010000018.1:5129022-5205935 GCA_011751065.1 Lasiurus cinereus | reverse complement strand
CCAGGTGTTCTTCCAGCACCACAGACTCTGATGCACAGCGGCCCGTGGGCATCATCACTTGGATGAGCTGTGTATCTGAAATGCACTCTGCTCAGCTCTGAATCCCCTTCATCCCCACCTCGGGCCCTCCTTTCCTGCTCCCTGTGCCAGTGACTAGCACTGTTATCCATTCCGTTGTATTAGCCCGAATCCCAGAGGCTATCATTGCCGCCTGCATCCTTGCCTCCAACCTACTGAATCCTGAGTTTCTACTTACAAAGGGTCTGTAAACTCAGTTTTCCCTTGTCTAAACATATTGCCACTGCTTATGTCTGGGACCTTACTATTTCTTGCAGAGTTTACTGTAATAGGTTGCCAATTTATTTTCCACAGAGCTGCCAGAATGATCTTTCTAAAAATGCAATCCTATCATGTCAGTCTTCTTTTAAAAAAAAAAATCCTTCCCATTCCTTCAGAACAAAATTCAAACTCTTTCACTTGGCATATGTGGTATTTCAAGATTTGCCTCCTGCCTGTCACACCAACTTTATTTCCATTGCCCTATATGTTCTAGCCACAGGGAACTCTTTGCTGTGGTTCATAAATGCCAGTCTCTCTAACAGGTAACCCACCGTCTAACAGCCTCTGCTCCTATTGTTCTTTCTGCCTGAAAGGGAGCTAGGGCATTCACCTTTCTGTTTCTTTTAAGCTTATCTTAGATGTCACTTCCTCACTCTTTGTTTAAGATTCTCACTCTGAGGCAAACCCTACTTATTACAATTGAATTTAAATTTCATTGAGTTCAAAGTTAAGCTATGCTCACTTATAAATAACTAGAAAGAAAAACAGAGAAATGACTCATAGTTCTGTCACTTAATCTCTGTTAACATACTCTTGTCTATCCAACATCTATATATCTAGTAAAATGTATCTATAGAATACACATAAACCCACAATTTTTCAACAATGTTAAAAACCATCTTATTATATACTAGTGGTCTGGTGCACAAAATTCATGCATGGAAGGAGGGGGTGTCTCTCAGCCCGGCCTGCACTCTCTCCAATCTGGGACCCTTTGGAGGATGTCTGACTGCCAGTTTTGGCCTGATCCCACAGGGGTCTAGAATTTGGGACCTCTGGCTCCTAACTGCTCACTTGCCTGCCTGATCACCCCTAACCACTCTGCCTGCTTGCCTGCTCGCTCCCAACTACCCCCACACCAGCCTGATCACCCCCAACCTCCCCCCCTGGCTGGCCTTATCATCCCCAACTGCCACACCCCTGCTGGCCTGATCGCCCCCCAACTTCCCCCTACCTCTGGCATGCTTTCCCCCACTACCTCCCCCTGCCAGCTCATCACCCCCAACTGCCCTTCTCTCCTGGCCTGATTGACCCTAACCACCTCTGCCTCGGGTCCGCCACCATGCCTTTGTTCAGAAAGACCTCCAGAAGGTCTCCTCATCTAATTAGCATATTACCCTTTTATTACTATAGATTCTGTTTGAAATCCACTCTTTTCCTTAGCAAAACATCATGAAAATCTTCCCATGGTAATAAACAGAAATATCAGTCATTTTTTAAATGGTTATATATATCCCATCATAGATGCAGTATGCTACTCAAACCCTTATTATTTTCAGGTACTTCATTTTTTTTTCTATTAAGGACATTCTTTAGAACATCCATGTATGTTGGTTAAGTTATCAAATTATTTATTTAGGATATATATTTAGAATGGAATTGTTGGCCTAGACACTTTAATAATTTTACTGATTTTGTAAAATGTTGTTTACTCCTTCTAAAAACAATTTTAAACTATTTTTAAAAATATTTTATTGATTTTTTACAGAGAGGAAGGGAGAGGGATAGAGAGTTAGAAACATTGATAGAGACAGAGAGAGAGAGAAAGAGAGAGAGAGAGAGAGAGAGAGAGAGAGAGAAAGAGAGAGAGAGACATCGATCAGCCTCCTCCTGCACGCCCCCCCCACTGGGGATGTGCCCGCAACCAAGGTACATGCCCTTGACCGGAATCGAACCTGAGATCTTTCAGTCTGCAGACTGACCGTCTATCCACTGAGCCAAACTGGTTTCGGCTAATTTTAAACTATTTTAAACGTAGCTTAAACCAGATAAAACAGATCATGATACTTTTCTGAAAGGCCTCATGGTGAAAAAAAACTTGTTTTAGAGAGCGCCCATTTTTCTTTTACGTCTTGATTAAATTGGGAGCCAGAGCTGTAGGACTGGCCAAGATGCTCATGCGGTCAGACCCTATAGGAGAGCCCCAGGGGCTTCTGAGAAGTTTTAAAAAACAGAAACTTAGAATAGGCAGTGGCTGTTAACTAATGGCTAGATGAGCCATTTCTAGATTTCCTCTTGTACTCTCTTTTTCACCACTTAACAGTGCTTCTGAAGTAGAAAAAGGAAGGTAAACTGGGAGCAACTCTTTAGTAATATTTTAATAATAGGGATAATATAGTGTATGCCTGTAAAAACAGCCTTAATGAGGGTATCAGAGGAAGAAGCAGGAGACAACTGAGAATCACTAAGAGATTTAAGAGAGTACTAATCAGTTGTCTGGGTGGCTAGTAGTCTTATAAACAACCTCTGATGGACTTAAAACAGATGATAAGAGGAAAAGTAATGACTCAGATAACAGTTAACAAGAGACAGCAGACTGTAGAAGATAAAGAAAAAAGGGGAAAAAGAAGCAAGGAATGACAATGTGTAAATTATATAACAAAATTTTGCAATAGATGACAGACAGAAGCAGTTAAAAGATATTGTTACTGAAAAATGAAACCAAACCCCTTAATACCTCGCTGTAGGAGGTCCAATTCTGTAGGGAAATGGGGTGGGATTTTTAAGGTGTTTATCAGTACACTGTTCATGGATACACAGCTAGAATTTTGCTAAGAGATTAGTGAATTTTTATCACCTCTTTTCTCAGGAAGACTGAAATGAATTTGAGGGTGCGAATGAAGACCGATAGGTAGAAAACAGGACATTCCCAAGGGGAAGACTGTCTGGCAAGAGAGAAGCAGATCCCAGCAGGAGAGGGGCTGGACTTGTCCTGGGTTACAGGTGATAACCAACATCATATTGTCAGGCATTTTTAAATTTAAAACGTGGTGCTTTCATTTCCTTAAAATAGCATGTTTATAGTTTGTTAGTGTTTTCCTCTTCTGCTGTTAAAACAAGGATCTCCTCTATTTTCTCTAACTGCTGTTGAAAGTGACTGTTCTTCATTTGAGGCAGCTATTGAAGTGCTAACAGAATCCTCTCTAGAGAGGGCTGCTACTTGCCTTCAACCAAGCTGAAGATAATAAAGCAAAGGAGTTAACTCCTGAATTTCCAGAAGGTGTGGCATAAAACTAGGCACATCATTCTTTCTTCATCCCCCCTCTCCTACCTAACACAAGAGGGTCAATATAGGGTGTGTTCCAGGGACCTAAAATGGTCTCTCCAACTAGGAATCTTCAGGTGGGATTCGGGATGAACGGTTTTGCTTTATAAAATCAAACAGGTCTCGAGGTTGCCAGGCAAACCCATCAATCACTTATAATTAATCTAGCAATCTCCACGGTCTGGTATCTATTTCTGACCCCTTACTGTTCAATGTGTTTGCATTAGAACAATAAAGTAAGTAGGATCTGTAAAATGAAGGTGTCCTTTAGGCTGATGGCTTGAAAGTTTGAAACCAATCTTTCTCATGGAGAGATGGAGAAAATTCTCAGCGCTTTTTATAATTTTTTCAAGTTACTCTAACCTATATTTCCACACAATACATGATTACCAGTAACTAGACATTTAAAAAATGACCATACCTGCCTCTCTGAATTCTTTATTAATAGGAGGAATTATAGAGGCAGAGGGTGTGGTTTGAAGGGACAAAAACACATACAGAAAGTGTAGACGCTGCTCTGGCTGGAATTATTTTCCTTTCTAGTGTTCATCATTTTAAACATTTCCCCCTGCTTTCTCTTTGGGGAAAGCTACAGAATTGTTTAATCATCTGGCTTCGGTATCTGACTGCCTAGGGCTTCTACAGCCTTTCTTATCATGATGTCTCACCATGTGTCACCCTTCCCAGACAGCTATAGGATCAAGATAAGAAAAATTATTTCTTCATGCTATAGATCTAACAAAACCACAGGCCACTCACAGCCCACCAAATGAATGCCTAGCATTTAACATCGACCTGAATTAAATGAAGCAGTTGATTATAACTGCTAGACACTCAATTTAGAAACTATGGCTTACAGAAAGAAACAACATATGACTATAGATTGTTCGTTTTGCATGAGAGGAAAAATGTGATGCTATGAACAGAATGAAATATTTTCTGAGGGGTGAGAGAATTCTTCTTTTAAAAAATATTATTTTTATTGTTTAAAGTATTACATATAGTAGTACATATATCTCCTTTTTTCCTCCATTGACCTTCCCCCAGCCTCCCCTAGCCCCTTGTCTCATGCCCTTATCCCCCCCACAACCCAATGTCTTGTGTCCATGGGTGTGCTTATATGCATGCATACAAGTCCTTTTGTTGATGTTTCCCTCCCTGCCCAGCACTCCCCAGCCTTCCCGCTATAATTTGACAGTCTGTTCGGTGCTTTACTGCCTCTGTATCTATCTTTTTATTCATCAGGTTATAGTGTTCTTCATTTCCATAAACGAGTGAGATCATGTGGTATTTCTCTTTCAATGACTGGCTTATTTCACTTAACATAATGCTCTGCAGTTCCATCCATGCTGCTGCAAATTTCTTCTTTTTTATAGCAGCATGGTATTCCATTGGGTAGATTAGCATAGTTTTCTGATCCACTCATCTGCTGATGGACACTTAGGCTGTTTCCAAATCTTAGCTATGGTGAATTGTGCTGCTATAAACAAAGGGGTGCATATATCCTTTCTGATTGGTGTTTCTAGTTTCTTGGGATATATTTCCAGAAGTGGGGTTACTGGATCAAATGGATGCTCCATGTTTCATTTTTTGAGGAAACTCCATACTGTTCTCCACAGTGGTTGCACCAGTCTGCATTCCTTTTTCTCTGCATCCTCACCAGCACTTGTTTGTCGATTTGTTGATGGTTGCCATTCTGACAGGTGTGAGATGGTACTGCACTGTTGTTTTGCTTTGCATCTCTCAGATAATTAGTAACTTTGAGCATGTTTTCATATGTCTTTTGACGTTACTTCTGGTTTCTTTCAAAAATTCTATTTAGGTCCATTGCCTACTTTTTTATTGGATCATTTACCTTCCTTTTATTAAGTTGTACTAGAGGCCTGGTGCATGAAATTCGTGCATGGGAGGGAGTGTCCTTCAGCCCAGCCTGCTCCCTTTCCAATCTGGGACCCCTTAAGGGATGTCTGACTGCCCATAAAATTGGCCTAAACAGGCAGCCAGACATCCCTCTCACAATCCAGGACTGCTAGCTCCCAACTGCTCACCTGCCTGCCTTCCTGATTGCCCCTATCCGCTTCTGCCTGCCTGCCTGATCACCCGCAAACCACTCCCCTGCTAGCCTGATTGAGGCCTAACTGCTCCCATGTGGGCCTGCTTGCCCCTAACTGCCCTCCTTTACAGGCTTGGTCACCCCTAACTGCCCTCCCCTGCAGGCTTGATCACCCCCAATTGCCCTCCCTTGCAGGCCTGGTCCCTGCCAACTGCCTATCCCTGCTGGACATCTTGTGGTGGCTATCTTGTGTACACATGGGGGCAGGATCTTTTGACCACATGGGACAATCATCTTGTATGTTGGGGTGATGGTCAATCTGCATAATACTCTTTTATTAGATAGGGTAGAAGCCTGGTGCACTGGTTTGCCCTGAAGGGTGTCCTGGATCAGGGTAGGTATTCCCTGGTATCTTAATTTTTTTGGTGCAATGGTAAATGGAATTGCTTTTTTTTTTAGTCTGTCTTTCTGTAAGTTCACTATTGGTGTATAGAAATGCCATATATTTCTTGGTGTTAATTTAGTATCCTGCTACATTGCTGAATTCATTTAGTAAGTCTGTTAGTTTTTTGATGGAGTCTTTCAGTTTTTTATGTACAATATCATGTCATCTACAAATAAGGACAGCTTTACTTCTTCTTTTCCAATTTGGATGCCTTTTATTTCTTCTTCTTGTCTAATTGCAATGGCTAATACTTCCAGTACTATGTTGAATAGGACTGGTGAGAGTGGCCCTCCATATCTTGTTGCTATTCTTAGGGAAAATGGTTTTAATTTTTGCCCATTGAGTATGATGTTAGCTATGGATTTATCATCTATGGCTTTTATGATGTTGAGGTATGATCCTTCTATTCCCACCTTGAGAGAAAGGTGTTGGATTTTGTCAAATGCTTTTTCTGCACCAATTGATATGACTATGTGATTTTTATCTTTCAATTTGTTTATGTGATGTATCACATTTATTGATTTGTGAATATTGCTACATCCTTGCATTCCTGGGATAAATCTTACTTGGTCATGGTGTATGATCTTTCTGATGTACTGCTGGATCTGATTTTCTAGAATTTTGTTGAGGATTTTGGCATCTATGTTCATGAGGAATTTTGGCCTGTAATTCGCTTTCATTGTGTTGTCTTTATCTGGTTTTGGTATTAGGTTAATGCTAGCTTCATAGAAGGAGCTTGGAAGTGTTCCTTATCTTGAATTTTTTGGAATAGTCTGAGGAAGATAGTTTTTTTTTTCTTTCTTGATATATTTGGTAAAACTCCCCTGTGAAGCTGTCCGGCCCCGGGCTTTTGTTTGTTGGAAGCTTTTTGATGACTGCTTCAATTTCTTCCATAGTTATTGGCCAATTGAGATGTTTAGATTCTTTCTGATTGAGTTTTGGAAGGTTGTATTTTTCTAGGAATATTTTCTCCAGGTTGTCCAGTTTGTTAGAATAGAGTTGTTCATAGTATTTTTTTTTTTTAACAATTTGTATTTCCTTGGGGTCTATTGTTGTTTCACCGCTTTCATTTCTGATTTTGTTTATTTGGGTCTTCTCTCTTTGCTTCTTGGTGAGTCTGCCTAGAGGTTCATCAATCTTGTTTATCCTTTCAAAGAACCAGCTCTTGGTTTTGTTGATATTTTGAATTTTTTTTTTTTTTGGTCTCAATGTCTTTTATCTCTGCTCCGAACTTTATTATTTCCTTCCGCTTATAATGGGCTTTTCTTGTTGTTCTCTTTCTAGCTCTTTGAGTTGTAGGGTTAGATAATTTATTGCCATTGTTTCTTGTTTTTTTTCAGTAGACTTTTAGAACTCTAAATTTCCCTCTCAAGACTGCTTTCGTCATGTCTCATTGATTTTGGATTGTTGTGTTTTCAGTGTCATTTGTTGCCATGATGTTTTTTATTTCTTCTTTGATCTCTCTGGTTATCCAGTCATTGTTTAATAGCATGCTGTTTAGTCTCCATATGTTTGATTTCTTTGGATTGTTTTTATTGTAGTTGATTTCCAGTTTTATACCAATGTAATCTGAGAAAATGCTTGATATGACTTCTATGTGCTTGACTTTTAATAGACTTTGCCTATGAGCCAACATATGGTCTATCTTTGAAAATGACCCATGAGCACTTGAGAAGAATGCACATTCTGTAGCTTTAGGGTGAAATGTTTGAAGATATCAATTAATTCCATCTGGTCTAGTGATTCATTTAGGATTGATGTTTCTTTGCTGATTTTTTGTTTAGAAGATTTGTCTAATGGTGATAGTGGGGTATTAAAGTCTCCTACTATGGTTGTATTGCTGTCAATCTCTCCCTTGATATCCTCCAGGAGATTTTTTATGTATTTAGGTGCTCCTGTATTGGGTGCCTATATGTTTACCAGAGTTATTTCTCCTTGATGGATTGCTCCCTTTAGTATTATGAAGTGGCTTTCATTGCTTCTTGTTATGTCCTTCACTTTGAGATCTAAATTGCCAGATATAAGTATTGCATCCCCAGCTGTTTTTTCATTTCCATTTGCCTGAAAAACCTTTTTCCATCCCTTCATCCTTAGGCTGTGTGCACATCTTTTTTTCTGAGGTGGGTTTTTTGTAGATAACAGATATATGGGTCATGTTTTCTTATTCAATCCATTTCCCTATGTCTTTTGATTGGGGCATTTAATCCATTTACATTTAAAGTTATTATTGATAGGTACTTATTTGTTGCCATTTTATTTTTTACCCATGTGTTCCTTCTTTTCTTCCTCTTTCTTTCTTTCTTTCTTTCTTTCTTTCTTTTTTTTTTTTTTTTACAGCAGACCCTTTAGTATTTCTTGTATTGCTGGTTTGGTAGTAATAAATTCCCTTAGTCCTTTTTTGTCTGTGAAGCTCCTGATTTCACCTTCAATTTTGATTGATAGCCTTACTGGATATAGTATTCTTAGATTCAGACCCTTCCTTTGTATGACTTTATATATTTCATTCCATTTTCTTTTGGCCTGATGAGTTTCTGTTGAGAAATCAGTCGCTAGTCTGATGGGGGTTCCTTTGTAGATAACTATCTGTCTCTCTCTGGCCACTTTTCAGATTTGCTTTGTTGTTGGTATTTTCCAATATAATTATAATGTGCCTTGATGTCGGTCTTTAGGGGTTCATTTTGCTTGGGACTCTATGAGCTTGGATTTGTGTGGGTTTTTTTCTTCCCTACATCAAGAAAGTTTTCTGTCATTATTTCTTTAAACAGGTTTTCTAGTCCTTGCTCAGTTTCCTCTCCTTCTCGAACCCCAATTATGTGGATGTTGTTTTGTTTTGTGTTGTCCCAACGTTCCCTTAGTTCTCTACCTCTGCTTTTTAATATTTTTTTTCTAGAAGCTGCTTTACTTGGGTATTTTTTCCTACCTTGTCTTCTAGCTCATTGATGTGGTCCTCTGCTTCTTCTAGTGTACTCTTAATGCTTTCTATTTAGTTCTTTATAGCAGAGATTTCATTTTTCATTTCTTCTTGGTTCTTCTTCATTTCCTATTGGTGCTTACACATATTGTTGAATTTGTCTTCTATTCTTTTTAGCCATTTTATAACCATTTTTCTGAATTTTTTCTCTGGCAAGTTGTTTGTCTCCATTTCATTTACTCTCTTTTCTGGTGATGCCTGCTTTTCTTTCATATGTGGGCTGTTTCTTTGTCTACCCATGGTCTCTCTTCTCCAGGTGTCTGGTTATACAGTTGTCTCTATCCTGCGTTGATTTAAGGGCACAAAATAGAATACAACCAGGTACAATGCACAAGGCACTGAACAGAAATGTATTCATGATATTAGTAACCCCAATTAAAGGTGATCACCAGAGAAAGGCAAATTGGAGGATAGGAGAGAAAGAAGAAGAGAAGGAATGCAAAAATGAAATTGGGAAAAGAAAAAAACAAGTAAGAGAGAAAGGAAAGAGAATAAGAAAAAATAGGGGAACAATCTGTATATTTGGGGAGAAAACTCCAATAGAACAGCCACTAATCCCAACAAATGCCAGCAACAAGTACCTGGAGATGAATACAAACTATAAACAACTAATATCAAGCGAGGTGAGGGAAAACGGAGGCAAAAAACAAACAAAAACATAACAGACAAACAAAAAAAACAATAAACAACACAATCTCACAGCCAAGTATAAAAATTGATATAATCAACAATCAAGCAAACAACAAAATAACAGAGAGAAAAACAATTTTTGGATAGTGAAGACAGAGAAGAGAGAGGTGTGTATGGAGTAGGGAATTGGAAATTTGATTTATAAGTAGGGTGGAATTTTAACAGGAGGTAAAAAGAAAGAATGGGGAATATCTAAGGAGAAAAAGGGTAAGAGAAATAGAACAACAATAGGAAAAATTAGGAAGAGAGTGGTGTCATAAAGGTAAATTTGAGATAGAGTAAAATGATGCTAAAGAGAAGATGAAAATAGAATGTAGAACACTAATCCCAAAGTAAAATAGAGAGAAAATAAAATGACACTTTTTTAAAAAAAAGGTCAAGTAGTAGTAACAATACTGATTATAAATAAAAATGTAATAATTAAAAAGGTAAAATCAAGTGAGGAAAAAAGAAAAAAGGTTTCTTAAGTAAAAGATGAAAAAGAATAAAAAAATAAAAATGTGCAGTAGTGAAGGTCATTCACTTCCTCTACTGTTCTGTTTGGCATGCCTGTTTCCTAGTCAGGATAGCATTACTCAGTATTGTAAGCCTGTCCTGATTTTTAAGCAGGCAGTGTGTCTTAATTTCTTGTGTTCCTTTATTTGTGTTTACACAAGAGTCAATTTGTGATTCAACCCCTGGGTGGCAGCGTTTCTGGATTGACCTCTGGGTCTATAGGTCCTTTCTAGCCAGTGCTTAGATCTTGCTTTCCTATGGCACTCAATACCAGTTTGTGGCTGTGGGTTTCTCTAGAGCTGGTCCTCTGATAGTTATTTCCCACTCTGATCCTTAGGTTCTAGAAAAGCAACTTTCCCCTGCAGTCTCTTAGGGTGTCCCAATTGGGTGATCTTATGTATTGGGCTTAGTAATTAGAAGCAAGGATCTGAAGAGGAAAAAGAAAAAAAAAGAGCTGCTTAAGTGTGCGAACTCTAGGGCTGTGTACAGGTCTGTGCAGTCTCTCATTCTCCCTTGGGTCTAAGCAATCGGCACACTTTAAGAAATTTGAGGCTGTCCTTTTGCGTAGATCAAAATGGGTTGTTTTTTAAAGTTCCCTTTTGTTATCAGCTCTGAGGACTGCTTTCCATATTCACTGATTAAGCCAGACCCAACAGCCACGAATTTTTCTTGATGTAGACTTCCCCAAGTTTTCAGCTCCTGCAATGCATGCGTTTCTCTTCCCTGCTGGGAGCAGACACCTTACCTTATCCCAGGCAAAATCTGACCTTCCTGTGGTGGAGTGTAGAGTTCCTCTGAATTTGTTTGTTTGCACCAATTGGGGACCAGTGTTCTGGGATTTGCAGCTGTTCAGTGGATGCCATAGTTGTAGATTTTCAGGCTTCCGATAAGATCCACTTTCCCCTTCAAGATGGTGCGGTCTCTGCATCTGAGTTGGTTGCTCTGGGAGGGAACCCAGCGATAATGGGGGCTGCCTGGTCAGGGGAGCCCCACCCAACATTCCCTCCCCTCAAGCCCCCGCCGTCTCCTGGGGTATAGCTGTCCCTCAACTCACCAACAAACACTTCCCATATGACCCCCAGCTGTTCTTTCTATCTCCTCTGGGACAAGGCTTGGGACACATCTGTCTATTATGCCTCCATTTTTTGATCCCCCTGTTTTCTCAGCATGAAAGAATTCTAACAATTGTGGTGACCCAAGGCATCTTTGTAAACGTGATCCTATAAAATGGGCATTTAAATGGCATTGACCTTAATATTTCTTCTCTGGAAACAAGCACAATCCAGTAAGAAACAAGGTCTAAACTTTTATTTCATATACCATGCCCACTATTAAAATACTGCGAATAAGGCTGAGAAAAAAATCAAATAGAAAGGTGTGTTGTTTCCCTCTAGCTGGGGAAAATTTGCAGCATGGGTAATTAGACAATTCCTCTATCCAGAAAATGCTTGAGATGTATTTGGTGATTGCCATCTGTTTACGGTTACTCAAGAGCTTTGTGTATCAAAGTTTCAATGTTGCTTTTTTAGTGTAAGAAGCACTGTTGGGTCAGGACAGCCTGATTTGTTGTTTTCCTGAGAGTGTAGGTTAAGAGTCTGAGCTCTCCAGTGGCTAAGATGGAGGGATGTTTCCCAGAGTGGCCTGTGAGTGCTGCTGAGATACTGAGAGGACAGATTAGATGGATGTGTTGATGGAGAGCAAAGAACTTATCTGAGAGGGCTGTTCAGCATTCTCCCAGGAGGGGGATTTATGTCTTTATACTCATAGAAATGTAGAGTTTGTAATGCTTCCTGTGCAATCAGGTTTTCTATAGAACTTTGTTGAACATTTACTTTAATCCTGGCCTATTATATTCAATACTAGAGGCCCAGTGCACAAATTTGTGCATGAGTGGGGTCCCTCGGCCTGGCCAGCGACCAGGCCCTCTAGCCCAGTCCCATCGGGCCAATGGGACCAGCCAACCAGGGAGAGGCAGTGGGAGGGCTCTAGGATGTGTCTGGCCCTCTCACCCAGTCCCAATTTGCCAGACCCAGCCACCAGCCAACCTACCTGTTGGAGCATGTGTTGGTCACACACTTAGCATATCATGCTTTTATTATATAGGCTTTCCATACATTATAGTAACACATCACCTAAAAATAATATAAATGCACATGCTTAGCTTTTTTAAAAAGAGATATTCTCTTAAATATAAATGAAATTTTTATTTGAAATGTTCTGGACTATTTTTCTATAAGTAGTATGAGGAAAAAAGCATTCTGTTTATTTTACTTTTAGTGGTATTAAAAAGATTAGAAATATGAATAATGAAGTGGCAATAGCTACATAATTGCCGATGATTCTCTAAATGCAAGCGAATTAAATGTTCCAATCAAAAGATATCAGGTGGCTAAATGGCTAAGAGAACAAGACCCACACATATGCTGCCTACAAGAGACTCACTTTAGATTCAAAGACACACAAAGAATGAAAGTAAAAGGATGGAAGAAAATATTTTATGCAAATGGGAATTCTTTAAAAAGCTGGGCAGCAATACTTATATCAGACAAAATAGACTTTAGGACAAAGACTATAATGAGAGACAAAGAAGGACCCAGCAATTCTACTTCTGGGAATTTACCAGAAGAAACTCAAAACACTGATTTGAAAAGATATGTGTATCCTTATGTTCATTGTAGCAATATTACAAAAGCCAAGATGTGGAAGTAACCTAAGTGCCCACTGATAGCAAATGGCTAAAGGAGAAGGGGTACATATATGCAGCAGAATATGATTCAGCCACAAAAAGGAGTAAAATGCTGCCATCTGTAACAACGTGGATGAGCCTATAAGTCAGACAGAAAAAGAGAAGTATCATATAATTTCACGTACATGTGGAATCTTAAAAACACGACAAATGAACAAATAATACCGAAACAAACTTATAGATACAGAGAACATTTTGATGGTTGTCAGATGGAAGGAAAGTTGAGGGGAAAGGTGAAAAGGCAAAGGGATTAAAATGTGCAAATTGCCGATGATGGAAACAGTCCTGAGATGTAAAGTATAATTTGAGAAAAAGTCAATAATATTGTAATAACTATGCTGTCAAATAGGTACTAGACTTATTGGGGTGATCACTTCAGAACTTACATAAATATCTAATCACTATGTTGTGTATCTGAAAATAATATTGTATGTCAACTATAATTGAAAAATTAAGAAAAATATTTTAAAAAACAACGGGAAAGAGAACCATGTTGCTTCTTTTTCATATCCTTCTCCTTCATGAATACCTGAAGTGACACAGGAGGTTGGCATGAAGCATAATTTGGGAATATCTGAAACACAAAGTGTAGCCTATACTTCAAACAAAAAGGACAACTCATGAATATAACAGGAAAAAAAAAAAGACATTTCAAAGGACAATACTACTTAAAGATGAGGAAGGTCCCTCCAATCATTTCTGTTTTCAATGCCTTTGCCTAAAACTTTTCTTTAAAAACACTTTAACATTTAAGTTTATTTTTTAAATGACAGTTGACATACAATATTATATCTGTTTCAGGTGTCTAAGACAGTGATCAGATATCTGTTTACCTTCTGAAATGATCACCCTGCTAAGTCTAGGTGCCTAAAAGACTTCAACCATTTAGTCAGTTAAATCTGTTAAGATGATTCTTCGGATTGAGAACACTTAATGAAGAGAGCAAGTTCTAGAAAAACATGTCATCTAGAGCCTTATCTGATCCTCCTGTGAATATTCTACCAAGACAGCCATCGAGTAAGTAAACTGTTAAGCAAGAGCTGCTGTGCTTTCCCAGTTTCTACAATATGGGCAATATGTTCTCAGTTAAATCACATTCAGGCGCGGGAACAGGAGCACTAGGGTCTGAAGGAGTCTTTCCGCGAAAACAGAAAGTGATGTAGGCACGCAGACACTATATGACGGTGATTCTGTTAGTAGGCAGAGGAGGAACGTGTGGGAGGGACAAGTGGCTGAGAATAATTAGAAGCTGGTACATTCGTGAGTGGAACTGGGCACCACAGCCCCAGGACTTCTTGTCCTTGTGCTCACATTTTTAAACACATTTTAAAAATGATTTTTAAAAGAGGAGAAGGGAGAAGGAGAGGAAAAGGAAAGGGAGAGGGAGAGGGAGAGGGAAATGATCACCCTGGTAAGTCTAGATGCCTAAAAAATTTCAACTGCTTAGTCAGTTAAATCTGTTAAGATGATGCTTTGGATTGAGAACCCTTAATAAAGAGAGCAAGTTCTAGAAAAACATGTCATCTAGAGCCTTATCTGATCCTCCTGTGAATATTCTACCAAGACAGCAATGGATAAAGGAGAAGGTTACTATTGCTTTTCTTTGCTTATATATATGTTTAGATGCACAAATGGGAGAGGGAGAGGGAAAAGGAGAGGGAGAGGAAAAGAAGGAAGAGGGAGAGGAAGAAAAGAGAGAGGGGGAGGGAGAGGGAAAGGGGGAAGGAGAGGGGTAGGAATAGGGGTAGGCAGAGAGGGAGGAGGATAGGGAGGGGGAGAGACACAGGGGGAGGAAGAGGGAGAAACATTCATGTGAGAGTGAAATATTGAGATCAGGTGCCTCTTGCACATTCACTACCTGGGATCAAGCCCACAACCTGAGCATGTGCCCTGACTAGGAATCTAAGCAGCAACCTTTTGGTGCACTGAAAAAGAGAAGTATAATTTCACTTACATGTGGAATCTTAAAAACACAACAAATGAAATAGGACCCAGCCAAATGAGTCACGCTGACCAGGGCCCTTATGCTCATGTTTACAAGGCAACCTGAAGTCCTTTTCCTCTCATTTTGGGCAACAAACATGAAATTCCCCTGGAACTCAACAGACCTAAGAGATGCTTTAAATAAGGGTTTTGGAGAAGGCACTCCAGTCTCTTGCAAGTCTAGAGTCTGAGGTCGCAGCTGGCTCCTTATAGCAAGCCAGTACCTTGGTGCCAGTATGAAGTTCATTAAAAGCTCAATTTTATGGCTTATGTTTTCTTTAAAATAAATGCCCATTATCTTAGTTCTGTCGTATGGAACAATCTGGGGAAAGAAAAAGTTGAAGTGCAGGATGCAAAACATGTGAAATAGCAAATAACTAAATATTCTCATAAAAATTAATTTTAGAGACCGTTTTTATAAAAACACAGTAAAGAACAACCTTTGGGTCCCCACAACTCCCTAAGAGGACTAATTTCAGAACCCTCTTTCAGCTCCTGTCAATGCTTGATCTTTAGTGGAACTGGCACAGTGATAGTCCAATCCCACCTTCCCCACAAGTTCCGGTGGTGCTGTCATTTAATTTAATGGGATTAAAGAGGGCTCTTCAGTGTTTAGAGATTCAGGTGGTGGTACCCACAGGAGGAACTCCTACAAAGGCATTCCGTTATGTACCGCGGAGGCTGGGAAGTCCGGGCATTGATGCCTGTGCATGCCCAGAGTCTCCACCAGGCCTCCCACACCATTTCAAAGAGCAACTCAAGAGGAGGGCGACCTAATCTCAGCTGGAACCTCTTTGGCAGGGATAGAGGCTGGAGAAGATAATTTAATTGGCGAGACATAAGAGGATCCAGTGTGACTCTGTGAAACGGTATCCAAGTCACACAGGCGTCTTTGAGCACAGAAGTGCTGTGCAGCCGCTTGATAAAACCAGGCGCCAGCGTGAGCCAAGAAACAGCAGAACACACATTTCCTTCTTGGTTTGCGGAGGTCTCTGTGTCAATGCGGTGAATTCACGAAGGGGCGGCTTTTAAATATGGTTGGACAGATCTGGCCGCGGTCTCATTTGATAAAGCCACGGGAATCTCAGCAAGCTATTCACCGCGAGTCCAAGGGCCTCTCACAGAAAGGAGCAGGTTATTTGCAGTGCAACACGCTTTGATTGCGTTTTCCTTATGCGCAGGCTCTTTGAAAAGAATGTTGAAGGTTTCAGTGAGACCTGAATATTCACATATGCATAAAAATAATGAGGACCGTAGTTTGTACTTATCCAGCAGCTTCTGTCTTGAGGAGCTCAGACATTACTTCATTACCCTTTACAATCTTATCGGGAAGTTGGTTAAGTGGAGACTATCTATTTACATTTCATTCCGAGTCGAACTGGGTGAAAGAATGTGCCAAAAAGTCGCAAGCATTTAGGCAACCTTGTGATAAGTTCATTCAGTATGCTGAATTTCACCCTAAAGTCAAACAAATCAAGAGAACAAAGTTGTGTGGGTTTTTTTTTTTTTTTTGCATCAACACTTAATTGATAGAATTTTCCTTACTATGCTTTACTCCTTTCCACCTGATTTCTCCCTGCCTGTTCTGACTCTAGGGTAAACGAAATGAAAGAATCCATTTACAGTCAACTTTCAAGTGATAAGAAGCTGTCTAGGAAGGCTCAGAGGTATTGACTCAGGGAAGCCTGATAAATACAGAAATAGATGGTTTAGTAGTCAAAGTAAAAACCTAAATACAGGTTTCTTACAGCAAGGAGGAGCAATAACACATGGCAGTGCTTCCCATATTTGAGCAATATATAGACTTCTTCTGAAGCATAGATTTTTAACCATTTTTATCCCATAGACAACTTGGATAGTTTGGTGTAGCTTTTGGAACTTTTTTTCAGAATAATGTTTTTAAATGACTAAAAATTAAACTCAAAGGCTTACTGCAAAAATCAGTTTTACACAATTATAGTAATCAAAATGTTTAAAAATCATAATGTTTAAATAGGTGCATTTTTATTAACACAATCCCATATAATAAAAGGCTAATAGGCAAATGTCTGGTCATCCAGTTGGCCGTTCAACCAATCAAATTGTAATATGCTAATGATATGCTAAGGCCGCTCAACCACTCACCATGACATGCATTGACCACCTGGAGACAGACGCTCTGACCAGGTAGGTTAGCTTGCTGCTGGAGTCCGGCTGATCAGGACTGAGTGAGATGGACCAGACATGCGCTGGAGCCCTCCTGCAGTCCCTTTCTGGTTGGCCAACCTCCCACATCCCTTCCCGACCCAGACTGTGCACTGGTGGGGTTCCTTAGTCTAGCCTGCACCCTCTTGCAATCCACAACTCCTCGGGGGATGTTGGAGAGTCATTTTTGGCTTGATCCTACAGGGTAAGCTGAAGGACCCCATTGGTGCACAAATGCGTGCACCAGGCCTCTAGTAAGTAATAAGATCCTGTATTAGGTTTAATGACTTCTGTAATTTTGAATTAGATGAGCTTAAAATATATTCAAGATTTTCACAATCATTGTAATTTCCTGTAAAAATATCAAACTGTGTTTTTGTTTTTGTTTTTTTTTGCTATAAAAACATTTTGGTCCATGATGAACTGCATCTATGATGATGGTCCCATAAGATAAATTAAAGCTGAAAATGCCTATCATCTAGTGATGGTATAGTTATCACAGCTTCCTAGCACAATGCACTACTCACATGTTTGTGGTAATGCTGGTATAAAGCTACTGTGCCAACAGTCGTATAAAATACAGTACATACAATAGGTACAGATATCATATTTGATAATGATAATAAATGACTGTGTTACTGGTTTATGTATTTATTGTGCTATTCTTTTTATTGTTATTTTTATAGTGTACTTTTTCTGCTTATAGAGAAAGTTTGCTTTGAAACACTATGCCACATATGTGGACAGCAACCTCATATATCTGGTGTTTATCATGTTTCTTCATTGCATCATTTTCTCTTGTGCTTGATTTACTCTCATGTTTTATACATTTAGAACAGCCTAAGAATACAGTGTTTATAAAGCCTACAGTAATGTGCAGTAATGTGCTGGGCCTTCACATTCACTCAGCACACACTCACTGACACACTTACTCACCCAGAGCAACTCCCAGTCTTGCAAACTTTATTCGTGGTAAGTGCCCTCTACAGGTGTGCCATTTTTCATCTTCATATTGTATTTGTTACTGTTGCTTTTCTTTGCTTAGATATATGTTTAGATACACAAATGCTTTCCATTGTGTTATAATCACCTACAGTATTCAGTGGAGTAACATACTGGTACTCTACAGGTTTGTAGCTTAGGAGCAGTAGGCTGTACCATATGGACTAGGTGTGTATAGGCTATGCCATGTAGGTTTGTGTAAGCATACTCTGTGATGTTTGCACAACAGCAAAATCACCTAACAGTGCATTTCTCAGAACATGACTGTCATTAAGGGATGCATGACTGTATTCATTTTAGAAAGAAATGTTTTTTTTCTTTTGAAGTCAGTGAAAATAAGATATGTAATTATTTTCTCATCTGTCTTCAAGAACTTCACATTAAGAACCTATAATGGAGGGACTGAGCAAAAAGAAACAAACAGAGAAAGAACTCATGGACATGAACAACAGTGTAGTGGTAGTGGAGGGAGGAGGGTGGATGGAGGTAGAAGAGGATATGGGGGGATAAATGGTGATGAGAAAAAAAAACACACCTATAAATAAAAAGAAAATAATTTCTTTTTGAGTACATAGCTGGAATCTGACTCAATGGAAGAATGGAAGTCCCCCATTTCTAACAAGGCCATTTTCTGACCAGGAATTTCTCACTATTAACAATCAATTAAATGTCCCTGTTCTCTATGTTTTCCCCAGGATTGTGTAAAACTAGTGGCCTGGTGCATGAATTCGTGCACATTGAAAGGAAATTAATTAGAAGAAATATTTTAATATCATCATTCGCCCTTTCTCTATAGTAGAAGTGTTAACCAAATTCACAATCAACAATAACAGATTGAAACACAATTGTGCGATTGGCGCCAGTGAGAGCTTTATATATATCACACATACGCTAGTCAGCTTAGCCTTTTACATATAGAGAATAGAACTGCTTAAGTAGACCTGCTTTCTAATTTAAACTTTTTCCAGCCCAGTGAAGTACCCCAACTTCTCTTTCATGTAACTGTCAGCAGCATAGAAATAAATATCAACATGAAGCAAATTATTGTTGTAGATCATGTAGGGAGAACAAAGAGTGAAATATTTAACTGCAGCAGTGTTTGATTATATTCTGTGCAGTGAGAAAACCTGAAGTCATTTACAAGGCCCACCATTTCTTACTTCTTTTCAGTTGGGTAAAATTTCTAAGCTTCCTAAATCTCTGTTTTCCAGCTAATGAAAAGAAAATAGGATTCCATCAAGTCTCCTTTCTACCTACTCCAGGACTTCTGTGAGGATCAATGAGATGAGGCATGGGAAAACATTTCACAGACATTTGGTTAAAGTGTAAAATGTTTCCATCTGGCTATAAAGTAAGTCATGTTACTGGGCTGAAGAAATTGCAAGGAGGCTAGTCTCTAGGGAGAGGAAGCTGGGCATTGTTACATGATGCCATTACCCAGCACCCACAGTGACTGTTTCCAGGCTGGGCTGGGCTGGGTTGTGAGCCACATTTTGAACCATCGGGTCTTGGCAGTGTCACCTGTGATTTGATGGGGTGTCGCGTCAGGATGGTGGCAGGGCCTGTGTCCCACTTGAGGGAAGCCAAATGTTGCTTTGTGGGCACCAGTTCCGTGGTGCTTTCTCTGTAAATGGCCAGTTCATATCACAGCAGCTCCTGCATTGAGTGTCTGCCTCCTGGTGGTCAGTGCACATCACAGCGACCAGTAGGACAGTTGGGCACTTAGCATATTAGCTTTTTATACCTATAGATGACTCTAGGACAGTGTCTCCTTGAGACCCTAGGCATCCAGTCCAGGTTCACTTACCCCTTAAGGCTAATGAGGGATCCTGTGTGTTCTGCCATTTATCTACTTATAAATCTCTTTAATAAGCACCATTTTACATTTACTGGGGTGCACTATTTCTTTAAATATTCATATACTGTTCATATAAAACCACTCTCATAGAATTTACATTCTGTTGTGGGAAATAGACAATGAACACATACATAAGTAAAATATTTATATGTTAAATAGTGACAAGTACTAAGGAGGAAAATAAAGCAGGAAAGGGATATAGGACATCTGTGTGTGTGTGTGTGTGTGTGTGTGTGTGTGTGTGTGTGTGTGTGTATGTCAGAATATTAGATAGTGTGGCCAGAGCAGACTTCATTGAGAAAGGGTCATTTCAGTGAAGACTTGAAAGAAGTGAAGAGAGAACCAAGGAATTTCTATGAGAAGGATGAACATCCCAGGCATAGGTCATTAGAAATACTATTAATATCTTATATAATATAGACTAGATTCTTAGTGAATCTCTTTACATTAAAAGAATTTTATAAATGCTTAGTAATAATTAGTGATGTAGAAAAAGTTTTGTCCAAAGCATGTTATGAGATTGAAGAATTTTTTTTACCTTACTTATGAAACTCTACTGTATCATCAAGAGCATTGTGTCTGCCACATATTGAACACTTGATAAGCCTTCATTGAATACGTGATTAAATAAGTGATCAGCCACTGAGTGTGTGGCACTGCCCTGATTGCTGCAGGAGATGTCTTCTACGAGTTAGATGCTGTATCTGCTCTCCCATAATAAAAGAGCTAACACCAGGGACTTGGCAAAAACAAAACAAAACAAAACAAAAACACACAACCATGATAAAGGTACAATGCAAGAGGAAAAAAAATGACTGGTGTGTTAAGGAAGTGAAATATAACACATGGTTGAAAAGTTAGGAAAGTTGTTTTTACAGTAGATACTATTTAAAATCATATTATGGATACTCTCCTGACATAGGAAAATAAAGATAGTGCCTGGGAGAAGAGAAAATACAGATATGAGGAAATACAACATGTTCAATTCTAGTGAAATAGAGGGTTTGAATCAGAGAGTAGAAAATGATAAACTGAGAAGATGCATTGGAGCCATACTAAATAAGGCTTTAAATTCTGGGTTGAGGAATTTGTAGTTAATTCAACAGAAATGGGGAGCTATTCAACATTTTTGAAAAGAGGGGAAATAAGCCAACTGAGCTGTAATTTAAGCAGAATTCTTTGGCAGGTTGGCTGCTGCAGGGGACAGAGATTAAACAGTGAGCCTCTCCCATTGGGTGAGGCAGGGACTGGGACCTAATCAAGGTGTAGCTTCAGGAATGGCTTGGTGGGTAACAAGACAATCAAAAGGGAGGCCAGTGTGCATTGGTGGGAAGGGGGCATGTGTTGGGAAGAGCTGTTGATAGACATTTGAATATTTAGCAGTTAGAACTGGAGTTTGAAACTGAGTCTTTTCAAAAATATTAAAAAAAATATATTGAGCCCTCTATAACACACTGGTAACACAAATAAAATATTTGGGTATTACCCTAATGTTCCTTTACCAATTTAACTTACTGAACTGGATGGAATGCCTACAACAATAAGGAATTCAGAGGCTATAGAGAACCCTTTGTTCTCCTTCATATTTGTCTATCTTCCCTTAAAGAAGAGAATGTCTTAAAACAACCATATCTTATTTGTTAATAATAATAAATATGCTTTGGCACTGATATTGAAGTTGTGGGTTATTTTAGGCTTAATCTCAATAGCATTTAAATTTGAGCTCTTGCTCTTCAAAACTATTTGGGCCTATTTAATTTAGTGTGCCGGCATATTTTATATTTCCAATATAACAAGTCACTCCTCATTAGATTAGCTCACTTCTGGATAATCTTAGATAAAATTGTATGCCCCAGGATGCTCCACCTCCACAGGAACGATTACCTTTTAATGACTATACCCTGTCATGCTTTATTGCTTTGGAAAATGTAACACATATCCCAGAGAAGCCTGTTTTAATTCCACAGACATGCATCAGTATGTAGGTTGGTCTAAACTTAGATGAAACATCCCATCACTGTCAAACTCACTCTTGTCAGATGAACTACATTTTTATAAGTAGATGTATCTGGTTTGATTTCTGATCATGTTTAGTTAAAAAAAATGTAAATGCGATCTTGTGAATCTTTCCCATGGCACATGCATCTTGGATGTATGGGAGAAAATGAGAACAGAGATTTCAGAAGATAACGTTATAAATAAATATATGATAGTGACAGGAATTTGATAGGCAGAATAAATGAATGGCATGGCAAATGAGGCATCTAAATGACCAAACAAATCTATACTCTGTATAACAAAATGAAATGCGGGAACAACGAATGTGGAAAATGAGAGGAAATTGCATTAGAAGCCAGATAAATAAATGTGTCAAATACATATTTTAAAGATAGTAAGGGATGAAATTACCTCTAATATAAAATTCCAATTAATTAGCAGCAGAGTTGTTATTTGCTAATAAAAAAGAGGGAGGGCAGAAGGAATAAAAAAAGAAAACACAAACGCTACAAATGAATATAGTTCTAACAATGTCATTAAAGTCTGCTATAAATTCCATCATCTTATACCTCTTTTTTTAAAATATGTATTTTTATTGATTTCGGAGAGAAAGGTAGAGGGAGAAAGAAATAGAAACATCAATGATGAGAGAGAATAATTGATGGGTTGCCTGCTGCTCACCCTATGCAATAGATTGAGCCTGCAATTTGGGCATGTGCCTTGACCTGAAATTGAACCATAAACTGGTTCATAGGTCAACACTCAACTACTGAAAACGTGACACTGGCTGGGCCATCATACTACCTGTTGATTTTCTTTGGTATATAAGATGCCTTTTCCCCATTTAAATATTCTTTTAGTATCTGCTGGTATAGAGAACCAGCACTCTTGAGTTTGGGCATTTGCTGAAGCCGGTCATAGTGGCAGGGTAGGGAATGTCTTAAGGTAATCTTTCTCTCCTGTCACAAGGAAAACACTAATGGGTTTAATCCATTTTCATTAAAAACAGAAGACGGAAGCTTTCCTCAGTAGTACTGTCTCAGTCTCACATTTAAGAATGAGGAAGTGGTCTTAGATAATCAGCTTTGGCTTTTAGTTGTTTATTTTTTGTTATTTTTTTTCCAGAACCTCTGGAATACAAGTTCTTTGGTAACATGATGACACCATCACTTCTTCTTGCTTGCTTGCTTATCAATCAAACAATCAATCCATCAATCATATTTTATTTAAAATACATACTTTTCTCCTTCATTGATTGGCTTATTTATATCTCACTCATTTGTGGATAATAAAGAACATTATAAACTGATGAACAAAAAGATAGATATAGAGGCAGTGAAGCATCAAACAGACTGTCAAATTACAGCAGGGCCAAGACTGGTTTGGCTCAGTGGATAAAGCGTCGGCCTGCAGACTGAAAGGTCCCAGGTTCGATTCCCGTCAGGGGCATGTACCTTGCTTGCGGACACATCTCCACTGTGGGGCATGCAGGAGGCGGCTGATCGATGTCTCTCTCTCATTGATGTTTCTAACTCTCTATTCCTCTCCCTTCCTCTCTGTAAAAAATCAATAAAATATTAAAAAAAAATTACAGCAGGAAGGTTAGGGAGAGGTGGGGTAAATAAGAGATCAACCAAAGGACTTGTATGTATATATATAAGCATAACCAATGAACACAAGACACTGGGGGGTTAGGGTATGCCTGGGAGGGGGGGCAATGGGAAGATATGTATACATGTAATATATTAATAAAAAATTTAAAAAATAAAATAAAATACAGATTTAAAAAATGATAAAATCATGAAAAAAATAAAATATATACTTTTTCGATAAATACATGAAAGAATAGCACAAAATGAGCTTAGAGAAACTAATAGAATCTACCAGATGTGTTAGTCTTGACTGTGGATATTCATTTGTTCATTAATTCATTCAATAAATATTTGTGTGCCAGACATTGGCTTAGGTATCAGGGCAGAATACACTTCAAAGAGGATGGAAAATAAGGCCTTATTTCATATTTTCATTTTTTTATCCCCAGCATTTACTCAGTGACCAGGAGATAGGAGCTTTTGTATAACTTCTAATTTAATGAATTAAAGAATGTGATGAGAAATCAAATGAGACAAGGAATTCAGTGTAGCAATTAGTTCAGTTTGCTGGTAGCACTCTTCAGAACATTATTGTACTGAATGTTCTATTAGCTACATTCACAACCATAAACATTGACTAAGATCATCCCAAATGACTCCACATTTTCAAGGTTCTCAGGCAAACCTCTCAATAGCTACAGCACACAATTGCAAGCTCAGTTAATTGCAACCTGCTACTGATGCAGGTGTATAGTGGAAACAATTAAACAAGCGTTTTGAAAATTAAGCCTTTGAGGAAGTTATTGAAAGAGTCCTGGAAATTAGAGTTGAGAAAGATCTGATTGTGCTATGTAATTCATCCCTCGAGGACTGGTATAAGATTGTCTTTTGCAGCCCATTTTCCCATATATTTTCCTACTTGAAGTTTGAATGACTCAAACAAAAGGGTTTCTAATACTTCCACTGGGACAATGTTATAAAAGACCTCGTTATTAAGATGTTTCTTGATATACATCATGAATTTTTCTTTGCTTAATTTCATCCCATTAACCCCAATTACACCTCCCGGGGGCAACAATAAACAATTTCGGCGTCTTCTTTAAAGTTGTTCTCTTCAGAGACTGCTCATTCCTTCCTGGTGTGGTATACTGTATGCACCCCAGCTGTGCACCACAGTTCCTTTACTCTGTTCATCAGCCAATCATGGTCTTCTCATCACTTTTATTTGCTTTCTTTGAATGCTCTCTAATCTCTATGAATTTTGACTCTTGATATAAATCCTCATATACTTCATACCCATTGTGGTTCATGCATATGCACTCTGATGATATAATAAACTATTTCTCTCCAGGTTGAACTGGTAACAGGAGTGCGAAAAAAATTCTCAGTGTAAATGGAATGCATGAAAAGCTAAAAGGACAGAAATCACATTCTTGTTAGGATTTTCATCTTTCTGAATACAATTTTGTGCTAAGGAGATTATCTTAGGAGTCTGTGTCTGCCATACCCATTATTGTACTGGCTGATTTATAATCAGACTGTGCAGTTTAGCAGAGCTGCATCCTTCATTCAGAAAGCGATTTTTGCTTTGCAGACAAGTTGACATGAAACACTTGCCCGTTTAAAAGAGGATTAGAGACTTTTATACTCGAGAGCCCATTTTGGTACAATCACTAACATGAAGCCAGTCTCCACTTTCATATAAGAAAGATCTCTTTAGGAGATAACCAGCTTAATTAACCAAGAAATGACAAGGATGACAGCATTTCACACAGATAAGTATGACTCACTAGAAAGACCCTAACATGATCTGACCTCTTTAGTTAAAAACTGGTCAAAAGAAGTGTTTAAAAATTATGCCTGAATGTGAGCATTAAGAGCCAAGAGGACAAGAAATTAAAGTAATAGTCATCTAAAATTGGAATATTTTCTTCTTTATTTTGCTTATGTATGATCTCTGAAATGCTTAACATATCTTAGCATATATGTCAGAATTCACTTCATAAGTTTGATTAATATAATTTATTTAATAAATACAGTCCATTTCATAAGCAGACTTCATATCAACCTTCATTGAATGTGTACTTAGATATACATTCTTCACTTAACCTGTTAAGTCACTAGTATATGAATGCTAATATGAACTCCATTGACCAAACCAGAACTCCAGTGCAGCTCTGCCAGATAATTGTGGGATACAATTGGTTGGTTATTATAAACTTTCACATTCTCCAAACATACAGGCGCGCGCGCGCGCACACACACACAAACACACACACACACACACAAAAGATCAATATACAATTTTGATAACCATAAAGTTTGGTCATCTTCAGAATGGAAGATATATATATATATATATAGACAGGAGTAAGAAAGAAGAGAAAAATAAAAGCAAACCTGAAGAAAATAAAAGAGGATACACTAGGAAGAAGAGAAGCAAATGACTTTTCTACCATTACTCCCCACTGCTTATGTGGTGTCTGGAGTACGTTTTAGGGCCGTGGTTGGCAAAATGTGGCTCGTGAGCCACGTGTGGCTCTTTGACCCCTTGAAGGTGGCTCTTCCACAAAATACCACGGCCTGGGCAAGTCTATTTTGAAGAAGTGGTGTTAGAAGAAATTTAAGTTTAAAAAATTTGGCTCTCAAAAGAAATTTCAATGGTTGTACTGTTGATATTTGGTTCTGTTGACTTGAGTTTGCCAACCACGGTTTTAGGGAATTGAAGAATCAAGAGCTTTGGCTAAAAGTAAAGAGCAAAGGTGAAAATATTCTCCAAATATTAGGATTTAAAAATTCTTCTGGAAGATGCCTGAGGTTAATCACAATGCTCTCCCAAGAGCAATATGTGAGTCTCTCCCTCTCAATCACCTCTTCTGTATTTAGAAGAATAGAAATGAAGATTTGGATCCTGTAGTGGAGTTGTGACCCCCACTGCCTTTAATTGGAAAAAAATGGGATTTGGAAAGCAGAGGCAAACAACATTTTTTTTTAAGGAATAATTTTTCTGAAATATGGATACTTATATATATATATTGTATGAAGCCACATTTAAATCTCTACTTTTTAACCCAAGTATGCCTTTACACCTTGCTTTGGCCATGTACTTACTCTACCGCAGCAAGGGCTCACGAGGTTCGCTTTGCACGTCTGTAGACCTGCCGAGGTACAGCATGATTGATAGATCCCATTAAGGAATTTATTCGCTCATGTCCATCCTGCTCTTCAAGGGACATTTCTAATGCATCCCTCCTGAAACACACAGTTAGCTTAAAGTTTCCCAGGGCTTGGCTAAGCTTCAGACATACTTCTTCCAGACGCTTTGCCCCTGACCTCCCTTTTCTTACAGCACTTACTTTAGAAAATGGTTATTTGTAAATTCTTTCTCTGTCCCTTTGGGATGTCAATCTTTTTTTTTTTTTAAACTTAGAATTTATATATTGTGCCATTTTCATGGCAAAGTATTCTTAGAAAGATATATGTCTGATTCTTGTCATATTTGAGCTTAAGAAGTACCTCTAAATTATTTAATGGTAGAATTCTTTTAAAAAAATATATTTTGTTGATTTTTTTACAGAGAGGAAGGGAGAGGGAAAGAGAGCTAGAAACATCGATGAGAGAGAAACATCGATCAGCTGCCTCTTGCACGACCCCCACTGGGGATGTGCCTGCAACGAAGGTACATGCCCTTAACTGGAATTGAACCTGGGACCCTTCAGTCTGCAGACCGACGCTCTATCCACTGAACCAAACCAGTTTCGGCTAATGGTAGAATTTTTGATAGAGTTAACTGAAAATAATGGACCATCAACTACATAAATGTTGATCTAATATACATCCCCTTAAACTATTACTTTGTACTCATTTGTACATATACGCCTTTAAAAAAATTGAGGTGTAATTCACAAGCTACCCCATTTTCCCATTTAAAGTATCCAGTTCAGTGGTTTTTAGTATATTCAGGAGGCTGCGCAGCCATTAGAACTATCTAATTCTAGAGTATCTTCATCACTCCAAAAAGAAACCCTAAATGTCCATCATCAGAAGAGGGGATAATATTCATCCACAAAAAAGGAATAAATTGCTAACATGTGCGACATTGGATGAACCTTGAAAACATGACCCTAAGTTTCAAGTGCAAGAAGCCAGACACAAAAGGCCACATATTGTGTGGTTTCATTTTATACAAACAGTAAACCCAAGGGGTGTCCATCTTTTTAAAAGCTTCTTGCCAGTTTTACAACCAGCACTATCTTCCTCTGGGTCCTGGGGGCCCTCCCTTTGATAGCTAAGCATCAAGAAAGAGGGCACCCCACTCTCCTAGTTTCTGAGGGAGGATAGGGGCTTAACTTCATTGGGTGCCCTCCTCCAGGTTGTAATGCACATGTCATGTAGGTACTAGAAAGTTCACTTTTCCTTTGGGTAGGGCCAATGAGTAAACAGGTAGCTTTGACATTAGGGAATCTCCAAATACGTCTTATCGTGAATAAGTTAGCTGTTGAAAGTTTTCGGTGTACGCATTTGGCTTTCTTTTTTTACTATTATTAAATTGATTGGCTTTCTAAGAAGCAGCTACTGCCCATGTAGAAACCCAAAATATTAGTTTTCTTTAAACTGTAGTATCTTTTTGAACATTCTGTCAAAAGTACAGAACACAGAGCCCTGCTTGAATAAAGGTAACAAGGAAATGGAAGGAACAGCCTTTTAGGAATTTGCTGTGGTTACAGCCATAAAGATGCAAACACAGACATTGCCAGTTAGTGGCAAGACCACTAAACAGATAAAAAAGATAAAATAGCACACAGTCAGAATGGTATACTTACAAGATAAATATATTTAATTTCAATACGGCATATATAGGACATCCCCAAAACTGTATTCACAGTTTACAGCTGATAGCTCAATTGATGTTTCTTTCTTTTCAGATTTAAACCATTGGAATTAATAATTATTCAAAGTGTGTAAACATTTTTGGGATACTCTATATTTATTAAGTATATACTATGTGTTCGTTACTATGTTAGGTTCTCCTTCCATCCATCCATCCATCCATCCATCCATCCTAAATAGGAATTTCTAGAGGTGAAAAAAGACAGGTTTCGGAAATTTTAGAAATTTTAAAAATTCAGGGGACCATGGAAGAAGCAGGGGGCTGCCAAGCAGCAGAAGGTACATTTCCATAGACTAGGGCTGCTGAATAGCTGCAACAGGTACATTTCCATAGAATGAGGGAGCTGAAAACAGCACAAGGTCTATTTACCAAACGAAAGGAAGGAGGGGAGGAAAATGTCCCGTGTCCCATGTGAGGTTAGACCTTTGAGCTCAGAAGTTACTATAGTAACCGGTCTAAGGGAATAGTGACCAATCAGAGGGGATAGCAAGGCACAAAGCATGGAAACAGGGACTTGGGGACTCTTTCTCCCGCCCCATGTACTCTGTGCTGTGAGATCCTTTCCCCTTCCGCACGTGAGAGTCTGTACTTGTTCTTCAATAAATTTCTACCTTTACTCTACCACCTTCCACCCGTGGTTTTCATTCTTCAATTCCCACGGACAAAGAACCCGGGAACCATTCTGCCCAGGGAGAACACCGCGTGTTCCAGTCCATCCCAAAATCCCGCTTCACATCCATCCATCCAAACTTTTTATAAACGAGTAATTTGTGTCTTTTGTTAAGTGGTATAGAAAAATGATAAGACATTATTATACTCAAGAATTTCATAATATATTACAGGGCACAGATATGTGCTTAATACTAGATACCAAGGCTTGAGATGAACTCTACCTGGCAGGCTAGGGATAACTTTAGAGGAGAGGTGGTGAACTGAGGCCTGAAGGCAAAATTAGTTTCTCTAGGACAAAGAATAACATTGAGCTAAGGTCTATACCTAGTATATAACAAACAGTGTGTTACATGCTTTTAGGTATAAATTCTTCTGGAAGATACCTGAGATGAATCATAATGCTATTTAATAGCCATATTACTTCAAAGCCTCAAAACATCCCTGCAAAGTAGGTTTTAATCATCTTATTTTACTCCAAGGCCAGGGAGGCATCTGGTGGTTTAGGAAGTAGCAGGGTGACTAGTTCACATTCAAATCAAAGTGGCTTCCAAGCTTATTCTATTTCTGTTGCCCCACAGGCATCCAAAGGAAGGAGGAGAGGAAGTCCCATCCAGGCAGAAAGAGCACATGCGAAGGGAAGCACAACATGGCACACACATGTACCGGCATTTTGGCATGCTGTTGGCAATGAGTAGGGAATTGTGAGAAACGGGGCTGTATCGTAGGGTGGGCCCGGATTATGAAAAATTAGATTTGTCAGATAAAATAAACTGGATTTCACTGTGTGGAATTAGGATCTACAATAACAAAGCATGTTAGGCAGAGGACAAGGGTGGGAGTTATCAGAGCTCCCTGGAAGTTGCATTGGAACTAGGAGAGCATTTGGGGAACTGTCCAGTAGACCACGTGAACAAAGATGAACACAGCATGGACCCCACCACCACGGCTCTGAGAACCTTATCGGGAGTCCTCATCCTAGTCTAGTGAGGACCTATCTCAAAGACGTAAAATTAATGACCTATTTTTAATTTTCTTTATTTATCCTGCAGAAATGGATGGCTTTCTTGTTGTGGTAGGCAGGGTCAGGCTCCTCAATATGCCACCTCATATTCCCTGGAACCTGTGCCCCATTACTTTACGTGCCTCCAGGATCTTGGCAGATGTGATTACTGTTACAGATGTTGAGATGGGGGGAGTATCCTGAATGTTGCAGGTGGGCCCAGTGCAATCACATGAGCCCTGTAAAGCAGACAGCCTTCCTAAATGAGAGGCCGCAGGAGAAGAATGCCACTCGCCATTGCTGGACTTGAAGATGGAGGAAGGAGAGTACAAGTCAATGGAACTGGTGGCCTTTAATAAGCTGGGGACAAGAACAGGGGGACCTCAGTCAGGGAACCTGAAAGCACTAAATTCTTCCAACAACTCGAATGATAAAAGGCATAACGTCTCCCTTGGAGACCCGAGAAAAGAATGCAGCCTTGATGACACTGATTTCAGCTCAGAGAGACTGTGCTGGACTTCTGACCTGCAGAATTGTGAGATAATACCTTCTCGTTGTTTTAAACAACTCAGCACATGGCAATCTGTTACAGCGGTAATAGCAAATGAATACATTTGCACACTAATGTCAGAGCTGGAGGAAGCAGCAAACAGCTCCAATGAAAGATGAAAACAGATTTTCACACAAAGGCAGTACACTAACTGGAGAAAATAGAGAGGACCCCCGAAATGAGGAGAGAGGATCCCAGTATTTTTATGATCTCTGAACAGGAGGAACCAAAAGGTCAAGTCTATGCTTCACTCTGGAAAGCATGGTGGCTGCTCTAGGTGTTAAAAGGATGCCTGTAGGTGTCAGCAGAAACGCTTATGTCCCTTTGTGCTTCATTCATTTATTCACTTAGTCAGGCTCAAACCCTTGCTGAGGAGCCTTAGGGTTAGTTAGGCGCTGGACATCCCCTTACAGAACTTTCTGTTAAACGGGGGTGGAAAGAACTACAAGCAGTTGCAGTGCTTATAGGTTAATTGCTGACCACAGCGATTCTCCCAAGTACCGGTCTGGGACCTGTACACCATCGGCCTGTGATGACAATGTACAGAGTTAAAGGCAAAGAAACTTTATAACAAATGGGCAGAGTGATTTTATGCTATTGAATCTAATAATAAAATAGGCTTATTTTCATGTTTTAAATGTATTTTTTTGGGTAATTTACTTTTCCTATACTTCATAAAACATCCACTGTGATGAACTGAGAAAGAAACAACAGCCCTAGAGACTTGATTGATCTAGAACCTAAAAGAGCTGTCAAGACTAGATGGGGCACACAAAGAGGGAAGGTAGGCAAGTCCGGGGTGTCCGGTCTCTGCTGTTGCTTTGGTCCAAGTTTTTAAAATACCTCCATCAGGCCACATTCTAGAACATACAAGAAATATTGCTGCAGAAGTAACGCCCCTCTGCTGTCTGCACACACGCCCCTTCCTCCATTTCTCCTGTTGGCGCATGTCTAGGTAGAAAGTTTCAGAGAGCAAACCTTTGTACAACTATTCATTCCACACCTGAAGATTTTGAAATCGTTCTCAACTCTGTGAACACCGTTTCCTCTTCTTCGCCCTCTGTGCTAGGAACTTGGGCTAACTTTCCTGGGACCCTTACAGCTCTGGCTTCAGCGTACCCTCTCTCCTTTACTCTAGACTCTTTGCTGATGGGGTGTAGCTGCTGAACTCCATTGCTCTCTGAACTAGTCAGGTTTTCACATCTGTTAACTGACAGGAGGCTTAATTATGGCTGTAAAGTCATTACTGGAAGAATCCCCCGAATCATTACAAAACAAAACAGTGTTCTGTGATGAACTGGTTCTGAAAAATGGCACAATGCAAACCTAACACACAACCTGATGCGATTCTAAGAAGTGAGAAAGGCCTGATGGGGGTCAGAGGTCAGGGAACATGTGTCCGCTGAGCTCTGAACTTACGCAGCATCTCTCTACCCCAAGAGCGTTGTCCTACAAATCTTCTGGGACTATTAAAAATATTACATATTATCTTTGAAATTGTCTTAGAAGTTTAATATTACTATAAATATATCTAAAATAATAGTCACAGAAGAAAATACCCATGAACTGTAGTTTGCTGCAAATGCCTGTTAGGGTTAATGCATATATGACAACTTTTCTTGCTACCTACATTTCAATAAGTCTTTGTTTACTTCAGGTATCAGAGAGTTAGTAATTCATTATGAGTTCAAAAAATTATAGACGCGAAAGTGACCTTGAGAGGTGATCCAGTTCAACTTTATCTTATGGTCAAGAAAACAAACACAATGAGATTAAATGCCTTCTTCTAGGTCACTTAGCTTATTAATGATTGAACCAAGTCTAAAAGTTTTCCTATTTCTTGGCCTTGAACATTGTCTTTGTGTGATAACAAAAGTAATAAATAATCACTGCAGAAAACTTGGGACATATAGAAGGTATAAAGCAATGAATACCCCGCATAATTCCATAATTCAGAGGTAAGGATTCTCAATAATTTCTCACTGTATGCAGGTATAGATACACATTTTCCCTATGATGTTGGGTTTTAATTGTATAGATTCATATCCTCTTTCATTCAACATTAATATGTCAAAATTATTTTTGTTGCCATCAAAAAATTCTCCAGGCTGTGTTTTTAATAACTGAATTTATCAGTATGGTCCAGTAAGTACAAATACCTGTGGCCATTGGTGAAGGGGAAACTTTCAGCAACTTGTACTTCTTTTTAAAGAAGTGTTTTTTTAAAAAAAATCTTTTGTCCATTTTCTCTATTTTTGATCATATCAGTCTCAGTGATTTATAAATGTTCATTATCTATCAAGGACACTAATTCCCTTATCTCCTTTCTTCATAGAGTATTAGACTATTTTAATGTTTATTATGATTCAGGGACATCCTTTTGAATTTTAGGTCTTACCACAGACTGAATTATGAGTTAACTATCTGAGATCACACAGCTGTTAGAGACAGACCTGACATTGACAAGCATGACATACCAAACTCTTTCAAAACACATCACACTGCTTTTCTGTATGGCCAAGATCTAAAAAGTAGACATATATCTAGATTTCTAGATAGCTAAAGAGAGTTTTACAATATAACTAGCAAACTATGCTGACAAGGAGTAACTAACAAAATCAATAACCTATATTTTTTACTTTTAATTTTGATTCTTTTTGATACCTGTAACTGAAACATCCTCATACTACTAAATCTTGAGATTGACATTCAGTTAATAACTCAACTTTTCTTTTTTAGTTATACATAGGTTGTATCAAAATTAATGACCAACTTAATAATATTCTTCTTATTATTTTAATAATTGGTCTATCTTATAGAAGAGAATATTTACATGGACTTGTGCATGTAAATATTTGTCTGATTTTTGGAACACAGCTATGTTTAGGTAAAGATTATACAGAAATACACTAGAGAAATAACAGTACCATTGATATCCTTTTTGGAGATACAAAGTTTTCCTTATTTCAGTTATCCATGATTGTTCTAAATTTTACATTTAGTCATAGATCTCAATAAAGTTTTAAAAATAGTATCTAAAAAAGATGTATAAAATAAATTGAAAATTTGTAATGTTAACACATTGCTATTTCATAATATTGTTTGAAAAAATAATTTAAACATTATTACAGATTCATATTTCTAACTATAAGATTTTTAGAAAATTTTAATACTTACAAAATTTTCACTACTTAGAATTATCCCGAATATTAGATTTATTTTTAAATTCCTCCACAAAATTCTGTCACATGAAATGTTAAAATCCCACCCAGTGATGGACAAATTGAATGCCTGATAGTGTTTTCACATCTACTCTCATATATTAATTTAAAAAGTCTTTTTGTAAAATCACCTTTAATTTTAAGTATGTAAAAATAGTTACATATTCTATCATTCATTTTCCCATTTAAAAAAAATATTTTAAATTTTCTTTAAATTCTATTTTTTTGGTGTTTTATAATAGATACAATAATAATAATTATACCTTGCATGTTATACATCTTACTGTGTACCAACTAGTGTTTTTAATGCTTTACATATATTATTTTAACTTTTATAACATCCAATATACATAGACTAGTACTAGCATCCTTATTTAAAGGATTAGGAAATTGAAGTACAGATTGGTTAAGAAACTAACATAAGATAAACTAGCTAATAAGGGACAGAATCAAGACTTTTTAGCACAGTAGTACATATAGTTAACATACATAAATCACTACTTCCCCCTCTTCTGCCCCACCCCCATTTTGATCTCATTTCAATTAAAATCCTCCTTTGGGAAATAGACACATCTTTTGCAGTAACTGAATGTTTTACAGTACTCTGCATTAGACTAATTTATCTTCTCCACTATAGTATTAGGTGTCTGAAGAAAATTACTCAGGGGGTTGGGGTGAGAAAATCAGAAAGGAATCCAAAGATCTCCCAGCAATACGAAAGTGGTTTGGTATTCAAGCCAGGCAATTTACGGGCTGATGGGATCTTTGTTAATTGTGTGATACATTTGGCCTTTACTGGAAAATGGAGTTAACATGTAGCCAAGGATGACATCTCCCTGTTTGAACTTTACCATCTTAAGGACATTTCTTGGAAATCATTTTAGTTTTATGCTTCTAAGTGGACAGCATCTACCTCTTTAGTGCTGATAGGAAAGTGCTGATAGATGTGTTGGCAAACATCTCTTCCAAAATCAGCATATTCCACAACTGTGACCACTGCTAACTTAGTAGAAAGGGTTTACATAATCATTTAATCAGTTGATGGGCCCCCTACATAACCCCAAATGCACATAATAGAATATATGTAGTGTTACTTGCTTTCAAAGTGGTTGGGAATTAATTTCTAAATTATAAGCTTTCTGGAAATGTCTGCTGATCACTAAGTGGATATTAAGTAAGGGCCCATCCCAAAATTTGAGGAAAAAGAGAAAAAAAATGTACAGATGCAGACCTACTAATTTTTTTTTTTAACAGAGTAGCAGAGGGAATTTGGGAATTCACAAGTTCAATCAAAGTCATTTGGATGAAATGTGAACAACTAGAAATGTTACACATAATCACACCATCAGTGACTCAGATGGTCTTCTTGTAATACAGATCTGCCCCTCTTCTCACAAAATACATAAAAATAAAGGTCAGAGAATAAGAATTTGTCTACATCCCCCTGTACACAAACCAGGTAAATGTATGTGCAGGGGACCAAAAATACTATTGTTACTTATGTTCAGCAGGCTACCCTGTTTTAATCCCATAAACTAGTAAAGTAACCATTGTACTCTGTTTCCTATCATCCTCAAAGAAAACCACATTGGGGGGAAAATCAAATTTGTTTCTCACTATTACTTGCTTTCTAATGTTGATTTTTCTATAATTTTTCTAATAAAATTGGTTGATCACTATCTTTTCTGCTGGATAGTTTTATTTTTCATTACAAAATAATATAGTGCTCTTATTAACATTTTTATAAATTAATAACTACTATTGGTTCTACCGCAACCTCTTTGGCTATGGTCTATATCCATGAATTTCATGAGTCTCCTGATCCTGATCTCCTTTGGCAAACTAGAATGTCTGGGAACCTCGAGGCCTGAGATAAATACTGAACTGTGATGATAACAGATGAGATCCACTTGTTTGGGTGGGAGGTGGCAGTGAACTCACCAAAAATACCTTCAACTTTTCTCATTTCAACACTGCCTCTAAGGGTCATGGACTACATAGACTGGGAGAAACAGGAAAGAGGGTGCAAGGAATAAATGCTGAGGCATGGATTTTTACTCAGCATACACATAACATTCTCAGTTCTTAAACAATTCATCATCAATATCTAAAAAACATCGAGGTTTATTCAATTCTAAATTTTATTTGTGTAGTGGTTTATTTTTTTAAAATAGGTTTCTATTGATTTTTAGAGAGAGAGAGAAAGGAGAGGGAAAGGGAGAGGGAGAGAGAGAAACATTGATGTGAGGGTGTGTGATGGAGTGGGTGAAAGGCACTCATCGGGGATCTTCAGTGTGTGCTAGTGAGGGAATGTTTCCTGAAGACAGGGTGTCTGTGATAGCGAAATTAAGACAATCTACCAAAATGATAAAATCAGAGTGAGAGACACATGTGATCCTCTAAAAAGGATTGCATTTTATAGGGCAGGGATAGCTTGGGGTATGAAACCTGAGGAGGCAATGAGGGCCACATTTCAGTCTTAACATTGACCCTGTTAAAAGAGGAGCATTCTGCTTTTGTTGTTAACTTGCTAGATAACACAGAACAAGTCAATGAATATCTCTAGGCCTCTGTTCCTCACTGATCAAGTTGAACCTGTATTATTTACCTATTAACTAACTCAACTTGCTTATTATAAAACATTTGTTTTTGATGATTTGCATTCTCAGGAGGATCAAAGTGGCTTTCATGTTAAAATACATGTGAACTAAGACAACAAAAAAGACCAAAGGCACATAAATAGTAAACTGTGATGGATTAGTAAAATCAATTATAAAGCATTTTGCCTCCACAAATTGTAAAATAAGGGTATAATACAGAATCATAATCCCAATAAATAATAACAATAGCAGTCTTCAACTGCTTTTGCCCTGAGGTTCAGTAGAAGTTCTGCTCCTAATTTTCCACTCTCACCTGACTTAGTGTTTCTATTGAGAGATAAGCAAACATTGTGTTCTGAGGGGTTGGGCATTCTGAGAATGGATTAGTCAGAGCCCGAGTAGTATTGTGTTTGTGATTCACACTGGAATTACTTTCAGCATCTCAATACATAAAAATCATTAGTTGTCGTTCCTGTAAAATCAAAGAACAATTTCTACTAGGTTTATACTTTCCAGTTAATTTTAATGAAAAAAAAGAGTCATCATCTTAATATTCAATCTCATAGATCTAAGTAACATCTAAATACTGATAAATTCCAAACTTCTTTTTCTAGCACTGACTTCTTCATTTTGCTCAGATGAATAGACCCACCTGCCTGCTCAGCATCACTGCTTATTTGTTTAGATCTCTAGCTTGATATGTTCAGTACAGAATCATGATTTTATTCTTTTGACTCTTTTACATCTTCATCTCAGTAAATAGCATCACTATTCAACTGTTGCCCATTTAGGAGTTATTCATGATTTCTCTCCTCATGTGATTTTGGGCAGATCCCAAAATATAGCCAGAATCTGATTTTTTTTTTTTTTTGCCACCTCCTCTTTTCTACCACCCTGATCTACGAAACCATCTCTTCTCTGCTAAAGTACTTTAATTGCATGGAATTTCTATGGAATTTCACTTGACTTGAGATAACCAATTCTTTGCACTGTGGTTCAAGATATTTATAAAACATATAATAGATCAAATCCAAAGTCTTTATCACAGCCTTCACTATCCCACTTGATCTGGCTTCTTCTCCAAATTTATCTTCTACTAAGCTCCTTCGCAGTCATGCCTCTCAGACACTGGCTATCTTGCAGTTCTTTGAGGATGAAAAAGTCACTGCCATCTTAGGGCTTTACTCTTGCCTTCCCTTAGCTTGAAATTTTCCTCCCATACACGTTAATATGGTTTATTGTCTCACTTCATTCAAGTCCTCATTCAAATATCCTCAGACATGCTTTCCCTGCCCTTTCAGATCTGAATAGCCCCTCCCTCCATTTTCCCTCTGTATCTGTACACTGCTCTGTTTTTCTTCAAATAACTTGTCACTACCTGGTATCACATTATAAATATGTTCATTTTCTGTCTACTGCATTGGAATGTCAGCTCCAGGAAGGTTTGTCTTCCTTGTTTTTTAATGTATTCTCTGAGCCTCAAGCAGTGATTGACACTTAGTAGGCACTCAGCAAATACTTGTTGAAATAAATAAATACACATATAAATTCTCTGGGTATATTTTATGAATTAACTATGTCTTAACTATTGGCTGCGTATCATTACTCTTCCTTCCCTAGTTATTATAATACTTACACTGTACATTTTAGTCATAATCATGACATGATGGAAAGGAAAAAGAAGGGTAATCAACCTTTGTCCTTTTTGGATGGGAGTCTTTGAGGGAAGACTAGAGAGAAGGCAACTGACTTCCTTGCACAAATGGAAGCACTGGGCCTTCAATGTCTCTCTAGGTGCCTTTGTTTTGAACAAACCATATTTGGAAGAGCATCTCCCAAACCTCCAAGCACTTATACCTTCCCTTACCACCTCGAACATTACAGTCTATACCCTCTGCACCTTTCCCCTGCCAGAACACACTGATTGTGAGGGAGCTACTCATTCATCCTGAGGCCTCTTTGTGAGAACTTGCCATTTTGTATGTGGGCTGCAGGAACACACAGGCTCTCTTTTGGGTCATGATGTGTTTTTCTGCTGGCCTATACATCAGGCTGCTTGAAGTAGACACCCTCTGATTTCTTTAATAACCTGGTTGAAAATATCATAAGCTCAACACATTTTCAAGGTATGTATGGTGCCTCTTTATTTCTTTCCTTGCTTTCAACACTGGCAACTAAGCCACATGTCTCCCATCTCCTCCTACCAACCCCAGAGACTGTGTGATGATGACAATGGAATATGCAATCTAAACTTTCTGAACTTGGTTCCAACAATTCCCAGTAATGTCTCTTAATCATCATAGATGGAAGAGCCACAATACTACATTAGTCTCCACTGTAATTATTTGTGAAGAATGGTACACACACACACACACACACACACACACACACATACATACACACACACAGAGAGAGAGAGAGAGAGAGAGAGAGAGAGAGAGAGAGAGAGAGAAGAAAACAGAGCCTTTAAAATGCCTATGATTAAATTTTGCCTATGCTAATCTTGTCATTGCCTCAAGAATCAAATCTGGAGAGATTACAATGGTTCTTTACACATTTTTTTTCAATAATTACTTTTGATCATCAGGTAAAAAATAAAAATTTAAAGGAATGTATTAAATTAACTACATAGACAAACTGGAATTAATAAACATACCTTTGAGTTAAAAGTCATTGGGAATCATTGGGGGAAATGATCCATTAAAAATAAACAAAGAAATATAATAATCACTAATGTGTAAGATACATTGCAAGTTGCAGATAATGTTCTCATTCAATTTATCTTTTAGCTGTCGTTGCTATGTAAGAGAGATGTTGAGCTCTATTTTGTGATGAAGAAAATGAGATCAAAAGGGACTGTGATTGATGACTTTCAGAATCATAACTCCAACCGAGGTCTTTTGGAAACTGCTCTTCATAGATGCACATTCTAGGTGAAGAGAAGTTGCATGCGTTCTTAAAATTCTTGATTGATAATTAAGAACAGTATAAAATATTGCTATGTGGTATAACAGTAATTTCCATTGTTTTGCCACTTACAGATATAAAAATATTACATTTACAAGGAAATACGATAACTTCGTTTTGTGGAATAAAAATAAAAAAAACAGCCTGGCCAGTGTCAACCTATGAACCAGGAGGCCATGGTTTAATTTCAGGTCAGGTCACATGGCTGGGTTGCAGGCTCGATCCCCAGTAGAGGGTATGCAGGAGGCAGCCAATCAATGATTCTCTCCCATCAATAATGCTTCAATCTCACTCTCCCTCTCCTTCTTCTCTGAAATCAATAAAAAATATTTTTAAAAATAAGGAAAACATTTAAAAGAGCTAAAAATGATTGAACTACTCCTTAGAAATTTAAAAATTATTTTACTTTAAAAGTGGTTTTCATTTTTTTTTTCTTGTATTTTATTATCCAAGAAAAAGAACTATGTTCTTACTATCTTTGCTTGTTGTATTAGATTGTTTTTGTGACAACTTTTTAAATGGCAGGCAGTGAGTCAAACATAGCAAACCTATAAGATAAGGTTGAGTTTGCTGTTTATTATAGTCACTATTATTGCTATTTTTTTTTAATATTCAGAGTTTGATTCTAAGCGATCTAATGCCAATATCAAATAGGATAGTGATGGAGATGAACATGGATTCAGGATTATTCTTCTACAGGAGCCAAACTCAGGATTAGACCGCATTTGTTTAACATTCATTTGACCTCAGAGACCATTTGGACCTTAAATCACATTTTATTTGACAGTTACAATTGTCTCTTGAAGTATTTATGACTGCATATATTTCTATTACTCCGCACTTCCTATGTTTGCAGATATTCTTTCTTATTATGTTATTATAATACCATTGGAATTTGATCAGTGGAATGGCTTCTTTAACTCAATTAAATTTATCTGACAAACTATATGGTGTTCCAAATTCCAAGGGTTTATTTTTAACCATGACAATAAGATACATTATAATCGCTGTCTTTCTAGTCTAGATTGGAAGATACTATCTGACAGAGAAACTTTCATTGGCTGATACGTGTGGATAACTGTAACTGAGAGTGTGTCATGCTGTTAAGCTCAAATAACTGGCTTGCTGCTGTTATAAATGTGGGTTATGAGTAAAAATAAGGATTCTTTTCTCAGGAGGGCCCCTCTTACCTGCTTTTCCTTATATTTTTTCACAGACTTCTAACTCTACTTGAATTTTTGAGAAAAGACAGTTGTGGAAGTGGCGGTATATAGTTTTGGATGCTTCACACCAAGGTTAATGATGTGTTCGGTTAACTTTCACCAAGCCTAGTGGGTAGTAATTTCCTAGGACTTAGAAATTAGAAGCATATGTTTAGAGTCCTTTTAGTAGTGAATGCTTTATAATTCTGCTTTCTTCAAAAGATTTTGAGTTGTTTCAATGCTTCACTATCCTTCTTTGCAAAGTACAGTTAAGCCTCATGGGAGAAAAATACTAAAAAGTTTCACTGTCAATGGGAAAATCATGCTACGTCTGGTCTTCAGGCCCCTAGTAATGTAACTAGCACCTCCCTTCCTCTCTTGACCTGTATTTCCTGGTTTGGGGGATTCTGTTTTCCGATGGTCTTAGGCTCTATCTACAGCAGCAGTTCTCTCTGTGGGTCACAACCCACAGGTTGAGACCTGCTAGCAGGGTCGCCTAAGACCATAGGGAAACACAGATATTTACATTGTGATTCATAACAGTAGCAAAACTGCAGTTATGAAGTGCAATAGGGCATGAATATATTCATGAGACAAGAAGCATCATTCAGTTAATGACTTCTGCACAGTAGGTTGTATCTAGCTTGGAAGCAGTTCTATTCCTACCAAAAGCCACAACAGCCCTCAAATCCTCCCATTCACCCTTGCAGGCAGGGCTGGCTTCCTGAGTATGAGATCTGTGCAGTCACAAGTGTCTCTGGCTCAGAAGGGTCTAGTACTTGGCTCAATGGACTGCTGACTCCATCTTGGAAGTATTAATCATTTTTGAACAAAGAGATCCATGTTTGCTTTGTGCACAGGGCCCCACCAATTACGTAGCTGGTCCCTCTTGTAGGTCAGAGTGAGACTGAAAAGAGATGAACGAGCATAGAGAGCAGACACAGACGACCTCAAGAAGGCTGTCTGGTCTAAAACAGGAGTCCAGCATCTGCACAAGCCCTGATAGGGTTCGTGGGAATGGAAAACCAGAATTACTAAAATGTCGTTGGCGAAGAACCTGTATGTACTTTATGCCTCAAACTCTGAGCCAAGGCAGAAGGCAGGACAGATTTGCTGGGCGATTAAAATAAAACCCAAGTTTCAAGAAATTATTTTAATGCAGGATGATATGATACATACACAGATAGGACACAAAAGAATAAGTGAAAGAGAAGTACAATGTTTAAAAAAAGATGAGTATTTAGACATAATATTCACTGAGTGGCCAGATTATTATGATCTTTGAATGTATAATAATCTGGCCATTCAGTGTGTATATGTGTATGTGTGTGTATGCACACACACACACACACACACACACACATACACACGCCTGGTGTATGAATTCGTGCATGGGTGTGGGTCTGACAGCCTGGCCAGGGACAGGGGACATGGCATTTGGTCGGCCTGCCTGCTGGTCAAAGTCCTGGTTGAGGGGACAATTTGCATGTAGCCTTTTATTATATAGGATATAGACTGAGTGGCCAGATTATTATGTATTCAGAAATCATAATAATCTGGCCACTCAGTGTATATCATCAGTATATTTTTCTGAGTAAAGCATTTAAACTTAATTGTATAATTGTATACTAATTGTAATAGAGTTCTCTCTTTCCCTCTCCCTTCCCCTCTCCCTCTCCCTCTCCTTCTTTAGTTTCCTCTCTCATTTCACAGAGTGGATTCAGTCCTCACATCCTTTGAGCTATATGACTAATAGCCCTGTGATTTTAGGCAAGTCACCTGACTTTCCTTGGCTTTATTGTGAGTTAATTAAATTAGATATGGCAGGTTCTTTATATATGTAAAGTTTGTGGCTTTTCTTTTTTTGGCTAAAGAAGAGAAGAAATTAGTAATCTATTCTCTTTCAAAACGTGAGTACTGTCAAAAATCAGAATTTCACAGCAGGGGATACAAACAGCTGTCAGCTTGAGGCCAACCTGCACAACTTTGTCTGGTAGTAAAAGAATATGACCTTGGCCTCTGGGCTCCTGTTCCCCACAGTGCTGGCCAGGGCTCTCCTTGAATTTATATTCAGAGCCAATGGTTGTTAGAAGGTGGTATGCTGTAGACTGAATTTTCTGTTTTGACTTCATAACACTAGGATTTTCTTTAAGTATAATGCACTATAAAACCTCCACATTTATACAGTTGTTAAGTTTCTGTAGCAATGTATATTTTATGCTCTGTGAATACTTCCTGTACAGTACATTTGCACTTTTATAATATTTTTGTTCCCTTTTAATAACCTCTCTACAGTTCTATTCTGAATTATGCACTCTAAAATATGGTACCATTGTGCTTGAAGAGTTTTTCTTGGCCTATTACAAGGGAATCTCATGCTTTATTTTCATTTTGCTTGTGAATTTAAACCATTTTCCTCATAAAAGGGGTGTTTTTCTCCAAAGTACAATAAAATGTTTGTGTATTTTACCAGAGAGGGGAACAAATAGGATATGAATCTTAAGAGTTTGCTCAATAGTGAAGCTTCTATCTGATTTGATACTTTGTAAAATTTTATTTGCATATATTCCAAAGAGTGTTAGATAGCAACTGTATTGATAACATAAGGGAGATAAATATATCTATTTCTCTTCCTTCAAAAATTAATAACAAAATCTCTCTTTTCCTCTGTGTGTGTATTTATATACCCTACCTATATATACATATATATACACATATATATATACATACATAAATATGTACACATATACAAATATATAAATATACATATATATGCATAAGGATTACTTCTCCATAGAAAGATAATTGAGGGAAAGATACATGCACTATTTCTGTCATTTAATGTAGTTCCAGGCACATGGTAAGAAAAATAAAGATTTACCGAAGGGAAGGGATGATGAATTATTAGCTTTGATTAGCTACTTAACCTTATCTTTTAAAAATGACATTATTGCATTTAGCAATATGCAAACTTGTCATTTTAAACTAGTTATGATGTCCCATAAGGTCACTTAACTTTTTGATCTTAATATCACCTCCTTAATCTCCCACTGACATCCTCTCTTTGACAAAATCTTGATACCAGAATCAATAAGCATCTATGCAATGTTTACCAAGAGCAATGAAATATGCCAGGGTAGACCGACAAAGTCCTCTCCTTAAAGCAACTATAGTTTTGCAAGAGGGAATTGTATAGTATGTTACATGAGCCAAGTGAATAGATTGGAAAACAAGTGTTACAAAACCTTATTATATATTCAAAATCTTATTAGGAAATAGGTTTTGCAGATGTAATCAAGTCAAGGTGAGGCCACTAGGGTGGGTTGTAAGCCAATACAATGGGTGTCCTTAAAAGAAGAAGAATATTTAGACACAGAGATGAGAACACTATGTAATGAAGAAGCAGAGGTCAGAGTGATGCAGCTTCAAGCCAAGGAATGCAAGGAATTGATAACAAATACCAGAACCCAGGAAGAGGAAAGAGAGGATTCTCCCCTAGAGATTTCAGAGGGAGCACAGCCCTGCTGATCCCTTGATTTCAGAGGCTAGTCTCTGGAACTGAGAGGAAATAAACTTTCCATTGTTGTCTCGAGCCATCCCAGCTTGTGCACTGTGTTACAGCAGTCCTAAGAAACTCATACAGTAATATTTTAGCCTGAGATCATAACAGGATGATTATATGGAAATATTTGCCAGGTAATTAGCAATAATGAGGCGGGTTTAAGACTAGATTCTTTAAAAACTACCACATGATTGACACATACCATCAAGGCCATAGACATATCCATCACTTCCCAAAGTTTTCCCCCACTTCTATTATTATTAATTTTCTTCTGTGTATAGTAAGAACACTTAACATAAGATCCACCCTCTTCAGAAATTTTAAGTATACAATATACTATTGCAAACTATAGGCACTATTACTTTATATTTATCTTGCATGACTGAAATGTTGTACCTTTGACCTTCATCATACAACTTCCCCTTCCCTCTGGTCTCTGGTAACTATCATTCTAGTCTGTGCTTCTCTGAATTTGATAATTTTAGATTCTACGTATTCATAAGATCATGCAGCATTTGTCTTTCTGTGTCTGGCCAACTTAGCACAGTGTCCTCCAGGTCTGTCCATGTTGTTACAAAGGTCAAAATTTCCTTTTTTAAAGGAAAAATAATATCTTATGTATATGCCCCATTTTTCTTCATTTTCCATTGATGGGCATTTAGATTGTTTGACATTAGCTACTGTGAATAGTGTTGCAATGAACAGGGGAGTGTAGGTATCTCTTTGAGATATTAATTCCAATTCCTTTAGATACATACCCAGGAGTGGGATTACTGGATGGTAAGATAGTTCTCTTTTTAATTTTTAAAGGAATTTCCCGACTTTTTTCCCATAAGGGCTGCACCATTTAGCATTTCCTCCAACAGAGCACAGGGTTCCCTTTACTCCACATCTTTGCCAATACTCTTTTTTTTTAATTAATAAAGCCATCCTCACAGATGTGAGGTGATATCTCATTATGGTTTGGATTTGCATTTCCTTGATAATTAGCGATGCTGAGCGCCGTTTCACATGCCTTTTCACTGTTTGCACATCTTCTTTAGAGAAGTGTTTATTCAGGCCCTTTGCCCATTTTAAATTGGGCTATATTTATTATGATTATTTTGCTACTTGGTTGCATGAGTTCTTTATATGTTTAGTTTGAAATGTGGGAGAAGTCTAAGTGAGAGAATGAGGACGTATGAGTTTCTGAAGGAAGAAGCTGAGATAGAACCAGAGTCAAGGCTTGCGTAGTGGTGTGCTGATAAATGTTTAACAACACTCTCCAAGAAAAAAAACATTAAAAACTCCCTAATTTGCAACATTGGCTGATTTTCACAGCATAAATATTTCTATCACGGCTAATTTCAAGCTAGCTACATGATGTCACTGGCTTGTAAAATTAATAAGAATTTAATAAAAGACTGTGAGCTGTTAGAAACTGGTTCCCACACACTACTGCTATGGTATACTCATATTTCAGGTGCATGTTGAGTAAAACCATTACATGAGACGAGGAAGTGCCTATACAGGTCTTAGGCCCAGAATGGGAAGTCATCATGAAGGAAATCACAAGAAATCTTTTTTTCTTCCTAAGAAAAGAGGATGAGACGATGCTCAACCAACTGAGCCATGCTGGCCAGGGCACAGAGTGGCAATTTATTTCTACACAGATGAGAAATCAGTGACTGGGCTGAGAAGCAGCTAGCCAAAGCTGGCTTTTCATCCAAGGGGAGCTGAACTCTTCCTGGGTTCCCACAGACTCTTGACATGATGGCTTGCTTTGCCATGAGCATTATATTATTGCCATGGCCATTATATTATTCACAATACCAAGTACTGAAAACGGCCACAAATATATGATCCATACTTCTAGTATAGAAATTGCTCAAGATTTTTAAAAAGGAGTCAGTTGGTAAACTCTTTGTCTTCATTGGAAATTCACGTGAATTTAAAACCCCACTGTAACACAGATGGCTCCGATAAAAATCCCCAGTCTTCATTGGGAGCTTGTTCCTGATTGCCTTCCTCCCGTGGAAGTAACTGAGGAACAATAATCAAATACCACAAGCTATCTGGTCCTTATCGTGCATAGATCAATGTGCTAAGAAAACGTTTCATGACTAATGAGTCAAAAAGGTCATCTTGAAATCTCTCAGCAGTTTTCCTAAGGAACCAAACTTGCACGATAGCCTGAGGATGGATTTAGGTATCTAAACATAATAAATGAAACCATTCAGGTACTGGAAGAAAACATGGGTCAATTGCTTTTTTGACATAGGTGTAAGGAAAGGCTTTCTGTGATTCAAAATTTCATTAGTAAAAATAAGAACAGATTCATACCTTTAGCTACACAAAATCAATTTTTTTTCTCCAACCCAAAACACTGTGACAAAAGAGAAAAGACATGTGAAAAACTAGGTGAAAATATTCTCAAACTATATGACAAAGGGCTAATATTTGTAATATAAAGAATTCCTAGAAACAAAGGCTGTACTTTTTTACAGTTTTTCCCGAAGGTAACATGTTGCAAAACTAGAGCACAATATCACAAACATCTACTAGTACCATCTACGGATCTTATTCAGATTTCAATGGTTTTATTTGTGCTATTATTATTATTTTTTTTTAGTGGGGAACTATAGAAAAATGAAATGTTTGAGTCTTAATCTCCTCATCTATAAAATGGAAATAATAGTACAAACTTTGCTAGGTTCTCGTAGGATTACATGAGCTAGCCATGTAGACTCCTTACCACAGTGCTCTGCACATAGTGACTGTTCACATATTTTCTGTTTCTTTCCACCATTATGACCTAATCCTCTGTTATTTACCTCTTAGCCTTAGCTTTATGCTTAACTTCCCTCCCTCCTATTTTTCATTTCACCAAATTCTGCCATATTCCTCATCTCCCTGCAAAAGCCTAAATCTGCACTTCTTACTCTTTTTCCGTCGTACCAATATGTCTAATGGCCCTTCCTGTGTAGAACCTCCAGAGATGTACAACTGAGGGATGCTATTCCCACTCAAAAGGCAAAGGGAGAGCTGGAAAAGATGGACCACATTGTGTGAATATTGTAGCTGAGAAAAATGTGTGTTTTCTCCCATATTTGGACGTTCTCTAGAATTTTCATGAGAAATGTTTTGATAAACAGAGGTTAAATAATAAGATACTGTACTATTAATATGGTAATTCATCCACAAGTGGGCTAAGTAGGCTTTTAAAGTTTTTCCTGAGATCCATTAGATTCATTTTATCAAAAAGATTAATTTAGAATTCACCATGTTTTCCTTCTGTATGAACTTTATAGACCCACTTCAGATTAAGACACACAGAGATTGAGAGCAAAGGTATGGAAAAATACCTTTTATGAAAAAGAAAAACTTTAAATTTCCTGGGGTAGTAATACTTATGCCAGAGAAAATAGACTTTTACAAAAAGGCTCTAACAAGAGACAAAGAAGGACCCAGCAATGACATTTCTGGGTACTGACCCGAAGAAACTGAAAACACACTAATTTGAAAAGATATTCATCCCTATGTTTATTACAGCATTATTTACAATCGCCAAGATATGGAAGCAACCTAAGTATTCATCAAAGGATGATTAGATAAAGAAGAAATGGTACATATATAACATGGACTATTATTCAACCACAAAAAAATAAAATCTTGTGAATTGCAACAACATGGATGGACCTAAAGGATTAAGTGAAATAATTCAGACAGAGGAAAAAAATACCATATAATTTTACCTATATGTAGAATATAAAAACAAACAAAATAATTGAAAAAGGCAGAAACAAACTTAAAGATACAGAGAATATTTTGATGGTTGCCTGATTGGGGTGGGGAGGAGATTGGGGGCTGGATGAAAAAGGAGAAGGGATTAAGATATTTAATTTCCAGCTAGAAAAAACACACATGGGGATATGAAGCAGAGCAGAGGGAATATAGTCAATAATATTGTAATAACTGTATGGTGTCAGGTGAGTATTAGACTTATTAGGGTGATCACTTAGTCTTATAAATCTAATCACTATGTTGTGCACTTGAAACTAACATGTCAACTCTAATTAAAAAATAAAAATTTTAAAAAATGAACAAGAGATTAAACTTTCAGAATACAACCCCATTGTGCCCATCGGAATACTCCTGTTGTTTTTTTTCCCTTGTGCCATTTTTAATGAGTAGAATTTCTTTGAAATCACATAGAAAAATTGCTGCTTGAAATGGACTACCAGCCTTTGTTTGCACATAACCAAATGCCCTCTAGAATTAATAAAACTAAGATAAAGCTGTATTTCTCAAATTCTGCCTTCTCTACACCAAAACTCAGTAGGCCTCTTTTGATTTGGTGAATAGCATACACTCATTTTAGGCAAGTTACTCCAACCCATTTATAAAGTTACGCCAAATATCGTCTATTTTTTGTGAATCCCAAAACAAGAGACCTGCCAACAAGTCCATCCTGCCATGCCAGCTTCTGTGTTATTTCGGACAAATAACCTGATTATATGATTGTCCTTGAAGTGTATTCACAGATAAGGATTGTGCAGACCTTTGGTTAAGCTCCCATAACGAATTACAGATCAGACCATTAGAATTTTAAAACAAAGCAGTAACCTCCACAGCCGATAACTATCCACTTTTTGAGAAACAGCTTCTGACTTTTTAGTGGACCCTAATAGAGACTAAATAACTGACCATAGGCTACCAAATTCCTATGCAACCTGTACTTCCTCAGCTGCGTGTTGTCTATCCCACCAACCCAAAGCATTAGGCATACACAGCAGTCGATAGCATTCCTGTTCCCGAAGACACAAGCAATTTACATGAGTGAGTGGTTCAGGTGCCCATGATCCATGCTATTGTTGGTTTGTCCTTCAAAGATTGAACTTATAATGTATCAGCATGAGGAACTTTTTATGACAACATGAATATGGAAGAAAGCATAGGAACCGTATTTTTAGATGGTTCTACAAAAAATGGACAGCTGTAAACACTACAGTCTTATCCTAGGGTGTCCCTGAAAGACAGTGGTGAAGAATAGTAATTCGAAAGTGTACCTGAAATATTGGAATAGCCTTTCAACCCTCAGTTATGGGACAAGCTATGTTGGCAGTAGTACTTTACTTTTTACTTTTATTATTATTATTATTTTTTTAAAATTTATTTATGGAATACTCCTGTTTTAAAGGAAATGGCATAGCCAGGTGTGAGTAATAAAGGAAAAACAACTTGGACTTACGGTATTCAGGAAAAGAGCGAAAAAATGAGAAGTCCTTCCTTTAAAAGGGAACTCGAAATAGAATAGGAAACACAAGTTATCTAGGATGATGACCCAAGTCAGGGAAAGCCCACAAACACAGCTTAACACAGAGGCAAATGCCAGTTTGCCAGTATCCAAACTGTGACCTAAGAGTAGGGCATGACTCAGCGTTGTACTGGGGATGGGAGGACTTGCTGGGTAACTGAAGATGGTTAGTTAACATAACGGTTCATTTGGAGAAACGATGCATATACCAGATAGCAGATTTAATCAAATACTTTAAAAGAGGAAAGGGAGAAGACAGAATTCCTAGTAGACTTCAGGAAAATTGTAGTAGAGTTGATGAGAAAGGTGCACAGAAAAATCATTATAGTTTTATAAGAGATTCTCCCCCACACACCCTCAGAGAATAAAATAGTTATTAAAAAGGAGTAATTCAACCTGGGACTTTAGAGTAGATTATCCAGAAGAACAAAAAAGCTCAGGGCAAGGTCTGTGGAAAAATTTATGGACCAAAGGGGAATATTTACACCCAGACAAAACTAACCCAGCAAACTCTGCCTAATTTGTGCATCTAGAGTTTGATTCTTTTTTAAAAAATATATTTTTTGATTTTCTACAGAGAGGAAGGGAGAAGGATAGAGAGCTAGAAACATCGATGAGAGAGAAACATTGATCAGCTGCCTCCTGCACACCTCCTACTGGGGATGTGCCCGCAACCAAGGTGCATGCCCTTCGCTAGAATCGAACCTGGGACCTTTCAGTTTTCAGGCAGATGCTCTATCCACTGAGCCAAACCAGTTAGGGCTAGAGTTTGATTATTTATTACATGCCACAAACTGTGCCAAAGATTGAGAGGGGTATGCACATTAATAAACACATTTCCTATCCTTAATGTTATTAATGAACTCCTCCCTATCTTTGTAATAATGTTACAATTGTTATCTAAATAATACCCACCCCATTCTTAACTCTAGAATACAGGGTTAGGCAAAAATGGGTGTGCAGTTCTGAGAATACAAATTGCAGAGTCTATTCTTATTTATTAATCATAGTATTCTCTATATGAACAATGATGAACCTACATTTGCCCCACCCTGTATATATATGCATATATATGTACCTTTCTTTACATTATAGTAAAAAAAAATAATTGAGTACACTATCTGCATCAGCTATACTCTTTACACAGTGGACTGAACTAGAGAAAAAGGAAGCAGCAATGAAAGATGGCGGGTACCCACAGAGTAATCAGTAGAAGGAGAAATCACTTTGATTTTACCCTTGGGTGAAGGCCCTGAATAGTGAATGTCAAATACATTCTAGTAAAAATATAATCGCTTATAATATCTGTTCTTTAAATGCCTCTGAGAGCCAAGTCTTCTGCACTAAATTAGCAACTGCAATTGTTAAGCCATGACAGGCAAGTTAGGGTCTATCTGATGCTGCGCTCTCGTTTGGTTCAGTGGTTGCTTTGGTCAGAAAATTATTCATCAATTTTCAAAAGCCACGCAGAGGCTGAGCATTTCAAACCTCCCAGAACAGCAGACAATTTAGCTGGAATGATATAAACTGGAACAAAATGCAGCCACTCTTCCCGGCTGCCTTGGTATTGGCTCATTGGATTCCACGGTTCAGAGACTCACATTTGAACAGTATGAAACTTTCTCACGAAGACTTGCATTCTGCTTTAAACCTGCCAATGAAAAGTAATTTAGTTCATGTGCTGCAGCGATGCAAATCAAAACCCATAATATTTTTATTAATTGCTGAATGCAGACAGGGTTTCAGAAGCACAAAGGTGCCAGTGCAGAAATCAAGAAAACACAATCAATCTGAAGACTGTGTTTGGAAAGATGCCCGGTAGTTTGGAAGTGAAGGGTCTGCTTATACATGATTTTATAAATGTAATTTTCTTGATGCAAAAGCCGTACAAGTAGTTTAAAATTTAAAGAAGTTCTTTGGCATAAACTAAAGCTTCTTAGTTCAAATGTTGACATGAAGCACCTTTTAACTTATTCTTCACTTGCAGCAAAAACTAATTTTATTCCTCTTCAGCTCATGCTCCTACCCATTGTCATTTTGGACACAATTTCATTCTGGTCCTTAAGATCTTCTCTCATGATAAATAAGAACTTTCCCAAACAGCTAAGGAAAGTCTAAAGCATTGTCTACTGTGTTTGTAGAAAATATAAGTAGCACAGTAGTCAGTGTGAAGGATTCAATCATAAAATAACTGAAATCTCGACCTAGACTTTTAGTGCTCAAAAGAAGGAAAATGTATAAAAATAAAGATTATTGCCAGTATAGCTATAAGTCAGAGATCATTATATATGTACACATATAGGTACATATATGCATATATATGTATATGCCACATACAACCACACAAATGGACATAATAAAAGCACTTATAGTTTCTCACCAATTTAGTGATGATAATAGTAATATTCAGCAACACATTGTAAAGTGTCACTGGGTGGCTAAAAGACGTAGCTATATTTGCAAAATTATACATCTAGAGGTAACCAACTGTTGTTTCTACATCATCTCAATTTATTTATCCATATAAAAAGTGAGAATTTTTTTTTAATAGAAAGTATTCTATTCTACACAGAGTGGCTCGGTGCTATCTTTCTGACTTGGAGGCACATTCATATCACTCCCAGTATGGTAAATTCTATGTCAATAGTCCTCACAGGAACTATCTAAGCAACTTGTTAAATCATCATTTAGCCCTAATATTCAGAGATTTGACTCAGAAATCTGGATGTTTCTAATATGTTAATGAAATTATTTTAATATATGTCATCTGCAACCCAGACTTTGAAAGACTGTCTAAAATTTTAGGTCTATCAATAAAAAAATAAGATATTTGAATACAAAATAAAATTTAAGGTCTAAATGTGAGCTGCTGTTTCATACTCATTAGGATGCAAAAAGGATGAAAATAAGTGTTGGTAAGGATGTGGAAAAACTGAAACCCCTGAACACTGTTGGTGAGAATGCAAAATGGTATAGCTGGAAAACAACGTGGTGGTTCCTTACAAATTTAAAAATAGAACTACCATATGGTCTCGCTATTATACTTTTAGGTGTATATTGACAAGAATTGACAGCAGATCTTGAAGAGATATCTGTACACACTTGTTCATAGCAGCATTATTCATAAAAGGCAAATGGTGAAAGTAACCCCAGTGTCCATCTCCGATGAGATGGATGAATGTATCAGCAAACTGTAGTATATACATACAATGGGATATTATTCAGTACTAAAAAGAAAGGAAATTCTGGCATATGCTACAACATGCATGAACCTTGAAGACATGACGCTAAAGGAAATAAGCCACACAAATAGGCAAATATGATTCCACTATACTTCTTTGTGATACTCAGAATAGTCAAATTCATAGATGCAGAAAGTAAAATAGTGGTTACCAGGGAATTATTGGGACGGGAATGGGGAGCTGTTTATTGGAAATAGAGTTTCAGTTTTATAGCTGAAAAGAGTTTTGGAGATTGGTTGCGTGGCAGTCTGAATGTATTTAACACTATTGAGATGATGTGGTTAAGACAGTGAATTTTATGTTACACTGATTTTGAAGAAAAAGCAAAATGGGCAGCAGTTTGAAAGAGAACAAAGATAAAAATACTTTTTTTTTTCTTAATGGAAGGGAAAAACTCAATGAATAGAGAAACATTAGTGATACAAGGGAATTAAATATATCTTACCTAATAACAGAGAAACATGTGAATTGATTGTACCTCTGCTATGCCCCACAGCTAATCAGTGAGTATGCAAATTAACCCAACAAAGATGGCGGTTAATTTGCATACATACCTGGATCCCTGGGACCTTCTCAGCACCCAGGTCACTCCCAGCCTGCCATAGGAGGGGTGGGTGGTGGTGTCCACTTCCCAAGCCTAAAGCCTGGGGCAGAGGCTTTAGGCTTGGGAAGGGACCGAGCCTATCATCAGAGGGGCAGGGGAAAAAAAAGTCAATGGAAACATATCCTCAGATGAGGATAAAAAGAAAAAGAAAGAAAGAAATGTCATATCCTATGAAAGACACATCTTGAAAATGCCTAAAGGAAGTTGTCATTTTTTCAAGGTAAAAGGACTAGACTCCATGTTGATCAAAACACGTTGGTGGCTGTGGTGACTGGCAGTGGCTGCAGCAGTGGGCTGATGGGGCGGGCATCTTCCCCTGATCAGCCTGGTGGCCTCCTGCCAAGAAAGGCCAGTCTGTGGCTTAGGTCTGGGAGGGGGCCTAAGCCATCAGTAGGACATCCCCTGAGGGTTCCTAGTATGTGAGAGAGTGCATAAATTTTGTGCACTGGGCCCCCAGTATGAAATATATTTGTAATTCACAACTAAAACTTGACACCTAATAGAATCTCAATTCTTCCATGTATACTTTATATAAGAGAATGAATTACGCAAAGTGCCTCAGGGTCTTGAACTTCCCATATATCTAAGAATTACGTGAAAGTGGGTAGGTATCCTGGTTAAAAGTCTCTCCTACTTATACGACTGTAACCAGGCCAGCACTGAAATGTTGAATGTTTTATTATCAGCTTCAGAAATGCCAAATGTAGCAGAGGTTCACCTTCGTGTTCTTGTACTGCATATGCCTAGTCATAAAATGAGTTAATGATATTGATTCTATAAACAAAATGGGACTAGTATTTAAAAACATGATAATCTTGGCAATTGTACTCAACTGCGGAGGATAAAGAATATGAATTCCAATATTGGGAACTACATTTGATTATGTCTCCTTCAGAGTTTAGAAGTATTTGCATCTTGGACCCTATAGATCCTGCCATTCTTTTTCTCCAAATGGAACACTCTAGCTCCTGGGCTTCTCTGGGTTGTGGGGAGATGAGGTCACCTGGTGCTGAGGTGTTACTCTGCCCACACAATGCAGGACCACAACGTCCCATTAGTAATACGAATGTCCAGCTTCCTAGGTTTTTAGAGAAAAAAATCGAAAGAGAGCGCTATGCCTAGAGCATCACTGGAACACTGCAAAGCAGACACTATTTTATGTGTGGCACCTACTTTCACTAAAAATTTCAAGACATGCTTGACACGGGGCTCAGGGGATTTGAAAGGTGGCAATTCAGATATGTCAAGATTCCAAATCAACCTATTTTTGCATGTACTTAAATCACTTAAGTCATGCATATATCCTTTCCCATTATAATTTGCTTCACTTAGTCTGTCATAGCTTCCGAGTAATTGATCTACCCGCCTATACTTAATGAAACAGAAACAAAAACAAACTAACTTGTCATTGTTGGTTGAAGTGAGATGTCCCCAGTGAGTCCAGGGCATCACAAAGAGGACTCACGCCTCCTGACAGCGACGCTGGTCTTTGTAGAAAGTCCCAACGCTCCTCCCACCTATTACTATAGAAGAAGTTGACATATGGTCCTTGTGCTGCTTAATTACACGTTTCTTTTCCACTTCAGTTAACAGATTTCACGTATTTGTCATTTTTTTCGCATTTTAGCTAAAATTATGCCATTTTCCTCCTTTCAGTTTGACTGATAGCGTGAATCATGATTGCTAGGGGGAGAAAAGAGACTCAGCCCTCTAAAGAAAGAATCAGGATCTAATCAACAACACTCCGCACAGAACCTGACGTTCTCTTTTGGGGATGCTTGGCTGCCCATAACAGGAGCATGTGTGGGAAACCTCCTTAAGTCTCCGTTATTTGATTAACTTGTAAAGGCTAAGATCAACTGACAAATTCAATTATACATTCAAATTATATTTCCAAATTGGCTTAATTTTTTAAAGTGATGAATGAACCTTAGGGGGAAAATTCCATTACAATGCAAACCAGCAGAAATCGGTCCCGCCATTAATGCCTTGCCTGTGCCCACAAACGTCCTTATTTCCTTTCGTTTGGCAGAATAGGCTTAGAAAACAGAAATACCTGGTTATAGGTCAACTGTGATGTTTACTTCCTAGGAAGAGACAGGATATAAAGGAAGAAAAAATGGTGATGTCCTTGGAAAAGTAATAAAAGTCCTCTTGGGCTGGTTTTACCTAGTAAAACAAACCTTAAATCAAGAAAACTATTGGTCTACTGATTGTCTCTAAAGGTACCGAATTTGCTCCTGACCACCTGGTAGGTGTAATTCAGGAAGAAGCCATTGCTGATTGCAAAAGACATTTCTTGGTTAGATTCTAATACAGCCACATAATGATAAGTAACATGTTGCTAAACATTTTCCCCTTCTGGAGACTTAGTGTACCATAGGCAGGAGAGAGAGAGAGAGAGAGAGAGAGAGAGAGAGAGAGAGAGAGAGAGAGAGAAAAGAAATACTGTCCTTATATTATCTTATTAAAGTTGAAACTATTGCCAACATTTGAATACAGTAAATTCCAGTTTTACAGAATAGGTTGAGACCAAGACTATTACATAAAAATTTATTTTTTATAGAAAATTAAAATGATCTATTTATACTAAGAATGCTATTGAACAAAAATAGTCTTGGTTAATGACAGATGATAAAGCATACTACTATTTCTCCTTTTCCCCTTTTACTGTGTATCAACAAATTGGCACACACACAGAGGTCAACAAAATAACATTTCGATTCATAAGTATTATTTAAATCTTCTTAACTCGTCCGTCACTTTTACTCATCAAAAATGGCATGTTAAATTGAGTTTATACTCTCTTAACAAATGTTATAGATTGTAGCTTACTTTTTATTCCTCAAATTTTACCTGCAAAGTTTATATTATTTAAGACCTTGTAAAGCAGTTGTGAAGACAGACCAGAAGAGAATGTTTGGGTGTTTTTTGTGTTTCCTGTATAACATCCCTTTGGAGTACTCGCTTTCTGCCAGGACATGTTGCAGATTAGGAAACAGGCTCAGAGAAGTTAATCACACAGCAAGTGTGAGTGCTAGATTGTGGCGTTATGAAGATTGTGAATTTCCTCCTAGTACTTGATACATTAAAAGGCAGTGAGGGAAAAGTAAATAAATGTTGACAGTCACATTATTCATACTAGAGATGGATATTATTCACCCAAATAGCCATCAGCTGATGACTGGATAAACTAAAGTGACTCATTTGCAGTGCAAAACCTTTTTAATTTGATGTAATCCCATTTGTTTGTTATTTCTATGGTTTCCCTTGCCCAAGGAAATACATCAGAAACAAACAAACAAACCCAACTTTGCTAGGATAAATGACCGAGATTTCACTACCTATGTTTTCTTCTAGGATTTTAGGAACATTTCAGGCTAGATGGATTAAAGACATGGCTCTTATTTTAGGGGAAAATGTGTGGTGGAATTATTTCAGGGCGCACTTCCAACAACCACACTTCCTTAACCCTGGTCTAATATGTAGCACTACAATAGCTTTTGCAGAATCTAGATGTTGTATTTTCTTTTTGGTTTGTGTCTGTTGGTGAGGGGAGGAAGTGTGAGAAAGTCAGAGGAGAGGGTGGAGAGGATTCCAGGTGTCAGATTTGTGCTGTTTGGTGGAAGCAGAGACAAGAAGGTGGCCTGTGGTCTGCATAGGGCACTAAAGACACTTTGTGACTTGATTCTTTCAACTGGTGTCCCTCAGTCCCTCCTGCCTGGTTATCCCGCTGGCTGCCTTGGTGTACGAATAGCCTGCATGCAGAGGGGGAAAAGGCAAAGCTCTACACACAGGATTCTTCTGGATTCTTTCTAGTTCTGCCTACAGAGTAACTGAAGGTGGTGATGGGGTGGGTGGTGGGTTCTCATGGCAATGGTCCCTCCAGCTCTGACAGGACAGGGAGGGGGTGGGAAAGTGGATATGAAGATAACAGGGCAGAGTGAGAGAGGGCAACTAGGTGGTGGACAAGCCCTTCCCCCTTCATCTACCCCCCCTTCCTTTCACAAAGCGGTGGACAAGCACCCATGTTTGGGTGGCAGCCACTCGACCCCACCCTCAAGCCTTGCCACACCTTGTTCTGGGCTGTGGGGGGGAGACCGAGCAGCCGGTTGTCAGACTGCCATTCTCAGCAGCTGCGCACGGGGAAAGCAGTGAGCGTGACCTGCCCAGGGAAAGAGGAAATGGAAAATGCCCATCCTCTTGAGGACTGTGGCATGAAGAGCCACGGAGTGTAATAAAACAAAATCCACTTTATCCCAGAATTTTCAGGACGTAGAAGGCATTCATAGCGCTCAACTGCATAATGAATTCCGAGTCTGTCTGTCTTCTGCTGGTGCCTGACATGGCTGGCAATGCACCACGGGGTCTGCCTCTCCGGCTTGCAGGAGGAGGCTGCCATCACTCCGCGAGGCCTACCTGCATCCTGCTTCAGAGCCCCCGTTTCCTGGAAAGAGCCTGTCAGGTTGCACCTGCTTCATGAAGCTGCCCATCCCCTGAGAGTGGGACCCCCACTCGGATCTCCTGTCAGATTCTAGAAACCCAGAGGGAATAGTCCTTCCAATCTGCCAGAAATTGCTTTTGTGATATCAAGGCTTGCCTCGGGGAACCACAATATACTATATAGTCAGATGAAAATTAGATTTGTAAGTACACCACTTTCTTCTCTGGGCGGCTTGCAAAACTTCTCACCTCTGTTAGTGGAGAGGGCTGTGAGGGCTTTAAATTTATAGCCATTAATAAGCAGGACTGTGCCGAGCACAAATATTGTTTTCCTCTACCGGGCAGGCGTGGAGAAAGCCCCCGAATAGACAAAAGGCTTTTCCCCGGGAAAAAAATGGAAGTTAAACTTCCACGTCATCGGCGAGCTTGAAGTGGATTATAGCAGGTGCAAGGAAATGCCATTACCTTTATTGGAACCTTGAAAAACAATTAGCAAGTGTCCCAGTTGGTATGGCAGATTCATTAATCATTTAATATATTCCCGCAAATTGATTTATCAATCAAAGAGCTACCTCTGGTTGAATAACTCATGACTGTGCTTATGGCTCTATTCAGAAGTCTGATCTGCTTTTTAAAGGAAACCTAGAGGCTTTAACTAAATTTAGATTCCCCCAGTTTCAGTAGATGTTTAGGTTACATCTCAATCTCTCGAAGCTAGAGTCACGACAGCAATAGAAGGGGCTCATAACGCAGACACTTAAATCGGCTGGACACAACGAGTCAGGGTCAGGTTTACATTCCTCAGGGGAAGAAGTTACTGTGACAGAAAGGGCATATTTAGAAAAATGTAATATAATTTAATTTTTTCAGCTAGGCATTCCTTATGTCCCAGGGTAAAGTGTTCAATCAGATGAAGGTCTGGTGCCATGTTGTTGTGTAGCCACATTGAATGTGTTGATCGATGCTCTTTTTGGCCATTGATTTAGACTGACACTTTTCTCCCAGCTTCTACTGGCCCTTATTCTTGTATCCAGCCTTTCCAGTCTGAAATCCTTTGACCCTGTCAGTTCATTCATTTTGTTCTCTAGGATTTCCACATTTTTTAATTTCTCTGCTTTGACTTCCTGCCACACGGGAAGAAGCTCCATGAAATAAAAATAAGTGTCTAAGCTCTTATAGATTAGGCTTCGGTCAGGAATAATGCTGTCCTATATAATAAAAGTCTAATATGCTAAATGTCCAGTCATTTGGTCGGCTATTCAACCAATCAAAGTATAATATGCTAATGATATGCTAAGACTGCTCAATTGCTCGCTATGATGTGCACTGACCACCAGGTGCAGATGCTCTGACCAGTAAGTAGTTTAACTTGGTGCTGGATTCTGGCCAATCAGGCCTGAGAGAGATGGGCCAGACATGCCCTGAAGCCCTCCTGTGGTTCCTCCCCGGATAGCCAACCTCCTATGTCCCTCCACGGCCCAAATTGTGCACCAGTGGGGTCCCTCAGCCTGGCCAGTGCTCTCTTGCAATCCGGGACTACTCAGGGGATGTCAGAGAGCCGGTTTGGCCCAACGGTGGAACAACCAGTTGCTGTGATGCACACTGACCACCAGGGGGCAGATGCTCAATGCAGGAGCTGCCGCCTGGTGGTAAGTGTCCTCCCACAGGAGGAGTGCTACTCAGCTAGAAGCCAGACTTATGGCTGGTGAGTGTAGTGGTGGTGGTGGGAGCCTTTCTCGCTTCTGCAGCAGCACTGAGGACTTTTGACTGCCAGCTTAGGCCTGCTCCCCATGAAGTGCGGGCCTAAGCTGGCAGTTGGACATCCCCCGAGGGCTCCTGGTCTGTACCTATAGCAGTACGTACTTGTATTTATTTGAATGAGAACTTACCCACTTTTTAGGGATGATCTTGACTAAGGATCTGCATAAGCCCTATTTCTATAATACAGGTGTATCACCTGGCTCTTATAGGCTTGTTATGATGACAGAGTAAAATATGGCATTGTAAGATGTTTAAACAATCCTTGACCAGAATTGTTATTAGCTATTACCCAATTCAATTCAAACATATTCATGTCTTCCTAGGTACTACATACTGGGCCACACCATGGACAAAACAAAAATAGTTTCTGCCCTCAGGAGATTATGGATCAGTGGCCTTACCATCATTCACCATCCTTACCATTATCCCTATCATTATCACTGTGATCATTATCATTGTCACAGTCATCATTGCCTTGTCTTTGCGGTCACTATTATCACTCTCTCTAACAATTCAAAGATCAACAACGGTACTTCTGAGGGAATCTGTAGGTGCTTTAATTTACTAAGTCCCTATTCTTTCCAAGCTTCCCTTGGCTGCTCCACAATTTTAAATGCTATTTCTTTAATATTTTTTAATATATAATATATGCTTAATTAGTTTTTTTTCCGCATAAACTTTATTGTAGCCCTTACTATTTTGAGCCTTAGTAATCACCATTTCCATTAGGTGCTCAAAGTTCTGGGTTTAATGGTACATCTTAAAATTTTACTCCAACTCTGAAGAGCTTATTGCTTTTTTCTCCCTTAAGAAAACTTTTTTTTAAGCCCTCAAAAATCAGTAGGTAATTTGCCTATTTATAGTCTCCCAATGACTATGTCTTTATAATTCCCCCCAATGCAATTTGATAATATCTCAGCAATCTTATTCACATTTTTTTCAGTACCCTGGGATGCAATCTTTACTAAGCAAGAGATTCAAATCCATGTAGAATTTCTGGGTACTCCTTTCCCTTCACTTAGGATTAAAGTCTCTCTTACCAATGTTTTATTTTCTCACATACATCTATGACAAAATAAAAACGATAACAAGAAAACAGCTGGGAATTTCTGCATTTACCAAGTCATCTGATACCATTGTCAACTATCTTTTCAGCTGCTTCATTCTCTCATATTTGTATCTTATTCTGAACATACCAGAAAAAAATCATTTTTATTATTCTATTTATTTTCCAAAGGCCTCGGTTTACTCTCTACTTAATAATAATGGAAGGACTCCCATTTTTTTCTATGTATTTCTTTTCAATGAGAGCTCATAGAAAACTCTTTGCATCCAGCTTAATTCATCTACTTAGTTAACACTTTCTACCATTTGCCAAGTTGGTCAGGGTTTTGTTCTGGGGAGCATCTAGTTTCTTTCTGAGAATGGCTTTGGGCCATTGGCTCATATCTTTTAGCAAAAAACTTTTTAAGAGCAGAGGTTATATTTGTGATTAAATCAAGTGTGTCTTCCCATAGCTATTATAAATATTAAGATAATATTATCACATTCACATATAGTTTCTTGCTTCCATTTTATTGTTACTTAGTTCTTCTTGGATGGTCAGAATTAAGTGCAGCTAATACCTTTGCTTTCTTTTCCTACCTCAAAGGTTGAAATTTTATTAGAAGCCATAGTTATAGAAAATGAAAGAATTAAGATATTTTTTCTTATAACTGATATCAGTAGAATCTTACCATCTAATGATGACAACTGTAATATACTTCCAACATGGGGTCAATTTTTCCTCTATTTCTCTCTTTCACTTTTTGTTCAAACATGCAGTCCATTACTCTACCCATAGTAAGATTTATAGCTATATAGTTGTGACATTGACTCTTTTTTACTTCTCCATTATAATTTTTTGGGGGATTAAGTTAGTCTTTCATTGCCATAAATCATTAGTCATCTGATCAACCTTGGGTATACCTAAGAGGTTATATTTGTACCCCTGTATTTAAATTTCAGTTTATATTGTTAGTTCATTTCTATGAATTGGAATATAGATATTGTAGACAGAATATTTATGACCATTGTTCTTAATTTCTTTTTTCTTTTTAAAAAAATATATTTTATTGATTTTTTACAGAGAGGAAGGGAGAGGGATAGAAAGTCAGAAACATCGATGAGAGAGAGACATCAATCAGCCACCTCCTGCACGCCCCACACTGGAGATGTGCCCGCAAGCAAGGTACATGCCCCCGACCGGAATCGAACCTGGGACCTTTCAGTCCACAGCCCGACTCTTTATCAAACCGGTCAGACTGAGTCAAACCGGTCTCGGCTTAATTTCTTCTTTCTACAATATTTTAATTCATTTTTTTCTAGAAAGTTCCTAATGGATTGTCTGTTATACAGGATTATTTTTATAAATGTTTGAATGAATATATTATTATGCTTAATTATTATGCTTCAATCTCTGACCTGTCTCTCACTAGTTTTACTTCATGGAAGGAGTGCAGTTTTCTCTTTCAAATTCTTTTAGATATTTTAGTGATGATCATCTCACATTTCCTTTGTCATTAGGAATGCCTTTAGGGATATCCTTATGTCTACACTCATATTTTCCAGGAACATTCATTTTGCTTTGTGCAATCATGGTCTAGAAAAACAAATACTGTTTTCTAGCACCACATACGGAGAATTGGTTCTTCATTTTTCTTTCTTTCTTTACTTATTTATATATTTAGTTCAGAGATACTATTTTCAAATGGTAGAGATAAAAATTGCACATGTGTGTTCCAAAGCTTTTTTTCCCCTTTCTTCATGACATTGAATGTACTAAACATACATTTAAATCTTTTCTGGCCTATCCCAGATTCATCCACAAACTATCAGTAGTAAATATTTCTTCATGAATTTTATGCTTCTTGTCAGGTTCTCAATTGTGTCTGGCAAGATAGCTTATCTCCTAACAGACATGTCAGAGCTGTAGGCTCACTTCCTTACTCCTCAGCTAAATGCACTGACTCCATAACTAGTCTTGTGTTACCAGAACTAACAATGACTTTCCATACACTTCTCAAAGTTGCCAGTTTTTTTCATTATACAATCTTTTAATTATTTCCCTCTTGCTTATAGTATCACAAAATACAGTTGAATGCATGAATTAATTCAGTTATTAAAGTACCGTATAAAAATTAAAGAAATATGTAAGTTAAATACCTCAACAGAAGAGTAGAATTTTCTGCTATATAAAGTCATCATAGACAAATAACATCCAAAATTACTCAAGGAAAGAAAGGAGAAGGCATCAGTGCTGGAGGTTCAATGATTATGCTAATTTTTTGAGATCTGATTTCTTGAGGTTTGAGAGGAATTTTCCCCATAAGTAATTGTTTTCTTCTGTTTTCCTCTCACCCCCCAGTCATGTTTTTTAAATATTTATTTATTTATTTATTTATTTATTTATTCATTACTTTGGAGAGTGTTTTATGTACCTTTGAAGATTCCCACAGTCAACCTGACAGAGGTAGTCTTTAAGGATCTTTTTTTTTTTTCCAGATCACAGTTTTGTCTTTGGGAGACCATACATTAGTGAAAGGTTTATGCTTTCCTAAAAGACACAGAGCTGGCTGCATCAGAATTTAAATGCACCAGTAGGATGATGGAAACAAGCTGTAATGCCCCTTTCTTGCATGCAACATTTACTCGGCACAGGAGTTCAAGGTGACTTCTAAGCCCACAGACAGTAAAAACGAATTATTTTTAATTCGTTTTTAAATAAAAACGTTATCATGTGAGTAAAGCAGTGAGCCAAATTTAACTTTATGAAACCGTACATTCCAGGAATGTGTTTGATTTGGAAAATTACCCACATAGCGTTGAGATAGTCTCACTGTATTTCCAATTGCCATGTTTGCATTTTTAATGACTAAAGGGACTCTGACAGTCTTTGGGGCACAGAAATACAATGCCCAATGGCAAGGCGTTTGTGCAGTCACTTTAGCTTTTAAAATTTTACATTCTGCTGCTCCCAGAGAGCTAATGAGCATTGTCGATTTAACAGGAAAAGGGCAGTGCCAGCATCAAGGTAGGCGGACCCGGGGAGCGATGAATGATGAAGTTGGAGAGAAGCATCAAGGATCTATTTTTTGCCCCCTCCTCCATATATATATATATAAATATATTGGGTACAAATTGCTTTCTTCTGACACTTTACTTAAACTCAGTTATATCTATGAGTTGTGAAGCACAGATTTTCATAAAATTCAAAACATGATATATAGAAATGAATATTAAATATTCAAAAGGGACTCTAAAGCAGGTTAGAATACTTTGTGGGTCTGATTTTGATATGTATGCAATTTTCATCACGTATACTTAGTTTACAGGCAAACCTGTACCTATAGCAGTACTTGCATTTATTTGTATCTGTCAGTTAAATGTATTCTAATTTTAAACTGTTCTCTGAAGAGGAATGTTTGAAAAATACAAATGTAGTTCGAACGAGTATAGCTCAGTGGATAGAGCATCACCTTAAAGATTGAAAGGTGCTGTGTTTGATTCCAGTCAAGGACACATACCCTGTACCTTCTGTGCAGGCTTGATTCCCGGCCCTGCTCGGGGGTGTGTGGGAGGCACCCAATTGATGTCTCTCTCTGTTTCTCCCCTTCCTTTCCACTCTCTTTAAAAATCAATGGGAAATATCCCCGGGGTAGGATTTTTAAAAAAGCAGTTTGCCAATCAAAACAATAACAAAATATGGATAAACTGTACACCCAAGGTTTCTGAGTTTCCATAGATGTACCATGTGGGCTCATTGAAAGTCCAGAGGTCAGCACAAGTCCCGTCCCAAATCCAAAACCATCTTTATTAAGACATATACTGGGGAGAATCCAAGATGGCAGCATAGGTAAACACCTACACTGCTGCCTCGTACAACAATTTCAAAACTACAACTAAAAGACAGAATGCACATCATCCAGAAACACAGGAAAGCTGGCTGAGTGGAAGTTCTACAGCTAGAAGGAAAGAGAGGGGCTCACAGAAACCCAGAGGAGCTGCAAAAAGCTGAGGTACGGAGACACACGCCCTGAGAGGGCAGGTGCCGGAGTACCTGGCTGGCTTTCTCTGGCGGGAGGGAAACGGAGACTACCAATGGCACTGAACCCCTTCTCTTACAACACTAAACCCCAGATCCAGCCAAAACTCATATGGGGGGAGTTTGGACTGTGAAAAGGGAGAGGTGCATGGAAATTTAGGGGAGTCACAAAAGATCAGAGGTCTGGTGGCGCGCACGGCACTGCGCGCAGAGGACAGATTGCTGATTGTGCCACTGGCTTTCGCAAGTGGGTGGGAGACAGACCTTCCCAACTGCGCCACTTCTGACTCCACTGAGCCCCTGTTTCGGGTGAAATCCTGGAGACCTAGACTCGTGTGGTCCTGGGGCGCAGGGGAGCTGGAAAGGCAGCGGTCTCCAGGCACTGCAGGAGTGCATGCGTGAACAAGGACCTCTCCAGTGATTACCCAGTCACGTGAGACTCAGGGGCCGTGGAGGGCGGGGCCGACTGGAAGGCAAGGCAGTCCCTTAAGCCCTGAGACTCCACCCATCCCAAGCTCAACAGAGGCTTCTTCGGTTTTGCAAGTCTGGTATCATAAGGCTGAATTCAACACAGAAGTTTCCCTGGCATAGTGAAAATGCCGAGACAAGGGAAGGGATCACAAACAAAAGAAATGGAGGAAAAAAAAAAAGACTGGATAGAGAGTTCAAAACCACGCTTATAAGGTTTTTCAAGAATATGCTAGAAAAGATGGATAAATTTATTAAGTCCCAAGAGGAGATGCAAAAGGACCAACTAGAGATGCAAAAGATCCAACTAGAGATGATGGATAAATTTAGCCAGCCCCAAGAGGAGATGAAAAAGGACCAACTAGAGACACTGACTGAAATAAAAAATATTATACAGAGTCCTAACAGCAGACTAGAGGAAGGCAAGAATCAAGTCAAAAATTTGAAATATAAAGAAGCAGAAAACACTCAACTGGAAAAGCAAGAAGAGAAAAGAATCCAAAAATGTGAAGATAATGTAAGGAGCCTCTGGGACAGCTTCAAGCGTACCAACATCAGAATTGTGGGGGTGCCAGAAGAAGAGAGAGAACAAGATGCTGAAAAGCTATTTAAAGAAATAATGACTGAAAACTTCCCACATCTGGTAAAAGAAATAGACTTACAAGTCCAGGAAGCACACAGAACCCCATATAAAAGGAATCCAAAGAGGACCACACCAAGACACATCATAATTAAAATACCAAGAGCAAAAGACAAAGAGAGAATATTAAAAGCAGCAAGAGAAAAACAGTTCATTACCTACAAGGGAGCACCCATACGACTGTCAGCTGATTTCTCAACAGAAACGATGCAGGCCAGATGGGAGTGGCAAGAAATATTCAATGTGATGAATAGCAAGAACCTACAACCAAGAATAATCTATCCAGCAAAGCTATCATTCAGAATTGAAGGGCAGATAAAGAGCTTCACAGATAAAAAAAAGCTAAAGGAGTTCATCAACTCCAAACCAGTATTATATGAAATGCTGAAAGGTACTCTTTTAGAAGAGGAAGAAGAAAAAGGTAAAAGACAAAAAATTATGAACAACAAATACATATCTATCAACAAGTGAATCTAAAAATTAAGTGAATTAAAAATCTGATCAACAGAATAAACTGGTGAATATAATAGAATCAGGAGCACAGAAAAGGAGTGGACTGATAATTCTCAGGGGGGAAGGGGTGAGGGGTGTACAGGGAGAGACTGGACAAAAATCATACACCTATGGATGAGATCAATGGGAGGGAGGTAAGGGCAGAGGGAAGGGTGGGAGCTGGGTGGAGGGGTGCTATGGAGGGGAAAAAAGAGAAACAAATGTAATAATCTGAATAATAAAGATTTAATTTAAAAAAAGACATATACTCTTGGCTTAACCAATAATTCTGACAAATTCATAGAACTACTAGTAAATGATTGGTCTTCATGGCAGCACTAGTGATGACCAAAAGCAATTGCAAATCTTCTGGATTCTTACTATGAAAAATACCAAACTCATATTTGGTAAGGATGCAAAGAAAAGCAACATATGTAAATAATTGTTCCTGTTGTCCCGAATAAGATAATTTTGTTTATTTTTGTTATCATAGGGTATTTCTTTGCCCTGAGAAACTATCATTATTCAATGTGATAGGCAATAGGTTCTAGTTAACTTGATTGCATCTTCTTACTTTTCTAAATCCTTAAATATGTGGTTTTTCTGTTTATTTTTTTATTGTATTATATTATGTTGTTTATCTTCTAAAGCTTTCTTGAATTTTTATTAGTCATAGAAAAATCATAATTACATGCATAACTAATCTAATTTTCAACAATATGTACAAGAAATCATATGGACAGATATTTGAGATTAAGCAGCTCAAACAGCTTAGATCAATGACTTGTTCCTAAGAGTTTATAAGATCACATAACTTAATGTCCTTTCTCACAGTTAAGTATTGCAATGGAACTGAATCAAAGAATAAACTCATAAGACATTATATAAAACACAAACAAACACGGGGGGCGGGTGTGGGGTGGAGGGGTCAATGAGGAAAGAAATAGGATATCTGTAATACTTTCAACAATAAAGATAAATTTAAAATCAAACAAAAATTTCAAACTTGTGGCCTAGTCTGCCCACCCCCGCCAGTATGTATATAGTTGTTTATATATCCTTTGTTTCATAAAACAATATTTTATTTTCTTATGCTACAAATTCTAGATGATAGTACTATATGAATAATTTAAAATAAGCTTAGTTTTCTTTTGCCTCACCAAGATATTTTTTCCAATGAATTTTTATTAAAGATAGTGAAAAAGAGGGTGCAGGTGAGGGTTGGGTGGAGAGGGAGAGAGAGGGGGAGAGAGATAGCATCATGAAAGAGATACACTGTTTGGGGATAAACCTGCAACCAAGGTATGTGCCCTTGACTGGGAATTGAACCTCTGACCCTTTAGTCCAGTGCTCTCACCACGAAGCAAAACAGCTAGGGCTACAATAAGCTTAGTTTTGAAAGCTTTATAGGACTGAAATTCCACTGTTGCAAAATTCAAATGCATTATTTTTAAACTAAAGGCCCAATGTACAAAATTCATGCAAGTGTAGGCCTTCCTTTTCTGGCTGCCGGCACTGGCTTCCCTCTGGCACCTGGGACCTGGGCTTCCCTCAAAGCCCCAGCTTCATCTGGAAGGCTGTCCGGAAGGATCATTAGCATCTTATGCTTTTATTATTATAGATGTTCTAATATCAGTATTTATATATCAGGCAAGAGAGCATTTCTATAGGAAGAGCTGAGTATACTCCTTTCGGAGGGGGACGGACATAAGGTAAGCACTCTCATATTCTGTTGTCTGAGGATGAAAAATGAGCTGTGTTAGGACACCCAGTTTTTAGGTGCATTTTCCTCTCTTACTTTGTTTCTGTCAGGTATTTTATGTTTGGCCTGCCCTAAATACCTACAAGCCAGTTTCTAGGTTAACGTCACTGAGCTGACTTGTAATTGGTTTTGGGGGGCACACTTTTGCATCGTTGGTCAGTTATGGCTGCTATCATTGAGTTTAATTATTGGGTCGTCTTGAAGAAGCCGGGTAAATATAAAATTATGCTATCCATTTGCAAACAGAGGTAGTTAGTCATAGGGAATTCACCAGGGGCTGCTCTGTGTTTGGGACATAAAGTCTTCTGTCTTGTGATTATAATTTAATTTCTCAGTTGTGATGAACCTCTTGCTTTTAGCAGAGAGCTACTAATGGAACTCAATACCTTGAGTTTTATTAGTGAGATACTGAGTGAACAAACATAATACTAATCAATTCAAAATAAAGTATATTTTTAAATGTTCTTTCCCACATCTTGGTGAGATCCTATTAAAATATTTAATGCATGGGTTATTTTCCCTTGTGACTTCTAGGATTTTGCCTGACTTTTCATCTAATTCCCATAATATTAATCTGTAGAACAATGAGTAGAGTGACTCGCTTAAAGAGTGAAAATAAGTTATTCTGAATATTAGTAATGAGGTGTGTTGGAAGTCATCAAAATGTGAAATTAAAAATATATCAATGAATCATCTTTATAAACACATATTTCTTTTAGAATTTGCTATGAGCAAAGAATTCTGTTGGATTCTAAAGCCTACTTAACTTGCACAGTGCAAAAAAAGAAGACAATTTTTGCTCCATTTATTTTTAGATATAATATGAATAAAACTGTACTTTATCAACATTATTGATCTTGATTAATTTTGTGCAGCATTTTTGGTTGGAAGAATAAGATTTTGTATATTAAATTGAGTTATTTTCTCTAGCACTGTAAAGTTCAAGATGTTTTGGCATAAGAACTACTTTAATTTTTCAAAATGTGATCATTTTTCATCACTATGCAAGATTTTATATACCACTGGAATGGGCCCATTACAGACTGGAGATTCTACATGCCAGAACCAGTCATCACAGGTAGAGGCAATAGTATAGAGTGGGAAGGTCACAGAAGGAATATATTGGGACTCAGCAATATGGAAAGCTGCTCCTGAAGATGGAAAATTCTAGAATCAATCAAATAAGAACATGAATAGAATGAATAATTACACATTCATCCAAGCATGAAAAATCAGCAAATGTTTCCTTTTCCCTGTCTGCAAGAGTAGATACAGGTTGAAATGTTAATTTTGAAACACTGAAGCAAAACTAAACAAAACAAAACAAAACAAAAAAAAAAAACACACAACAAAAATCAAAAACCAAACGAACAAAAAAAGATCCCAGTTACAAAAAGCAGAGATGATGAAAGGTCTGAACAAGGTGCAGAATATTCTAGGTTCTGGAGGACAATATTAATATTCAGTACTTACTGAGATATGCTGGACACTGTTCTAAATATGTATCTATTATTACTAACTCATATACTTCTCCCCCAAACCTTATGAGGTAGATACTATAATTGTCAGCCTAGGGGAGATTTTATTTTCCAGTTATGTTTGCAATGATCTCTACTATCCTGCCTGCCCTTCTACAACATGATCTGTCACTCCCCCTCTCCACTCCCGCAGAAGGTGGAGTCTAGTTCTAGCCTCATGAATGTGAGACTTCCAAGCCTAGGTTATAAAAACCTTGGGTCTCTAAGAAGGCTCCCTAGGAATACTCTCCTGTTGGTGTTCTTGTCCCAGCATTAAGAAGGGTTCAGAAATCTGAAGAAAGGCTGTCCATAGATTAAATAAGAGTCCAGAGATAAAATATAATTTTGAAAGGTATCGGGGATCAGAGGAGCTTCAGCTAAAGGAGCTAAAGAACCAAGTTCTTCATTTTTCATTTTCCTTGTTTCAGAACCCCTGCTTTTTATTAACACAATTTGTCCTGAGGCAAGGTAGAGATAATACACTTCAAAGGGTAGGGTACAGAAGCATTGTGTAATTGGGGGATAGCCTACAGCTGTTCAGGTGTTTGGCCAATAGGAGGCAATATGCAGAATGGGATGCCCTCAACTGTCTGGCAGCAAACAATCATCCTAGTCAGGTTTGGTGGAAGTGCCTTTCAGTCATTCCAACAGGTGATTACATATGTGACTCAGTCCTTGTTGAGCCCCCAAATGTCATCAACCTTTTGATGAAACTCCTGTAATTATGACATGCTGGAATTGACTTCTGGCACTTTCCCCCTCCACACTAAGCTGCTATGCTATGAGTTGTCCAAGGTGCATGGAGAGGCTATAGCCAGGCACTCTGGTTCACCTCCCAGCTGAGTTACCAGTGGCAGCTGGCACTTCTCTGAATGAGCCCCCTTGGATACCCAGTCCAGATGACTGCAGCCCCAGGCCTTGCCATCATGTGCAGATGATGGCAGAACCTTCTAGGCTAAGCTAGTCAACCCATAAAACCCTGAGAGATAAGTTATCACATTAAGATGTTAAGCTTTGGGTCAATACACAATTACACCTAATTAGATCGCATTCCCAATTTATAGACAGGGATGTGAAAAGCACCAAAAAGTTAAAAAAGTTGCCTGATGTCATACGGCTAATAAGTGAAATTGCAGGGGCTGGGACATAGGTAATTTATCGTGCACGCCCCTAAAAAATACGCTATGTGGTTACTGGCAGTGACATAACTGTGGACCACATGGATGACTCTGGCGACCTTCTGTGGCAATTCAGTTCTCTGTTTCTAACTTCCCTTCCATTTTTTTCCCCATTGAAAACAATATTTTTAAAATTTCTTCTGAGACTCTGCAGTTGGACAGGGAAATTAAAATGGCACATCTGATACAGCTTTGAAAAATACAGCCCATAAATTACTATCACATTAAGATGATTACAACATAGGAATGACAGTCAAAAATAATGAGAAAAGGACCTCTTTTTTAGAGAGCAAAGCAATTACCCAGCATGATTGTAAGTTGGCTGTAAATCTAAGATACACTGCCTGCCTACTTCCTTACCCATATCTGGTGTTGCTATGTCATTGTTATGTTACTTAATGATACCAATTATTTAAAAATTAAGCACAGGGTCCCTCATGACATGGTGTTTATTACATCCAAGCAGAGACGAATTCTACTTCTCTTTGGGGCCACACAGCCTTTCATGCCTCCTTCCCATGCCTTTCAGATTTTCCCTGGAGCTATACTTTTTATGCTCCCACTTTTAGTGAAAATTTCCGACATAAAAAATTAAAAAGGTCAATTTCATGATGAAGCACAGTAGTTTAGATATTCTAAATGGCACCCTCGACTCAAGAAGCTAATTGCTTTCTCATAGCACAAAGCTCCGAAGTGCCCGCAAAGCAAAGTGGCCTCCACAAAAGCCAGATGCATCTCTCTGTCTCAAGGTCCCCTAGCACTTCCTGAGGAGAGTGAAGCTACAAAAAAACGAAACAAAAAAACCCCACAACCTCCCCAATAAACAAAACAAAACAAAACAAAAAATAACCACCAGAAATCACCTGGAGCTTGTGAAAATTATAACGGAGTAATCTATATTTATGACAGTCTTAGTGTATATACCTCTCTCTGTGGTCACAGGTGTACTTTCAATCAAGTCAGAGGTGGCACAGCCCCACCGAACTAAGACTTCTGTGGGGAGGACGCACACATATCATTTCCAGGTCATTGAGATTGACCAGCTGGGGAGACGGGTCACAAATGTATGGTGTGCCAGTAAGTGAGATAGAGGAGTGTTAAGGGTAGGACTCCATGAAGGCCTGGGTTCTTCCCAGAGGAAGTGCTTTCAAAACTAGTCCTTTACTGCTCTCTGTTAGTGTACAACAGACATAGTACGATCTGTATACTCTGTAGGAATAATGAAAGTTCCAACATAGGTAGGAAAAGTTAGCGTAGTTGATATAAGTAACAAAAGCCTGTTCACCTGCATTTATTTTGCAGACCTGAGTTCATAAAGGCATAGCACATGCAGAGTAAATATCACAGTGCCGTGTTCATCACTGAGGAGAGCTCTAGTGTAATAAAGACGCAAAAGTGTACTTATAGTCTGCAATATAAAAATAAATATTTCATATGAAGCAATGAAGTATGAGCTAAAAACTCAGGATCTATGCTAGGTATTAGAGGTTTAATGAGCCACTAGATTAAAAATCTATTGAGTAACCAAGGATTCAGCCAGAAATACTACTATTTAATTAATGGAAGTATACTTATCCACACAAAGCATTTTCTCCTTATTCTTCATCTGATGCCCACATCTCATTCTGCTGTGATTTTTACTATATTTATTGCTTTTGACCAGTTACCTTTGCATTCTGAAAACCTAGTTAATTTGTTTTGGCTACTGGAAGGCGTAGGGATTCTGCAGAAGCTCAGGATATGTGTTCTGACCATTAATCTTTTGGTGATTTTACTGCATTTTAAACATTTTTTCAGGACTTAAGAATACCTTGGGAGAAAATTGATTAATATTATGATTTCTAGTTTATAACAAAGGTGACAAAGGTGATAGGAAAAGAAGTCATTAAAGGTCATGCAGTGAGTCAATAGAAAAGATTCCCTTTTATCTATTGTTTTAAGTCTTCTTTGCTTACTGAGGCACTTACTAAGTCCCAAGCGAGCTCATTTGGAACCCACATTCACGAAAGTGACAAAGAAATCACAATGGCCTCAATAAGTCTGGTCGTGCCTGCTGCTAAACTGGCTCCTGAATTCTGTTATTTTAATCTTGACTTCTACTGCCACTGCTGGTTATTTTCCTGCATAAAAGAGTTCTTTTACTTTTTTGTACATATATACAATCAAGTGCATGAAGCAACATGAATTTATATACAAACAACTTCTTTGAGTCTCGAGAAGAAACTTAAAAGTGGTTATAGTTTCAGCAATTTACTTGGGGTGTCACAGAGAGTTGAGTGCTTATCTCTGTTACTGGGGATTTATTTGGATTAATGTGACAGTGGCATAAGAAAGACTTGCTATTTATAAAACCCTCTCATTATCTATCCCAGGACACAGCATGGATGGGGGCATATTTTCAATCCCACAGGTCTCATGGAACTGGAGGCAGCTCGTGACTAGGACATAGGACATGGGGAAAACTCTGAAGTGAAACCATTTTGTATTTGGCCCCCAATCCTATATAACCCCGTATGTTCTATGAGCCTTCTCACTGTAGCAGAATTGGCTTCCATTTTATTTTTTGTTTAATATTATTCTAACATGGAAAATTTTTTTTTAATGTGTCATAGTCTTCTGGAAATCTATTCTCTCTTGAGTCACAAGAAAGATTGCCCAGAATCCTCTAGGCTCTTGGTTTAGGATAAACAGACTGGGCCCCTGCTATCACAAAGGGACTCCTTTACTTCGTGAATGCCCAGAACCATGGTTAACCCTCTTAAAGTCTCAAACAGGAAGTGAATAAGTGGGACTGCATAAAAAATATTTACAAGATGGCGATGGAATATTTATATTTATCTGAGACTCATTTCATTGTTCGGTAAGACTAGACTTGCCCTAAGAAACCCATCAGTGAATTTAGGAGTCTGGGAGTCTGGGCTGGTCCATCCCTCTGATATGTGTATGTAGCTAAACCTTCTGTGAATAAATTATTGTCAGAAGTAGGGACAGAGAGGGCAATTTACTAATTCCCAACAAATCACAAGGTGTTGTCCATATTGACAATCTGTTTATCCTGGGCAGGCGATAGTAGCAGTAAATCCTACTAACCTGTTCAAAGTCAAATGAACACATTAAGAGAAACAGAGAACAGTCCTCCCATGCACCCCTGAAAAAACAGTGTCCAAAAATGGGTGAGAGGAGAGGAGGTTAAAGGGTCATTATTGTGTATTATAAAAGTATTACTAAAGTAAAAAACAAAACAAAACAAACAACACACACAAAAATAAAACAAAACCTCTATTTACCTATTCATATATTTCAGGTGAGACAAAATTCAAATATTTTTATTAAATCTACCGGCACACTTAGCTGCCTGTACAAATATAGTCTTCACTTCTGTCAATAAATATTCATGTTAATTTTCTGGATAAAAAAATCAATTTCATGCTAGCAGGAATACTGTGGAAAGTGGCTAGATTAAACTATGGCTCTCCACTACACGTTCCCAGCACCAAAAATAACCGTATGGTATTAAGTGCGCACAGGTCACTCTGGAGACTCATTGTAATTATGTCATGATGTGCTCACTGTCATGGCTTCGGCAGCTTTTCTTGCCTCTCTACCTGCTTTGTTCAAGAGCAGCTGCTGCCTTCCAGCTGTTGTCTGTTGCCAGCTCAGAGGCTGAGTGAAGAAGTGCTTTCCAGGGAAGGCATGTTCCAAAGCAGGAACAGCAACAATGAACGGATTCATGGGGGAACATAAAGTTCACCGGGCAAACGTCTAGTAATCAGCAGGTGCCAATTCAAAGCTGCCAGTTCCAATTGGTAAATAACACTACCTCAGCAAGTTATGCAGCGGTGAAAGGGACGGGAGAGGTATTTACGGACAGACTAGAATACTGCCCTGCAGAGTGCCTGGTAGCAATGGTTCCATTAAAAAGATTGCATGAGGAAGCCTTGCCTCCTATTCCTACTCACCATATGTGCCAGAACAGCAGAATGGTGGATGCCGGGGTGCAAAACATTCCATTATTTTTTGCTAAAGATAATACTCCATAAAGATACACACATATAGCCGAAACCTGTTTGGCTCAGTGGATAGAGCGTCGGCCTGTGGACTGAAGAGTACCAAGTTCGATTCTGGTCAAGGGCATGTATCTTGGTTGTACCACATCCCCAGTGGGGGGCATGCAGGAGGCAGCTGACTGATGTCTCTCTCTCATTGATGTTTCTAACTCTCTATCCCTCTCCCTTCCTCTCTGTAAAAAATCAATAAAATATATTAAAAAAAAGATACACACACACACACACACACACACACACACACACTACTACTGGCCTGGTGCACGAAATTCATACACATTAAAAGGGAATTAATTAATTAGAGGAAATATTTTAATATTGCTATTTGTCCTTTCTCTATAATAGAAGAGTCAGAGATGAAAGAAAATTAGTAAAGTGCAAAATGAAATAATATATAAATTTATTAATAAATAATCACATAATATAACAAAATATGATATAAAACAAAAACATGATGTAAAAACAATACTGATGCAAACAATGACTGATAAATTGATTAAACTTATTCTAATATCTCTCTGTATACCACATTAAGAGTGAAAACACTTTCAGAGTGCTTGACTAATTTCCCTTGAGATGAAGTATTTACAACTTCAACTTTAATGTCAAATGCTCTTTGAACTCAAGAGAAAGCAACATATAACTGACCATGTGTGAAAATGGGTTCAGGTAGGAATATTCCTATTCTGTCTAGAGTTTGTCCTTGTGATTTCTTAATAATCATTGCAAATGCTGACATCATGGGAAACTGTCTTCTAATTAATTTAAATGGGAGGCTAGTGACAGATGGGGCCAAATCAATTCTTGGAATAAGCAACCTCTTCCTCTGCAGATCCTGTTAATATTTCAGCTTCAATGTTAGGTCGTAATCTTTTGATAATAAATCTGGTATCATTACAAAGACCCCATTTACTATTAAGATTTCCCAGTAGCATGATGATTGCACCCACTTTCAATTTTAATTTATAACACCGCATTCCTGAAGGAGTAATACTATTAAGAAATTCGATGGGAAAATTTTCCTTTTCAGTATCATCCATTGAATCAATGGAATCATCACTCAAATAGGTGTGAAAATATCCATCGAGTATATCCAACATTTCTTCCTTTAATTTATGGACGTGTTCATTTTTAGAACAAAGAATCACACATTTAGATATATTTTTAATATTATCTAAATAGTATTTCCAAAGGTAACTTCAATAATAGTTCTGTTACAAATCATTTCACAGGGGAGTTCAATAATATCCATTCCTAAATGAAAACTACTATCTAGTTTGCCATCTCCAAGTTTTACTAACTATTCACTATAAGCAGAATCCTCTGATCTCATATTTAAGAGACAACTTTCTGAAACATCCCCAAATACAACAGTACTTTAAACTCGCTTGTACTATGGCAGAGCACATAGCAGGTGGTACAATACTGAGACATTGTTGAAAATCCTCTCCGAGGAGAACTTTCCCACCAAATGCAACATTCAGATTCATAATTTCTCTTAGTAATCTGTCTATGGCATTTATAGCATGACTGGATGCCGTGGTGCATTCATCAATGATTAGAAGTTGGGCCTTTTTAATGGTTTTAGCAACTCCACTCTTTATATTGAGTCTAGAAATTAAAGTTTCATTTAATAGAACTGGTAATTTATATTGGGAATGAAAGGTTCTTCCACTGAGAAGTAAATCTGCAACAATTCCTGTAGATGCTGTGGGTAAAACAGTACCACCATGACCTCTAATATAATGTATTAAAACTTTATACATATGTGTTTTCCACTACCACCTGGACCACCCAAGAAAAAGCATTTGGGGTGTACAGTTTGATCTTCCATGGGTGAAGTTATAGTCTGAAAGGCTGCCAACTGTTCATCGTTCAGAGAATTTATCAAAACCTCTGCCTGCTGTCGCTCATATGATTCATTACATGTATTTGGATCTGTTAATAAAGGATAGTCTGGGAGTCTGAAATGTGAACATTTCATTCCATGCAATATGAACACCTCCTGAATTTCGTTAAGGGCATGGATTGTTTCCATCTCTCCATCCCAGTCTCTCCCAGTCCCTGTCTCTCTTTGTTTTGCTCCCTGCCTCCCTCTCCCCCTCTTCCTCTTTCTCAGCTGGGAGGGGATGGGGCCAGTGGGGCAGCTCTACCCTCTGCCCAAGCTGGGGCCTCATTCAGAGAGAGGCTCTGAGAGTGAGCTGGGAGGGAGGGAAAGAAAGGGAGAAAAGGCTGTGAGCTGGTGGGTGCTGTGTGTGTGTGTGTGTGTGTGTGTGTGTGTGTGTGTGTGTGTGTG
>JAAGEH010000018.1:5091439-5129012 GCA_011751065.1 Lasiurus cinereus | reverse complement strand
TGTGTGTGTGTGTGTGTGTGTGTGTGTGTGTGTGTGTGTGTGTGTGAATGTGTGCTGGTCTCGCCTCCCTTGGCCCTGTCCCCGCTGCCACAAGTCCCCACCCACCAGAGCCTGCTGCATGCGCAGCCTGGGCGTTACCTCGAGACTTCACTAGTTGTGGATGTTACAGACCAGAGCTCTTTATATATACACTGACGGAGTGGCCAGATTATGACGATCTCTGAACGCATAATAATCTGGCCACTCAGTGTGTATATATATTAGAGGCCTGGTGCATGAATTTGTGCATAGGTGGGGTCTGGCCTACCTGGCCAGGGGGAGGGGACATAGGCAGTTGGCCGGCCTGCCTGCCTGCTGATTGAACTCCTGGTTAAGGGGACAATGTGCATATTAGCCTTTTATTATATAGGATACACACTGAGTGGCCAGATTATTTTGCGTTCAGAGATCATCATAATCTGGCCACTCGGTATATATTTACACACATAGATATGCTTGTTTAACCACATACTCTATATTAAGTGTAAATATATGTGAACAGAAGTGCTTTTAGGCACATGCCTAAAGCACTTAATGGAACGGTATGAGATGCAGATTTACGATAATTGCTTTAGGTTATTGATTTTATGGAGATGGTGTCTGCTTTCCCTTTTTGAAAAAAATGTTTTAGAATTGTTTTATAAAAATGTACCCTCATTTTTCTTGGTTTACGAGTCCATATGTAGGATTTACAGAGATGCAGGGACCTTGCCCCACAGGCCTGCAGACAGGAAGTGTATAATGAGTGGGGCTATAAGGAAGGGTGGGCTTCTGGGTCCACATCCAGCTCTGAACCTCCTTGTCTTCTCCAGCCACACAAATGCCTGCCCTTTCCCTCCCCCTCTCACTGGCTGCTCCTGGATGACGCCTGTTCCTTTAAGATTGAGCCGGGTACCTCATCTCTGCCCCTGCCCTCCTAATCTCCCCAGGCGGGTTAAGTGTTCCTTACTTGAGTTCTCCTATTCTATGTGCTTTTTTTTCTATAATATTGCTCATCACATCACCTTGCAATATGTATTTGTCTTCAACCTGGAATGTACTCCCGAGAGCAGAAAATTTGTATGTGAAGTGATGTTGCTCTTAGAAGACGTCCAAATGGACACTTTTCTAAAAATGTGACTTGAGGGATATGACATATATGCTAGTGGAAAGTATAGGCGAGGCCATCGGTCCCTAACACTTGCACTGTGACATGGGCCACTCATTGTAATGAGTTCAGATACTCTTGATTACTCCCAACAAATAGGTTGGGTATTAAAAAACCATAAAGCAACATGGTTCCCATATCAAAACCATAGTTTATCATGTGTGAATACTGGAGACTGTACCACACAACCGACTTTTTTATAGTAAAAAAGTATGTGGGATCCAAAGAATATCCATAATAATAATAAAAAATATTGGTTTCTATGAGCAAAATAAGCACCTTAGTTCTTCAATATTTCAATGCTCATCCCACTTAGCTTTCTGTTTATTTTTATGCTATGATATGGGGGAGGCACACATAGCACCATATGAGAATAGGAATATTTTAACTCAGTAATTATTGTCATCTACAAAGTCATTTATATAAAGCTCTGAGAAAAATAACAAAGATATTTTTATTTATTCCCTCCATCCTACTTTCATGCCTCATGAAAATACTAAAAGAAAAACTAGCAAGGAACATAATTCTCTGCTCATCAGTGAATTATAATTTACTTGTCACAATATGAGTTAAGGCAGTATTTCAAAGAAAGGCAAAATTTTGCTAGTAAATGTAGTAGTACCTTTTATAATAGAGATGGTTTTAGGTCCATTTAAGGAATGACAGGAAAATGCTCGATTTTATCCTAATATCACATTCCAGATTTTTATCCTGTGCCATTAAGTATCAAGATATAAATAACTGCATTTTGATCATCTGATGACTTCAAGGCATAGGAATTCAGACATAGGGAAAGCAAGGATCTGAGTCCTTTAAGACCTATATTTAAAAGAGAAACTATAAAGCACTTGAGTTTGTTACCATGTGCTTTTCCCCACTGTGTGTTTGCTAACTGTGCTTGCTCTGTGTTATATGAGGAGGTGGCCTGAGGAAGGTCTCATCCATTATCAATGGGGCAAATGTCTTGGAGCTGAAAAACCAAATAGGTCAATTTTTCTCTGGGTAACGCTGGGTGTCTGACTTTTCTCATCCTTGTTTGGCCAGGTGAACTTCCTGAGGGGTAAACACGGAAAGTAAACTTGGATAATGCAGAAGAGAGAAATGCAAAGTTATGAATGGACATAGGAACCGGTGGCTATACAACCTGAAGATAAGGGTCAAAGGTGGAAGCACCATCAGACCCCATGCACTCCAGTCTGCCTGAATGCTCATCTGAAGGGCCAGAAAAGCCAATTATGAAGAATTTTAATTTTACACCGGAGTGACAGGGAGCAAATCCAGAGTTTAGGGAACTGGCAGGCAGTAATGCTGGTTTTGGCAGGAAGGTTGTGTGATGATTGGAAAGGAGATGGATGGAGAGCAGTGAGGTTAAATGGAAATGAAGCTGACGTGTCCAGGAGTGTAGTGATGAGAGCAGAGATCACCATCTGGTCAATGGGGATGGAGAGGTGATGTCTAGAGACCGTTGGGTAGAAGTGATCCAGGCTTTTGAACAATCTAAATATAGCACAAGTCAATGTAGATATCAAGATAAGCTTAATTCCGTGCTTGGGATAAAAGTAAAGTTTTCTATAGTGAAATTTAGAAAGGGGGGAATTTAAAGAGAAACATAAAAAAGTTACAGCTTAACCTACCGCTGTTCTTGCGTCCTCTTCCTTCCTTCCTTCCTTCCTTCCTTCCTTCCTTCCTTCCTTCCTTCCTCCCTCCCTCCCTCCCTCCCTCCCTCCCTTTTTCCCTCCCTCCCTTCCTTCTTTCCCTCCATATTAGACTAAGGAACTTATATTTTTCAACCTCTTGGCTCAAAGAAACCCATTGCAATGATTAGATATGTCAGATTTTCATTCCAGATTCTCTTCAACAGATTCTTGATTTGTTTTATGAAATTTCTCTTTATTTATCCTCTCCTCAAATACTTTAAAGTAATATTTTATGGAACCTGTTATCAAAAATGTACTTTGGCTAATGAAGGCAATGGTTGCCAAATTTCACTGTGAATCAGAATCACTGTGCGTCAGATTACTGGGTCCCGTCACAAAGTTTCTGGTTTCGAATCTGGGCGGGGCCTGAGAACTGGCATCTGAGGTAAGTTCCCAGAGGGTGCCGTGGTCCGGGTGCAGGGACCAGACTTTGAGAAACCCAGTGCTACGGAGGAATCTCCACTACACGTGGTGAAGCCGCTGCCTGCCACTTTCTAGTTTAAAAAAATGTGCAATCTTTTCAACAGATTCGCGCACACAAAATTTCAAGCAGAGACATAGTTCTTTTCTTCTTGCCCGTGATGCCATCCGATTGCAGGTGTGACCAATTTTATGGAATGGGCACATTCCTGAAACTTGAATCGCTTTACATCACTAAGGAAACACACCTTTAATGTAATCCTCAAGAGCGGAAAATATTTTCTGATATAAACACTCACTGCTAATTGGTTAGGCTTTATGTTTTCATTGTTTTGAAACTCACCCGATTCTGACATGAACTCTCCTGTAAAGAGGCCCATTCTCCTGTAAGAACGCAGTGCTTTTTATAGGGTGCCCACAGCACTCCCGGAGTCCCACGCCCACCAGCCAGAGCCATCTGGGCTTCCCCAGGGGCTGCCAAGCCCTGGGTGGGGTCCCTCTGCCTGGTGCTTCTGCCCACTCGCTGCTAAGAGAACAGCTGCCCGTTCGCCTCTGCCTTTAAGCCAGTGTGTAGGCTCCAGTGACTGCCTGGAGTCTGGCCTTGGCTTTGCAGGTGTTTGCAGCAGCAGGAGCGGGATCCACCTGGTGTGTGCCCACTGCTCAGCCCCCACCGCTGTTCCCTCAGGGGTCCCTGTCTCTGAGCCCTTCCCGTGCAATCTGCTTGGATGATCGCATGACCCAACTCCCCTTCTTCCAGCCAACTCGAGGCAAGAACAGTAGCTTTGGCCGAAACCGGTTTGGCTCAGTGGATAGAGCGTCGGCCTGCGGATTGAAAGGTCCCAGGTTTGATTCTGGTCAAGGGCATGCACCTTGGTTGTGGGGTGTGTGTGTGTGTGTGTGTGTGTGTGTGTGTGTGTGTGCAGGAGGCAGCTGATCGATGTCTCTCTTTCATCGATGTATCTAGCTTTCTATCCCTCTCCCTTTCTCTCTGTAAAAAAATCAATAAAATGTATTTTTTTAAAAAAAGAGAAAGAACAGTAGCTTCGGAGAAGAGGAGATAATGATAGGTGAGCGGCACAGAAATGACAAAGGGATTCAGGTCCTGAGAAAGAGATAATTTTGTTAAGCACAGCCTATCGGAAGCACAGGGCGATGCAGAGAAGTCTCATTAAAAAGGCCCTTTTGCCAAAACCGGTTTGGCTCAGTGGATGGAGCGTCGGTCTGCGGACTGGAGAGTCCCAGGTTCGATTCTGGTCAAGGGCATGTGCCTTGGTTGTGGGCACATCCCCAGTGGGGGTCGTGCAGGAGGCAGCTGATCGATGTCTCTCTCTCATCAATGTTTCCAGCTTTATCCCTCTCCCTTCCTCTCTGTAAAAAATCAATATAATATTTAAAAAAAAGTCCCATTTGGGCCCACCTGGAAATAGCGAGGCGTTTCTCATCACCCCCAGGAACGGGGGTTCCCTCTTTCTGTGTCTGTGTTGAAAGGGATGAGAGCAGGCGAACCCTTTCTTCTGCTCATAGGAGGCGACCGCCGTGGTGCATTAACACTTTCTCCTTAAGGTTCCCTCCCGTTCAGCGGGTGACACCGGTGACATTCCACCTGTCAAGTATTTACTCAAGTTTGTTCCAAACTGTGTTGGAAGAAGAGGGTGGGAGGGAAACCCCAGCCTGATCTGGATCAGAGAACAGAGCGTCTTCTCTTTACGCAGAGAGCTGAAAATGTATCATGACATATGCTGGCTGCACAGTCAAAACTTATCAACACCCACAACGCTGGAAGCTCGACAGGATCGCTCTGTGGGAGCCGCTTCCTCGCAGATGCTGGTTTGATACGTCAAGTGCGGGACGTGAGGGAGGCGGAGGGAACCTGTTTTAGCTGGGCCTTCCCTGGGTGCCGTGATTGGGAAATCTGCATGAATCTCAGCCTCATAAAAATATGTTAAGAAAAGCATTGTTCTCTTCAGTTCCTGGTCCCCGGCGGTCACGATTTTTAAGCTAGGATATTACAGAACATTATTTACACTGGCCTTAAAATGTACATCAAGATGCAAACTGTTATCCAAGTCAGCAGATTTAGTTTGTATTTTATCACAGGTATTGAGAGCATTTTTTTTTTTCTCTCTGGACTGCAGTGACTTGAAATGCGATTTTGCTTACACAATTCTTCTTGAGACACAGTACGGAGGCGACCTAATTATATCCTATAGTTATGAGTTCTTAAAAATGATATGGGCCTCTGTTATAAGAACTTCATACCGCATAATCGAAAAGGGGAAATTTTAGCTAATAAAAGATTTTTAATGCTTATGCCCCTCGTCAAACATGGGGACCTTTTTGTGGATCTGCATCATACACAAATTAAAATGGTGACCAGTTCCAAGTGCATGGTGTCAGCGCGTCTTTCAAATCGTCTTCTCAAAGTTTGCTGACTTGTGACAGTAATGTTTCCCATCCTGCACAGCATACTAGTCATTAAGAATCGGGCTCCTTAATGATACCGATCATCATAGCTCTCCGGTTCTTCAATGATTAGCTATTTAGTAATAATTTGTTCTCGGAATCCGTGCACCATTCCATTTAGGTGTGTCACTGGCTATGTATATTTATTGTCACTGATTATGTATATGCATTTGGAACTTGAAGTAAATCTGAGCTTCCTTGAGGAAAATGCCTATTACACTCCTTTCCAGTATTTGCTCTCCTCTTTACATTTCCCTGACATTTCTCCTGCCTTTCCTGTGTCATTATCCTTCTGCCTCTGTTCCTTTCTTTCACTGGTTTCTCTTTCCTGTAAGTTCGTCTGCTTCACTGGTGCTCACAATTCAAAGTCTGAATTTCAATGATCTCTTTAGCTTTTATTTCTATTTCTGGTTTCTCACCTGCTTATAGGTGAAGGCGCTTAGAAGGATAGAATTACAAGAAACACAGAAGATTTTTCTCATATGTAAAAGAGACTAGAAAGATCCTAAATTATATCCAGTTATAGATTTCCAGGCATTAATTTTCTCTGTCCCCATGTATCCCAATCTCCACTCTTTATTCCTATCAATTGCAACAGAGAACATACATTATGCATTTTCTTTGGCCAGATACAAAGTAATCAGAATGGAACAACGGCAACAAAATTACTCTCTTTGAAAACTGTATCATTCTACAGCAAGCATAAGCCAAGGACCACAAAGACATTTATCTGATAAAAAAAACCCCACAATATTCCAAAAGAGGTGTTATTTATTTTTTAAATAACATTTGCCCCCAAAAGGAGTTAGAAGACAGTTTAAGTGGCGTGACCTATATCAAACAAGATGATATTCTTAGTGTTTAGGTAGAAAGAATGAAAAGGGGACCTTAATGAAAACTAATTTCTACTTCTTTATAGTTGGCCTTGAAAAATAAATAAAGCTCTAGGTAATATTTCTTATAGTGTTAACAAAATGATGATGCATAACTAGAATCAATACAGAGATTTGGAAAGAATATAGGGCTGTGGGATAGGACCGGGTTCTGGAATGGAATACTAAGAAGCCATAGAAGACAAAGAGCTCTTCAAAACATAGGGGAAAACAGAAAGAATGAAAAATAAGAAAAGTAAAAGTAATAGCCTTGGATGTCAGCGGCCTAGCTGCCTAGGGCTGGCCTGAGGCACAGGCAAGCCTTGCATGGTGGCTACCCAGCCGCCCAGGGCCGCCTGAGACTCGGGTAACCAGGGCCGGCCAAGGCAGCAGCAGAGGTGTGAAGGGGCAGCATCTTCCCCTGATCACGGGGTCACCTCCTGCCCCTGAGGGCTCCCAGTCTGTGAGAAAGGGTAGGCCAGGCTGAAGGTTCCCCGCTCCATGCATGAATTTTCATGCACCAGGCCTCTAGTTAAAAATAAGAAAAGTAATAGCAAACTAAGAGAATGATAAAATTAAAGTAGACATAAAATCCTAGCAAGCCAATCATGAAATAAGGAAAGTTAGGGTGTTTTGGGGGAACTTAGAGCATTATAAGTGTATTGCATTATTCAGGACAATGTTAAACATACTCATTACATATGTCTTTGGTAAGGATAAAGGGCAGAATGCAGTGTTAACCACCAATAAAAGCAAAATAGAAAACAGGGCTTCCTACGATTACAGAATGAAATTGAATTCAAAATTCAAGAAATCCAAAATAAGAAACATTAAAAAGTAAAAACAAACAACAATAAAAAACACTTCAAAACAGATTAAAAACTTAAACATATGCTCTGAAACTATAAAACTCTTAAAAGAAAACAGAAGGGGAACACTCTATGACATTGGTCTTGGCATAATTTCTTGGACCTGACACCAGAACACAGGCCACAAAAACAAATATGGACAAGCAGGACTATTCCCAACAAAAAAGCTTCTGCACAGCAAAGGAAGCAATTAACGGAGTAAAAAGCAATTTACATGATGAGAGAAAACATTTGCAAACCATATATCTGATAAGGAGTCACTTTCTGAAATACATGAGGAGCACCTCCAACTTAATAGCCAAAAAAAAAAAAAGAGTAAAATATTTGAGTAGACATTTCTTCAAAGAAGACATACCAATGACTAAGAGGAATATGAAAAATTGCTCAGTGTCACTAATCATTAAAGAACTATAAATTTAAAGTGAAGTAAGATATCGCCTCCTCACCGTCAAAGTGGCTATTATAAAAATATTAATAAGTCTTAAAAATAAAGTGTTGATAAGGAGGTGGATAAATTGGAACCCCTGTGTTCTGTCACTGAAAATGTAAAGTGGCACAGCCATAATGGAAAATAGTATGGAAGCTTTCTGAAAAATTAAAAATAGAACTACATAATCCAGAAATTCCACTTTTGCCTATTTACTCCAAAGAATTTAAAGCAGGATGTCTAAGATAATATTTGTCATTCTATGTTCACAACAGTCAGGAAGTGTAAAACAACATAAATTTCCACTGACAAGATGCATGGATTAAGAAAATATAGCATATATCTATAGTGGGATATTGCTCAGCCTTAAAAAGAAGAACATCCATTCATACATGACAACATGATGCTAAATGATATGAATAATGGTCACAGAAAGACAAACGCTGGCTGACTTCCCTTGTTTGGGGCATCTAGAACAGTCACATTTACAGAAGGAGAAAGAAAAAAGTGTGTTGCCAAGGGCATGGGGGAGGGAGAAATTGGAAGTCTGTATTCTGCAGGTACCGACTCTCCATCCAGCAGGATGAAAGAGTTCCAAGATCTGCTGTACAACCAACCATGTACATCAGTTACAGCATTGTGTTGTACAATTAAAAGGTTATTAAGAAGGTAGATTTCACATTACGTTTTTGCCACACACAAAAGTGAGTGGATACTACTGTTAGGCCTCTTGAAGGCGAAGAAACTGAAGCTTAGAGAAGACGCTGAACTTTTGTCTCTGGAGCCTTCCCACGCTGTTTCAATCATCTGAAAGGGTGAATCCACTCCTTTGCCCCCCACTTTCCTTTAGCCTTAGTCACTGTCCAGTTATACCTACTTCACTCAGTCCTCTTGCTTATTCCACACTCAGGAATGGACGGACTCAACTCTTCTCTTTTAATAGTTCCCAGACAGTCCTGAAGAACATTTGGTCTACTGTATTATAATCAACCACTAAAGATCCATCTATGGCAGACTCATGCTTTTGGAACATGATGCTCTGACTAAAGGCCCTCTTTTGCTATTTGGAACAAAAGAAATTCCCCTTCTTCCAAAGTTTCAATGACATGCAGTTAAACAGCACTGTCCTATAGTCATAAAGTAGAAACTTGATTGATTGACAAGGAATCAGAAACAGACACAACTTAGCAAAACCAAGCCTGAAAATTTTTTTTTCCAGAAAATTTATTTTAAAATGTGATAAAGGCAAAAGAGATGAAAGCAATTCTCACATTCAATACTCCTGGTGACTATTTTGGCAGGAATTTGTTTTGTGCCCAATATTCTAGAAATCATCATTTTAATGATGAAAGAAAAAATAATGGAGGAAACTTGGTTTTCTGGCTCAAATGATTGGATTTCCTTTATTGGCTGGAGCCATGCATCACTGCAGATTTGTAATTCCTTCATCGCACTTCTCGGAGTCCGAGAGTAAAAGTGTTAATGAGGCACAAAAAGATGGTCAAAGAATGTTCTTCCTTCAGATAAAAAATCTAGGCAATGGTACAGGCATTAAGAAAGATTTCTAGTTCATCTCCTAAATATTTAAACCATTCTTCTCTCTTTTAAAAAAAGTGTTCATTGTCAAAGAAAAGCAAAATATTGTATGGTTCTTGGTGGCCAATCGAATATTAAAGGTAACTGTCCCTCTCTGTACTTCAAATGACCTCAATTTATAACTACTTGAATGGCCTGGAGTCATCTATAATTTAATTGTGTTTATCCCAGCTCACCTGGAAGAACTCAAAATGAAATGGTGGTGTTGGTTTGTGAGGTCAGAATCAATAGCCATTAAGATAATGAGATTTTTAAATCTAAGAGGAAAAGCAAGTACTTAAAATATCCCTCGTATCAGCCTCACAATTCTAGGTACTCAGACTCTACAGATATGGTGAATTTTATTCTGATGCATTACACTTATTTAGTGTCTGGAAAGGTAGGAGTTAATGCAAGAACGGATGGTCAATCAGAGCAAGAGCTCAAAGTTCAGCTTTCGGAGTATTTTGGACTTGGGTGGCACATTTAGAGAGGCAGACAGATCCTGAAGCGGACCGAAATAGATGCAAGCTATAAGATAGGAGGAAATTCTATGTAAGCCAAGTATATGAGTTTCTCTAATCATGTCATTGGCATCATGTAAATGCCAGACACCATTTTATATGCAGCTTAGATCTAGCAGATGTTGGCATTTAAGTATAGGTTGCTGCGAGAGAAAATTGCCCTTGAATGGAAAAGGAAGTTTATTGGTAGAGAAAAATGATTTTCTCAGTTAACAGTTATAACCCCAATAATAGAATTGTTTTCAATCAGAGGTTGCGGGGTGGGAGAGGAGGGGAGATATAATGATACCTCAATTCCAATCTGAAAGGAAATCAGCTTCTGCTTAAATTGCGGATGTGTGGGTTGTATACATAGAACCTTCTCCTCCCTCTCTTCTTCAGACCTCAAGGCTTCATGTTAAATGGAACAAATCACATCCTTCGCGGCGGTTCTGCTCTGTTTGGTACAGCTGCTTGCTGCAGGTGGTGCCCTAAAAATATAGTGTTTGTTTATTTTGCAATATAGCAGTCTGCAGAGTGGTACCTCGCAGGGCAGCGGCCCCCTTCTTTCTCTGTCGGTGAGCTAAATGATGGAAGACTAAGACCTCCGCCAAACCTGGCAGGAAACGGCCCAAATGAGAGGCACAGGTAGTGCTCGAGGCTCAGCTCTCGATAAGTTCCATTTTCTTCAGCTTCAGGAGGCAAAGCTGACAAGCAGGCGATCTGTCATCAGAGCCTCTGACTGGGTCTCAGCAAAGGCACAGCCAGGCAACAAACTGCCTTTGGTGGGGGAACCATTATGCTTCTCTGGAGAGAAACATCGGTCAGCACATGGGGTTAAGAGGAAAAAAGAACCCAAAATGGGTCACAAAGAGAAAATAAAAGTGAAGATTAATCTCAGGTAAATATTGATGCAGATCTATTTAAGTAGAGCTTTCAATGATTTTTTTTTTTTTAGTTCCTAATAATTTTCCAGCCAAACACATAGGGCCCTCATTTGAAAGAGTGGTAGAATACAGCGCAATAACTATGTGTGACATTGTTAAAATATAGTTAAAATAATTATATACAGAATTTTATTTTCATTATTATCATTCTAGACTTTTCTCATTGAATGAAACTTTAAGAAAAACACTCCCCCAAATTGCAAGGTTTATATGAACTAATTGGTACTGAGGTGGATCACTGATGATAATGAATCATGCCAATCAACCTTTGGTAAGGCATAACTTACTGTAAAAACCTTATTTAACTTCACTGAAGTTGTGATAGATTATAACCTGATATATAAATAAGTAAAATTTAACGCTTGGAAGAATTTTCTAGAGAAACCTTGAAAAATATTGGCTTCAGTCAATGAAGGAGAAACACCACATGATATCACTCATTTGTGGATAATAAAGAACATTATAAACTGATGAACAAAAGGATAGATACAGAGGCAGTAAAGCATCAAACAGACTGTCAAATTACAATAGGAAGGTTAGGGAGAGGTGGGGTAGATAGAAATCAACCAAAGGACTTGTATGCATGCATATAAGCATAACCAATGAACACAAGACACTGGAGGGGTTAGGGTATGCCTGGGAGGGGGTGCAAAAAGAAGATATGTATACATGTAACACATTAATAAAAAATTAAAAAAAATAGAAAAATATTGGCTTCTAGCCAGCAAATAACTAATGCTTCTCTAAGATTTAGTGCCATAGAAACACATTTGGATTATTTGTGTGGGAAGAGAGATGGCACCGGAATAGTAAAGATGATGTTAGGATTTCAACCCTCAAAAATGGGAACGATGCTCTTCATCAGAACAGGTGGAGAAAAGGACAAAAGGGCAGCAGTAAGCTCATTAAGAAAGAGAGAAGTGGACAGAAACAGGTAAATGGAATAAGGCAAAGTGAATTTAAAAGTTTGAGAAATAAATTTAAGGCTGATTCAAGTGTGGGAAATAAAGAGTGGGAGAATAACAAGATTCTGAAGGAACGTGTTGAGTATTTAAAGAAAGAGGAGGATTTAAATAGACTGAAAGTAGAGAGAGGAAGGAAGAGAGATACAGGCAAGCTCTTGAGAATGATGACCTGTATTTAGTGGCTGCAGTCTGGTGACAATATTACACATGGTCCAAGCTGCATATCTACCCTCATGAGAAGAGCTCACTGCCCTTACTATCCATTATCTAGAATGTTTTTTCCCCCCAAATAGTTCATGGCCTAGCTCTCATTATATTCAGAACTTGGTTCAAAAATTACTTATCAGAGTGGCCTTCCTTGTTCACACTATGGTAGCTCTTTTATCTTTGTCTTCTTTTATTCTGTAGTAGAGCAGTTATGATGTGGGGCACAGTAGACAGATATAGGTATAGATCAGTGGTTCTCAACCTTTTTTAATGCTGTGACCTTTTAATACAGTTCCTCATGTTGTGGTGACCCCCAATCATAAAATTATTTTCATTGCTACTTCATAACTGTAATTTTGCTACTGTTAATGAATCATAATATAAATATCTGTTTTCCGATGGTCTTAGGCGACCTTGCTAGCAGTTTTCAACCTGTGGGTCGCGACCCACAAGTTGAGAACCGCTGCTGTACAGCCTAAGACCATCAGGAAACACAGATATTTACATTATGATTCATAACAGTAGCAAAATTACAGTTATGAAGTAGCAATGAAAATAATTTTATGATTGGGGCTCACCGCAACATGAGGAACTATATTAAGAGGTCACATCAAAGCATTAAAAAAGGTTGAGAACCACTGGTATAGATGATAGAGACAGTAGATATAGAAACAGATATAGATATATCTTTTCATAAAAATTTACATTCTATGAGAGCAGGAAGAGGCTTTCAGCAAATACATACTTGTTTAGTGACTGAATGAATGCAAGCAGTTAAACAGTATGGAGAAATAAAATTGCTTTACATTTTAATCTTTAGATTGAATCGATACAACCTTAAGCTACCATTTAAAAACTGCAAACTTCCACCCACTGGTAAGTGGTGGTGTCTAACAGATTTAACTGAATCACTGATTGTATTTTTAACTGAATGATTAGTTTGGCTTTGTTTCATTCCAATTTGGCCTCTCTCCCAGGAGCAGTAGGTCCGAGGAGAGCTCCTTGGCCTGCAATACAGAGCCCAACAGGTGAGGAATTGAAATAAGAAAAGGAAATTAACCTTCTCTATGGGCACGAGTCTATGTGTTAATTCTATATAAGTGAAACATGTGTGCAAGGTTAATAACTGAAGAAGGGTATGTTCTGCTTACAGCTCAGTTTCATCTACAAGGAAGGAGACAGAATTTTAAGAACATGTAGAATGACTAGCCAATTGGTTTGCCCAGGACTGTTAATCACCCTAAATCCAGGTGCTAATGAGGCTCCTGAATGTGTAAGAAGATAGCAATTCTGACCCGTTACTTCACATGCTATCCTGGCAATAAGTTATGGGTAGCCTATTAGATAGTTGTAATATTTTGCCAGGAGATAAATCCATTCCACTTTTGTGATATGGTCTCTCTAACTTAGTTCCAGATGAAGTACCACAAGCTCCCTGAAGTTTTTAAGACATGTTTGTATCAAAGAAAGTGTGGGCACCACATGACTATATCATTCCAATTCAGATCTCAGACTTGTAATTAAGTGGCCAAACATATTCTCATTTGTTTTTGACCATTGCTCTACCATCTTTTCAGAATTCATCCTTTTTTTAAAAAAAATATGTATATTTTTATTGATTTCAGAGAAGAAGGGAGAGGGAGAGAGAGAGAAACATCAATGATGCTAATAAAGAACATTATAAACTGATGAGCAAAAAGATAGATACAGAAGCAGTAAAGCATCAAACAGACTGTCAAATTATAGCAGGAAGATTAAGGAGAGGTGGGGTAGATAAGAGATCAACCAAAGGACTTGTATGCATGCATATAAGCATAACCAATGAACATAAGACCCTGGGGAGTTAGGGTATGCTTGGGAGGGGGGGCAATGGGAAGATATGTATACATGCAACACATTAATAAAACAAAAAAATAAATAAAATGAGAAATATACAAAAAAAGAATCATTGATCAGCTGCCTCCTGCATGTCCCCTATTGGACATTGAGTTTGTAACCTGGGCTTGTGCCCTTGATCAGAAATGAACCCTGGATCCTTTAATCCACAGGCCAATGCTCTACCTACCGAATCAAACTGGCTAGGGCAGAATTTACCCTCCTTTAATAACATTTATGTAAGTTAATTTGTAAACAATACAGACTTTTCTAAACTTGTGAAATAAGCACATTGCTGAAATAAATCCATGAACAGCTATTGAACCACTGATATGGAACTTTCCCGTATCTCGCAATATAATTTCTCTTAAAACCTGATTTTCATTGTAACCTACAATGGTATATTAGGACTAAATCAACCTAAATGTGGCATGTGACTAAGAGGATGGCTAGAATGACACGAAATACAGCAAATATTATTTGTTAAATATAGAAACTTAAGAAAGAGAAAATTTACCCACAATTTTATGATGAAGAAATCAATAAGGTATGGAAAAGAAATAAGAAAAGGAAAGATGAAAAAACTGGAAGACACTGGATAGTGAGAGGTAAAAGTAATGCCTGGCAATTATAAAGTTGCTGATAAGAAGCAGATCAAATTTAAGAGGTGGAGAGATTGAAAATCAATAAGGAAAGTAGAGCAAGGCAGACATTTCAGAATAAAAAAAAAAGGCATAAGAAAACTCAAAATATCCTTGGACCTATGACACTCTGTAATTCAATCCTTGACTTTGGAGCCATATTTGCAATTAGTATTAACCAAAATAACCATGTGACAAAGAGCTGACTCATTTACGTATAATAAAATATAATATTGTATTCAGAGAAGTTCATAGAAGGTTAGAAGTGATAAACATAGGAGGGTAAAATGATGTAGCCTTGACTCTCAGGGTTACTTCCTGAGAGGAATTTAAAAATGTGTGGGAATCAGGACAAAGGTCAGAAGAATGAATGGCAGAGTCCAGACAAACACAGCAATGATGCCACACAGACAGGAACAGGCAAGAGAATAACGAGGACTAGGAATCATATCCCGAGTTGTGTAGAAGAATGTGTGGGTTGACAATAGTCGAGTTGAACATCCTGTTCATACGAGTGGTACAAGCAAAAGGTACAGAAGGAATATTACAGATGGCTCTTCTGTGTAAACACTATTTAGCTTAAATATGTTTGCGCATATTGTTAAGTCTTTTTTCACTGAAGTATAACACGCTAAACAATATATTATTCCTTTATTATAGCTGTCATTATAAATCATCTTTTCATCCTTCCTTTGAGAACGCCTTGTTGTTATTTGAAAATGCTATCCCATTCTACCATTATTATAACTATCACTGTGTTTAGAAGTTCCTATGATGAGAAAGTTGCCAACAAAGATTTATTTCTTAGAAAATGCTGTTCCATGGGCCTTCTGTTCCCGGGGAGCCGCAGCGGTGAAGGTGAGCAGGAAGTCCTGGCATTTTTGGAGCCAGAGGCTTACCTGAGCCCCCAGTAAAAGGTGTCTCGGCTTAATAAGCAAGCTCTGTGCCACCTGGAGGCGTGGTGCGTCCACAGGGACAAACAGCAGTACTTTGCTTGCTTGATGAGAGCTCAGTTTGGAGACCGTAGAAATGAAAAGGCTATGGTGAAGGCCACCCAGCTGCCAAGGGAGGCAGAGGATGAATTCCGGCCCCCTCAGCATCCTCAGCCACACATCTTCCCTGACTCTGCTGGGGCGCCTGCTATGAGAGATGTGAGTGCGACAAGGTTCCTGAGTGGTGCTTAGATGACTGGCATCCTCCGAGAGGGCAATGATCCTGATTACTTTGCCCAGAGAGAGCACTGGAGGAAACTGCAGAGGGAGAGCTGGGAGCGAGAGGTTAAGCAGCAGCTCCAGAAGGAAACACCCCTCCTCCTCCTTCTCCCACCCCTGGAGACCGTGGTTGGTGGTCCCTACACTGAAGCTTTGCACTTCTCTCCTGTGGCTGGCGGAGAGGAAGGTGATTTGCGACCACCATGGTGGCATATTGTGACCAGGCCCCAGGAACAGCACACACACACACACACACACACACACACACACACACAGAAAGAGAGAGAGAGAGAGAGAGAGAGAGAGAGAGAGAGAGAAGACACCTCATCAGCTCAGCTTGCAAGTGATATAAGTTACAGAAAATATACACACTTGCCCTAAAAAAATAACAAGGTATGTCTGATATGTTCTGTTTTAAGGAGTAACGTGATGCCAGGTGACTATGCCACTGTCTTATCATGTTTCTTACCAGATGTGCAGATGAAGAAAAGTGTGTGAAATGTAAAAAAAAAAAAAAAAAATATATATATATATATATATATATATATATGTAGAAATGTGTGTGTGTGTATATAAAATTGAATGTGACTGAAAAGATATTCCAAAATACAAGATATATTATATACTAAAAGAGGAAGTTGGTAACCTTTTGTTCAAAGCTAAGAGCTCATTTTAGTATATTTATATATAAGTAGAAGCCCGATGCATGAATTCTTGCATGGGTGGGGCTGGCCAGCTTGCCCAAATTGGGGCTGTTGGGGCTGGGTTGGAGGGGTAGGTGGGGGGGGAGGGGCTTCAGGAAGTTAACCAGTGCCCCACCCCCTGGTTGAACTTCTGGTTGAAGGGACAATTTGCATATTAGCCTTTTATTATATAGAATTTATTTCTTTCTGAAATAACTTATTTAATACACTTTACTATTTTATTCTGAAACAAATTAATAATTATCGAATTAAATATAAGAAATGGAATTGTGCATGGTTCACTGAACAACAGTCTAAGCAGAGAGCTTCCACTTAAATCTCATATTAATAAAGAAAAACCTAATTATTAATGATCTTTTGTAGCCTATAATCCTTACCACCACTTAAATGTATTGGTGTTTTTATTACATGATGTTTCCAGGCATTCTCATGGATCAAATGATATTATGCTTTGGGGGTAAGCAAGTGCTTTAAACAGCACATGCACATAAGCAGATACTGCCCACTGATGCATAGTAGTAGATGTGGGATATACGTCCCCTGTGTAGGCTAGTGTGTGGTAGACTAAATAGTATCACATTGACTCTGGCAATCACAGTTTTAACTGGGGAGTAAGTAAACGTAGCAGGATTTAGTTCATTTTTGCACAGAACTGTGAATCAGCCTAAAAAATAAAACAGTATTCTCAATGAGCAGTAGAAGAAATTCAGTTAAGAAGAAAATAAATAATACCACCTTTATTGTTTTCAAGGTAATTTCTTAAACATTACCTCATTTAGTTCATAATTACAAAATAGTTTATTATACAGCTGAGTGTAAGATTTACGGACTATTACTCCCTGACTGTGAATATTTTACCTTATATTTCTGAAGGTGCAAGTAGAGAATACATAGATCATTAAGAAAAAAATTCTTCAACTTAATTTATCTTTAGAGACTGTTCAAGTTCTTGCATCCTGCTTACTTGCTTATGAACTCACAGAAATAGTCACCAATTTATAAGGCACATTTCAGGAATAAAGCAAAATAAAATAAAGGACATGATAACTGACTGTTCAGGGTTTACTTTTACCAAAACTTGATTGACACATGTGGATAAGACTCAGTGTTCCAATGATTTTGTCATTATCTAGTTCTAGAGGAATTGAAAATGTTTATAAAGTAAGCATGTGCCTTTTTTAGAAGTACCACTGAATCTTGATTATTTCTTATTAATTAGGGATAAATCCAGTTAGGGTTCTAAAATTAGTTTGTGGAACACAGTTTACATGTTCTGCAGTATTCAATTGTGCCAAAAAAATATCCTTTCCTGTTTCTATTTACCATCTTCATTGTCCTATTTCAGTAACTTTGTCACTGGAAAAACCTCCTGTTCACAATTGTGTTTTGTTTCTTCCCATATTTTTGTGAATATTTACACAAACTATTCTGATGTTACAGAAAGACAAGTCATATTTATTTCATTTATTGGGTTATGACCTTTTGACAAGTATGCCGGTGTACCTCAGTACCCAGGAAAACTAGAGTAGGTGGAGTGTGTACAATATTTGAAACTAAGGAGGAAAGCTATGGAACTATCACAGGAGCTAGGGAAATAGCTGAGTGCTTGTCCTTCTGCCCATTTCCATCACTGGCAGAAAAGTAGTTTTGTCCTAGGAAGGAACTTGTGCAGTCTGGCCATGGAACTAGGCATGAGAAGACTCAAGTTTTTCAGTTGCAGCTCTAAGCTACCTCACTCTGTAGTGTGTAGACACAGGAGAGAAACAGACTCAGTGTTTGATGGCAGGCTAGTTATGCGATTGGCTGGACCCTGCAGAATTGTAAGGGAAATGACTCTCAGGCCCAGAAAGGAGCTGATGGCACAACCAGAGCTATGGTACCATTTTTAATATTATAGCATCATCTTCCTGAGCAATTCAGGACAATGGTGAGTTTAGCACCATATTTTCCAGCGTATAAGAGGACTGGGCATATAAGACGACCCCCAATTTTTTCCAGTTAAAATATAGAGTCTGGGATATACTTGCCCTATAATACGACACCTGGCATATAGGACGACCCCTGACTTTTGAGAAAGTCACTAAGAAAAGGGAAGACACTAATATTTCTGGTGAAAAATTTGAAAATTGCATCTACCTCAGGTCTAAGGAGACAACATTTCCAGAAGCAGGTCATCTTTATGGTAATCCTTTAAAAAAGCAATTACTTTCTATTCTTACTTAGCACTAAGGACTAGAGTAAATGGCTTAAACTAAGGGTGAAAAAGTTTCAAATGTACACAGTTTACAAGTAAATTTTAAAAATTATTTCAGAACATATGGTACTAGAGATGCTTAAAGACCACAGAGTGGTCTAGTACCATATGTTCTGAAATAATTTTTAAAATTTACTTGTAAACTGTGTACATTTGAAATTGATGTTTGAAATTTTTTCACCCTTAGTTTAAGGCCATTTTTTTTGGCATATTATAAATATTAACTAGAGGCCTGGTGCATGAATTCATGCACCAGTGGGGACCCTCAGCCTGGCCTGTGAGGTCTGGCTAAAACCAGCTCTCCTACATCCCCCGAGGGGTCTCAGGTTGTGAGAGGGTGCAGGCCAGGCCGAGGGACCCCACCAGTGTACAGTCCAGGTTAGGGAGGGGTGTGGGAGGTTGGACAGCCAGGGAGGGAGCGTGGGAGGGCTCCAAGGCATGTCCGGCCCGTCACACTCAGTCTTGATCAGCCAGACTTCAGCAGTAAGCTCACCTATCAATTGGAGTGTCTGCCCCTGGTGGTCAGAGCACATCATAGTGAGCGGTTGAGTGGCCTTAGCATATCATTAGCATATTATGCTTATGCTTTGATTGGTTGAACGGACAACTGGACAACTGGACCTTTAGCATATTAGGCTTTTTATTTAGGATACTTTTCAAAGATATTAGTTAACCTTTTAAATATATCTAATGAAATTTGACGGTCACTGTGATTTAAAATTCACCTTATTTCATTTAAAAACACATGTATATATTCTTTTATAATCATAAATTTTATAGAGTTCCTTTTCTTTTTGAACTTGTATTTCTATTCCACTACTTCCATAGAAGTTTTTCTTAATGTAATGTTTATTTGTTTGAAAGTTTTATACCAATTATTCTATCAAACTTCTTTGCAACAACTATGTATATGTGTGTGTGTTTTAAAGATGTATAAACTAAAGTATAAGTTTTCTTTCCTAGTCCATAAAATATTTGCTAAAAACATATTCTTTTTTGACATTTAAAATATTTTTCAGCTTTATTGTGGTATAATTGAAAAATAAAATTGTATTTAAAGTTACCTCTGCTATAAAGATAGATTGCAAAATTAATAGTTAACTAACATATATATCACTTCACATATTTATCTTTTTTTGGTGAGAAAATAAAAATATGTTATTATTTGGGTTGTCACATTTATGATTTCACATAATTGATCAAAACAGTCTTTCACAAGTGTTGATCAAAATCATTAGGTATAAAAATAATATGTTTTTGAAATGGATTATTTGTTAGTACTAGACTGAGTCAGAGTTCAGCATGAATTCTATTCTTTCTTGTTTGTTTTTAGGCTTAAGCACAGGAAAATGTTGTTATAGAGAACTATTAGAGACTTTTTTTTTTTACAATGCTGTTACATACCTCCTGCAAATTCTAATTTGGGTGCCATAATTTACATAATTATCTAAACAATATTTCAAAGAATATATCAACTGATAGAGCTATTAGTTTTTTTTTCAATTTTAACAAAAAGCAAAAAATTGAAAATTGCCCAATGTGCAACAGCAATTTCTTGGAAATAGACTAAAATCACTCCCAGGACATAATCACCAACCAATAATTATGTTCTTAACTCTTTCTCTACTTGGCATCTTGCTTAATCTGCTTTATATAAAATGTGCTGAGAATATTAAAATATTTAATTTCAATATATTTGTTGACATAATATTTTGGTAAATTTTTACAAAATCATGTGCTTTGAGTATATTTTTATCAAATTGTACAACTGCAGATAGGGCTAATTTTGTTGATAAAAATGGCAAAACCAATAACTTATAAATTATTGTTTTCCTTAACTTTAAATTATTTTTTCATTGTAAAATCAAATCAAACTTATTTTGTTTTTTTAAGAAACCTGTCTTAATGTTTTGATTCAAATATCCATATGACAACCATATCACTTCAGAATGCAACTAAACAGCTGGGTATCAGTTCATGCCGTTTCCTCACTTAACCCTTTAAAACAATGCAGGTTCACAACCTCAATTTACTATTTACTGCTCTAATAGCAATATCCCAAGCTACATGAAAATTGGGAGCCATATATTTGATCATCTCATCTTTGTGAAGAAGCATTTCCAGGTGGAAGGAGTCAAGTGAAGGCCATTCCCTCTTTCATACCATACACTTCAGCTACATCCAAAGAAATACTCATGTACCATTCCCAAATACAACCCCAAATCCACGTGGATAAAGGCATTCCAAGTTTTGACAATTTCTTTACCAATGGTATTCTTAGCAAGTCTCAGCAAGCCGAATGGCAAATATTTATCGGTAACTGAAAATAATTGGAAACATCAGTGACTCCATCCATTTGAAGATACATATTTTATCTTTAATTTTTTTTACCACAATCTGTTGAACAAGGATTTCCACAATTTTATAAACACTACAAGCTACACATTTTTCTGAATAGGGAATAGATGTCACCGAAGGATGAACTTAGCAGTGAACTTATGGACAGAACCAGGTATTAGAAGCTATTCTACAGTCTTCTTTGACTTCCCTGCTAATTTGTATAGTTTAGTATCTTTGGGAAAGAGTGATCTTATTTACATTTTTGTCAATATCCTCTGCTCATCTCCTAAAACTATTAATAATCATTCTGATTAGCCCTAGCTTATTTAGCTCAATGGAGCGAGCATGAGCCTGCAGACTAAAGGGTCCTAGGTTTGATTCTGGCCAAGGGCACATGCCTGGGTTGTGGGCCCATCCCCAGTAGGGGGCATGCAGGAGGCAGCCAATCAATGATTTTCTCTCATCCTTGATGTTTCTATCTCTCTCTCCCTCTCCCTTTCTCTCTAAAAACAATAAACTATATTTAAAAAAATAATCAATCTGATTAAACAATAAGAATGTAGAAGTGTGTCAGAAGTTAAAGAAATCAAGGAAGTAAAGGGAAACACTTCCAGCAATTATGGTTGGAGAAGTTTATATTAAATGTAGAGGTATTGGTCCTGAGAAGGTAGCTAGAGAAAAGAGGGACTGAGCATTTGTTTTTGTTTTCTAATAAATTATTTGGAACCTTAACATATATTTTAAAATATAAAGTAACTTTAATTATTGTAATAAATGGTTTTGTGAAAGCTTCATTTACTCCATTTAAAACACCCTCCCTTTTCATTGTGTTGGTTATAGGAAGTGAAGTCTAATGTGTGCATACCAAATATAGGGCTCAAACACCTCCATTCCCCTCACTCATAGTGGACATAGCTAATCAATCATGTCATGCTTCGCCACTAAAGAGCTAGAATTTGGGCAGGTTCAGGGATCCATTACACATCAGCTGGTGCTGGCATACAGGTTGAAACATTTCCTATTGTTGGTGGCAGAGAAAGACCTAAGTCAGCATGTCCATCTTCCCTATTTACTAGCTAAGAAATCTTGGGAAAGGCTTTTCAGGTGTTCTGCTGCCCTCACAGGAGTGTTAACACATTCAAGGAGTCCATTCCTATGAACACTTTTCGTAAACCACACACTTGCAGTCACCCATTTGAAGAAATCGGCATAATTTTTGTAGGGTGCACACCCCCATCCTTCTAGTTGATTTCCGCCCTGGCTCTCCCCGTGCATATTTATTTGATCTATTTTATGTGTGGGTTGTTTTTATTTTTGGTCTTATTGAAACTGTGCACACCTGCACCCTTTTGAACGTGAAGTCTGATACTAACTAGAAGACAATGCTGCTGGAGGAGGAGAGAGCTCCCCCCCCCCCCCCCCCCCCCGGCTTGTCATTACGGGGTCTGGCAGTCCTTTCTGCTCCGCTGGAAGCTGTGTGATTAATAACCCCTCTTCCCAATTATGCGGGTAACTTCTCTTCCTTTGGCTGTAGACAAGAAATATCTTATGTATGTGCAATGCAAATTGTGGGCTTTGTGAATGCTAATTTCAAAATCAGCGAGGAGTTGATTGGCAGAAAACTGAGCAACGGGGTGACAGGCGTGCCAGGGGTCAGGAGTCTGTGAAAGAAAGGCTTAGTGAAGGTGGAGAAAAGGCACTGGAGAGATTTGGAGTTAATCAAGAGCAATCTCTGCAGGAGCAGCATTCTATGAAAGCAGATCCAAGCCAGATATCCTGGAAGAGACAGCAGGTTCAAAGGCTGGTGAAAACAATGAGAAGAGTGAGAGTTTAGCTGACTTTACAAAAAGCGGGCTGGAACTCTGAAGCCAAGATTATGCCACCACCAAAAAAAAAAAAACAAAAAAAAAAAAAAAGAAGCACAAACTGTATTTTCTGCCTATCACATCCTTGAAAAGTGCACCTGGTGGGAAACCTTCAAAACCTCACCCCATTTTTGACTGTGACATCCTCAAAGTCAGGGATCCTGTCATTTGTTTTTCTGGATACCAGCAGAGGCTAAACACTCAGGCAATGTCCACAGGACTGGCCTGAACGGAACAGTAGGTTGTCAGGGGGATGATGTGGGTGACACAAATCATTTCATTTCTTAATCATGACAGCAGAGTGATTAGAATGAATATAGGAAAATGCAGTTGGAATCCATTCCCTAGGCCAAGCAAATTGTTCAAGAGAAGCCCCATTTTGATTTGCATTCTGAAAGGAATGGAGATCTGCTACATTTTCTGCACAACAGATACTTTCAGCCCAAGGCTGATTAGACAAAAGCAAACCCAAAGACAGAAAGGTTGTTGAAATGTCTCCAAGCAATTGACTTGGGTACACTGTTACTAAATGACTCTCAGGTGATCCACAGTTGGCATTGCAAAAGAAGACGCCCCCTAGACAGAAGAAGAGTGGGAAGGAGAGAGGGAAAAATGACACATCCTATGATAGCTTGTTCAAATGATTTCTCCACTCTGTTGAGGGCAATGTAGACAGAATGTAGAGCCCGTAGCTTGAGATATCTGTTATATCTGCTCTTAGGGACACTCGTTCCCTCGTCTTTGTGCTATAGCCACTTTGCCTGCACAGATGGTTTTTACTTATGGTAAAAATACTTTTTCGTTGGGCAGTATGTCAACCTCAACATATGCTCCCATGTCCAAATGTATTTTTTAGAAAATTACATGTCTTCCAAAATTTTACGTGGGGTTTAATAAATCTGTGAACTATACATACACACATTATTTCAACTAACTCTCTAAAATATAACTATCCATGCATATAAACTCTGTCTTTATAGCATCCTTGACACATAAATGGAAGCTTTCCAAGATGCTTGGGTACAGAACAAAAGGAAGTTCCAGCTGAAGGCATGTTTTATGTACAACCCCTCTCCAACACATTTATGAAGGTGTTTTATCTGTCTCCTGAAACCAGAAATATTTTACTTATCCCACGTGAAAATGAATACTTCATCTGAATGGATTGAAAGTAATGAAATGCCTACTTCCATCTCATCAAATCTAACTAATCTTTATTTCAAGGTGATCAAAATGAACAGTGTTAGAGTTCAAACATATTCCAGAAAGGTTTGTTTTATTAAGAAGTGTCTCCGGTTCAACTTTTCCAGGGAATTCACTCAACACGTTAGCTAAGAACATGATTCAAAAATGTGGAAATGGTTTATGCTGGCTTCTAAGTATGTCTGGTTCTCCCCTCTCTCTGGCCATTTTGTGACTTGGGGGGACCGTGGGATGAGTTCTGGACAACGAAGTGCGAACAATGAGCTTCTCCTCCCCTGGAGGAGCATTTTTTGGCTCCAAATCTAGCTTGCTCTCTGGCACAGCCACCCAGGATGACTCATGGCGGCTGCTCCACCACCTCCTTTCCTTCGTGACAGAAATGGTAGAACCTCCTGCTGACTCAGAGGAATAAACTTTTGTGGTTTTTAGTCCTAAGACAGTGGTCAGCGAGCCACATGCTCGGTTGCCGTTCTGTTGACTAATGAGTTTGCCGACCACTATCCTAAGAGATTTGGAAAGTGCTTACTAGCACAGCATACTTAGCCTATTAAAATAAATATATAATAACACATATGTAAATGAGAATATATGCATATTGTGTATATATGTATACGCCTCATTTAAAAAATCTATTAGGTGAATATATTAGTTATATAATTGGATTAGTTATATACTTATGTATATCTATCTTTTAGTTATATATATATGTATATCTATCTTTCTATATGTATATAGAAAGATAGATATACATATATATACACACATATATGTTAGTTATATATATATAGAAAGATAGATATACATATATATATATACATATATGTTAGTTATATAATTGAATACAAACATGCTCACATAGCTTTTCTAAATTCCAGAAGAATTTTATGTAAACTAATTGATACCATTCTACCAAAAACTCTGTCTTGTTAATTAAGAATTATGAGATAATTATCATTCCCAAAGTAATTAACTGAAAACAATAGTAAAAAGCATACCCTATCTGTATTATTTGTTATTAATAATACCCTACCTGTATTATTTGTTATTAACAATTTTAAGACTATGCACATTAATTGCAGATCTACATGGAATCTGAGAAAAATATAAGTGGATCAGCACCTATAGATATGTAATAAATACATGGAGACATGTATAATACAGTTGACTTAACTTTATAAACCCCACAAATTATTCATTTAGCCTTAGTAAAAGTTTTTCCTGAGAAAAGCGTATGTTATTTATCTTATTTATCTCTTTGTCATAATGATACAACATAAAATAATATGCTTTATGTATCATAGGTATGTGTTATGCAAATATGTTCTACAAATACACAATAGAAAGGACTTAGGAGAGTTCTTTACCAGTATAACACTGTAAAAAAGGAGGGCATGATTGTCCAAGAATTAGAATTCAATAAAAAAAAAAAAGAGCTGAATTGTTTTGAAAGTGGGGGAGGGATAAAAGGTGATGGATGGTGCTTGGGGGAAATCTAGCAAGAAGCTGGGGCAAACAGAGAAGGCGTTTTGGGACAAACAGTACACACAGAAAGAAGCCCAGGCTGAGAGGAAGAACCCCTTCTGAAATCTTATAAATTTGGGCACTGCAGCATGTTCATAGTGAAAACTCTCTGACCTTCCCTTCAGCATCTTTGGAACAGGCTACCAAAAGCTACATAATCAAGCTTAAACTGGCTGCATTTCTTATGTAAAATGCTGGAGATGCCACATCTATTTACTGCTGAAAAGAATCAGCATCTTCAGTCCAGGGCAAGGCTTTACCTCAAAACCCCTATGAAAAGTGGCGTTCATTAGGAAAGAGCAAACAGCCATGTGTTACCTGCATAGTCCATTTGTCGTGCCCTGAGATCGCACAGAAATAAAATAATTCCGGAAGCACTAAAAAGAGTGGTTGTCTGTCAACACTTACTGCGAGGACAATCTGGAGGGAACTATGAGCCACTTCTATGTACTGGTACTCCAGAAAACACCCTGAGACCGTGATGTAGCGATGGTCTTCTGGGGCCCAGTCTGGGGCAGGTGTCACTGATGTCACCGTACATCCTGGTCCATTCTCCATCCACCAAGATCGGTGCATTGAAATATTAAAAGTCAGGATAAGGTCTGTTTCCTGCAAGAAGGCAATTTATAAGGATGAGAATTACTTCATTAATGTTAGTTAGCTTATTTGGACTGACTTGTTCTGAGTTTCCCATTTGGTTTCCCCCCTATCCTGACTATATTTTATAGGTAGAAATATCACCTAAAGTAAAACTATCAGTTCTCCCTGAAAATGATGTACCTATGAATTTTACTTATGACAGTTAACCTGACTACACTACAAAAAATTAGTAAAATTATCAGTGGCTTACATTCATTGTAAACCTGAAGAGTCCTTACCTCTTAAAACTTGTAATTTTAACTCTTTTGTCAAGTGAAGATCATCTTCTTTTATTTACTCTTTAAAAGATCATCTTATTTTAAATCTATTTTCCTCTCCCTCAGAATATTCACCTTTTGCCCATTTTAAATATTAAAGTTGTACTTCAACTTAGCCAAGTTAATATAATGTTATCACTAACATTTGTAAGACCTTTACTTAATAAAACATAATACTACTTTTTTTTCCTGTCCATTCCTACTATTTTAGCAAATTTTCTCAGGGTCTTTGCAATCTTGTCTACTTGAACTATAAACTTAGCCATAACATTTCTTATGAAATATAATTAGCAAACTCTTGCAAGGTGGAGAAAATAAGTCAACAACTCATTAGACAAAGTTCAGCATGTACATGTTTGGCTATAAATGCAATTAAGGCATGGATTTTGTACTTAGAGAGCTTACCACCACATATACAAACATGAGCTATCAATAGCACATAGACAAATGTCTTCTAGGAAGAAAATGGGGCAAAGGAATGCATCGAATACAATTTACTACTCAACATGTCAAAAAATTCATGACAAAATGTAAATGCATATCTTCAACCAGCAATCATTAACTAGATGATATAATCTTTTTATTTATAAATATTTTTTAAAAAATATTTTATTGATTTTTTTACAGAGAGGAAGGGAGAGGCATAGAGAGCTGGAAACATCGATGAGAGAGAGACATCGATCAGCTGCCTCTTGCACGCCCCCTACTGGGGATGTGCCCGCAACCAAGGTACGTGCCCTTGACTGGAATCGAACCTGGGACCTTTCAGTCCAAAGGCCGATGCTCTATCCACTGAGCCAAACCGGTTTCGGCAAGATTATATAATCTTATATTCTCAATTACTTCCTGTAGACGTTTAAACAAAAGTCTGCATGTGTGTGCTTGTTGAGAACCCTGAGGACTAAGAAGGGCTCCTAGTGGCTCGTGGGCTCAAATAAAATAAAAAACATAAAGCAGAACCTAGCAGCCATTTCTGCACAGGTGTCCCTCCGGCGAACCACACTTCACAGAGCAGCCCTGTACCTTTGCACCACTAGACTCCTTTCCTCTGGGCCACCAGACTGCCTGCCTGCACTGTGTTTCTGTCACTGGAACCAGACCTTATAAAGTACCTACTGTAATCCTATTGCAACCAATAGGACAGAGGCTTTCCTCCTCCAATCAGAGCTGTGCACCTTTGACCTATAGGAGCAGCTCAATTCTGACCAATCAGGGATCAGGAGCAGGGATTTCTGTCTATAGAACCCAGTTCTCCTCTAGGTAGGAGAGCATACTTCCCGTGGAACACATATTTTCCACCCACTCTGTATTATCATGAGCTGTTTGCACTAATAAAGTTTTCTTCTTCACCACATTCCTCATTGGGGGTTCCTGTTGGTATTGAATTGGTACCAATGACTATCAGTTAACAAGGTGTATTTTATTTTAACCACAAAATAGAAATTCTTGGTTGTAAAACAGATAATAAAAAGGTCTCCTGGAAGTCTGTTATTAAATTCAACAGAAATTCCTGAGTGTGATCTGCTCCATGCATAACTCATACATTATTTAATCCCCACAGTTATCATTTTGATTTCAAAATAGTAAGGGCTTTTGAGACAAACAAACAAACTAACAAACAAACTAATCTCAACAGTACAAAACAAGGCAGAAAGCCACAAACCAAATCTTGTATATTCTGGGTGTATTTATATTGAAAAACACACCCAATGGGCTCAGAATTATAAGATTCAAAAACTTTCATATCTTACGAAAACTTTCCTAATTATTTGTTAAGATTAGTTTAGTGACAAAAAATTGTGGTGTCAATATATTTATGCATCTCTTTTAGTAAGCCTTCAAAAACTTCAGATTAAAGGACCCCATTTTTGGTCATGTCATTTTTCAAAATAACAGGGTCTGATGTGTTACATGAAAGTTGTTATTAGCACTAAAATATGGTTTCTGAAAAGGGCTGTATGTATTCAGGTCAACACAAGAAGCCTAATTGCTCAACAAATAATACGCATTTGATAAAAAAGAAAATTGACAAGTAAATGAGAAAATGATACTAATCACACCTCGGAATTTCAATAAAAACTAAAATGTACTTTCACAGGTTATGGCATATATCTTTTCTGGTAGTAAGCAATGGAGGCTGCACTGCAGAGTTTAGAAGGTGGAGGGTGAGAGTGCGAAATTCTGAGTTGCCAGTTTTAAAAATCTGAAATATTTTCTTAGACTTTGAGAGTATTCTACTACTTAGTTATTCTTTTGGAATAATACTATTGACAATTGATACATCCCATTTTGAGGCTGCTTAGTCACTATCTAAAAGGCTAGAAACTGCACTTCTATGTCAATGGCAATTAGGTTATAGTCATTCTCATAGTTACTAACAAATATTAATGATTCATATGCCATATTGAAAACACTCTACCAGGTCGTAATGATGTGAACAGATAGAACATGCATGTTATGACTAATATCAAAGGCTTATTGTCCCTCAGGGGGACAAGATACAAAGATAAAATGTCACTGTATGAGAAAGCGTTGGTCAAATACGTAATGAGAGGTGTGGGCGATCTGTGCACAGGTCCTTGGAGAGCACGATGCCTGTGAATACCGGTGCCACAGCCCCTAGAAGTGAGAACCCTGGCTGGGGCCAGAAAGAAGGCCCAGGCTTGGATAGGCCATCAGCCTGGGGAGGGGAAACATTTTGAGTAGAATGGACCAGATAATACAAATGGTAGAGCTAAGCCTGCCTTTAGTATATTTATGGACCTATAAGTAGCCTTTCTTTTATGAGATGAGAGTTTGTAAGAAAGAGGAGTATAAAATAGTTTTGGAAAGATAAGCTGGGGTTAGACTGGGAGAGGCCTAAATATTAAATCAAATACCTATCTTTCTGAAGGATGTTTGATCAGCAACAGGACATGGATACAGTCAACCAAGAACCAAGAGTAATTACGGTAGATATAATCAAGTCTCCTGTAGCACGGCAGTGGGCAGTGCAGGAAACGTGAGGAGTCCTGTGCAGGTGCTGAATTAGACAACAGGCATGAGGGAGGAGATGACACAAACACTGTAAGACCCGAAGGCCTGACCTCCGTCACCCAGACTCTTCTGCTGAGTTCTATAATGGCCCAGGGAGGCTCGGAGGAGGACCATTGCTTTCCACCTTGTCAGCATTCACCTTACCTTAAGACACACATCTGGCGATGACGTCAGAGGAATGCAAGCGAGCACATTTCATTGAAAGAAGTAACTTTAACAACAAGAATAATCTGGGAGGCTGAAATATCTACATGAGTAGAACCTATATTTGGTTATCAGGCCTGAGAAGAAATAGTTAGGAAGCTCTCAGATTGAATGATACTCTTAATCAGCTAAGGAGGCAGGTGTTTGGATAGTGAGGAAGGCTGTGTTTGACACCAAACCCTCCCCCCCCAACAAGCTCTTATTTATATTTACAATCCACATACATTGGGCTAAAGTTTAAAATATAATCAGAAAGCACTGTGTTATATCTCATTGCTCATCTCTACGTGTGGCTATTAAATCATAGGAAACCCTGAAAAATTCTTAAAAAGCATCATCATTCATGGCTTATTTCTTGCTGGCGAACTTAATATTCTAACCCTAAATACAGCTGGTTTGTTTTTTTCTATCAACACATTCATAGATCTACGCAAACCTGCTTAGACATATAAAAACCCCCAATGCTAAATTTATCCTGGTATCTAATAACACCTCAGAAATTTCATATGAATCAGTGAAAGCAAATCATGTTATTTAAGACGCCAGAAAGGAGGAGCTGAGAAAATATGGTTTTAAAAAGATAAGCAAAATCACAAATACAACTTTAACAGGTTGGATAAATGTTACATACTAGGAATGTAGCCCAGAACAGAAAAAAGTCTATTTCTACCAGCTCTAAAATCCTAACATGTGAGTCATGCTACTATATGATGAACTAATGAGAAGTAGATGGACCATAAAGTATACATTTATGCCCTCCTCTCTTCTAGAATACTCAACTATGGGTAACCGAGATTTGGCTGATCATGGGTCATAAACTCAGTATGACACCATCACTGATATGGATTCCAGTGCCTGGTTTCTGTTATTAGTTATTCAAGAAAAGACTTAAGGAAATATTTCTGTGACAATGGCGAACATTACAACCATTGCCCTAAAATCAGATGAGCAAAGTCCGATGGTATATAGATTTCTAAAAGCCAGACTTCTTAAACCAAAGTGTGTCTCTTCCCCTTAGGTAGAAATGTTCACTAAGAATTTAATGTAAACTATTTAAAGTTCATTGACACTATGTTTTCATTGTTTCTAGCCTGAAATGGGTTTCTCTGATCTGTGTTCCCCCCAAAGACCAGTATTTCACTTTTCTAAATCTTATACTGGCTGCTTTCTTAGTTGAGATGAATGTTCTATATTATTGAACAATTGTCTGCACTGTCTGCATCCAGAACATTGTTGCTGAAGTCGCTTTCTTATGAAATTCTCCCCAACACCCCCTATTAACATCCTATATCTCTCTCTGCATTAGAATTAATACTTTGGGCTACTCCTTCAAAGAAGCTTCTTCTGATTAACCCCATTCCTTATTTAACATTACAATGTTATACCTAGTACTTCAAGACCAATATTATCTAGGTCAATTGCTTTCTTTTTATTGTTAAAGAAGTATGTTAAGCCCCCAAATAGTCACCTTTCCTGCTCAAGAAATGTATATTAACTCTTGGCTGGTGATGGAAATCTGCATCTGGAATGTAAAAAAAAAAAAGTTGTTTTAAGATGATCCTTGCAATGGTTTAAAAGAGAAAAAAGAAAGTCAGGAAGGCGGAAAGGGAGAGCTGATAAAAGAAAAAAAAATTCAATAAAGAAGCCTCCATGCTATATTCAAGTTAATTGAACCTCCAGGCTCAAAAGTCCTTTTTTTTTCTTTTTCTTTTTTTTCTTATTCCTAATGTTAGGACCCATCTGCTGAGTGGGATCTAAGTTTGGCAAAATGAGTCTGCTCTCCTCTCTTTCACACCCTCACAAGCAGATGCTCAAGGCAGAATTTTCTCAGCTGGTTACTATGATGAAAGATCAACTTCTCACTGACTTTATCGTCTTCTTTGTATGGAAACCCCTTCAGGCAGCTTTTCCTGCTGATTTCTCCCCTTCCCGTTTGTTCCCTCCCTGCATCTTATGAGCCTTCCTTTCCTCTCTTAGAGCTTTGAAAAGTGCTCTGCATTCACTCCAGGGAGCTAGGGAGGCACAGAACATGTTGGCTATTTCAAGAGATGTTACCATCTTAGCACTTGCCTAAAACCCACCAGGCATTTGTTTGCAAAGCACATTTATGTGGGTTTTTAATTGCCATGGAGGCCCAGGGGTTCAGGTGATATAGAAGGCTTGGAGACATTGAAGGAACACTGCACTGTCCTCCTGAATAGTCCCATACCTTTACTACCAGTCATTATCTCACCTATACATGCAACCCCACCTCTGGTTCTGATGTCATTTCAGAAACGATGATTTGGACAGCATCTGTGCTTGCCACTAAGGATTTTTTTAACTTGTCAACAGAATTGAATTGGGAGTCCAATCTAACCTGAACCCATAGTTCAAAATGTATGTTGGTTGAATTTCTTCGGAGAGATGCCAATAGAGTTTTATGTCCTTTCTTTCTTCATTCATTCTCTGGGAGAGAACATTCCCTGGAGAAATGACCCCAAAATGGTGGCAAGACAGAGATGAGCCAAGTGTAGTTACTGATGGACTTCATAGTCATTCTTTAGTTATTGAGAATGGCCACAACTGGGTATGAAGTGAAATGCTAATTAACAAAAACTTTCTCTGTAAAATCTTTAATTTTGAATAAGTTAATTTTTGCAGCTTTTTGATAAATTTGAGGCAAAATATTACAAAAAAGGCAATGAAGTTTGCCTAGTAAATGCTAAACAAGATTTAGAAGTAGGGATCACTATGCTTATTTAATAGGAAAAAATGAGGCTGAGCATGGATATATATCTGCAAAAGTTATTTTTATTAAGGATGAAGCTAGGCTTCAAACTTATTTTTTTCTGACTCATGCTTTCCTACTGGACCTTGTTGATTTTACAGACATTATCTTGGCCATCCAATCAATCATTGCAAATTCCATATTTAGTCTTCTTTAGGACAATGTACTGAAATAAAAAAATGGTGGACATAGAATTCATACAATTTATTTCAAAAATTTCCAGGTGCAGAAACCTACTCAATGTTATAAAAAGACCTTGACATGTCCTCTTAGATGGTTTGCCAACACTAATACAAAATTCACTGCACCCTGTAGTTACAATAGTGTTGTATTTGCCATGCATTTGGATGAAGAAGCTTTTAAAGACATTTTAGTTGTACTTTATTCTCACGAGAGAATTTTTTTTAAGTGGTAAGATTTGTCTTCTGTCTTATTTTTATCCTGGCAAGTACATAGATCAATACTGCTTAGAATGTGTGGAGACAAATATAAATAAACCTTTAAGTCTAAATAAGTATATATCTCTCTATTTCATTTGGATTGTTTCCAAAGAGCTATTTGTAGCGTTGGTTACACACAAGGCCAAGAGGTGACTAGAGGTCACTGTCTAGAAGAAAACATTAATAAAAGAAAAATAGTCATCATCAAAGTGGTTATCCATAGCCATAAACCAAGGAGCCTCTTGAATGTATACCATATGTATTAGCACATCCAATAGAAGATTGGAAATCACATAGAGAAAAACATGGTGGTATGATTTTAAGTTATAGGTAGATTTTGTGAAGCTACTTCAATAAAGGAATAATAAAATAAACAGCTCTTTTTCTGCAGTGAACATAGGAACCGTGTGGCATATAACCTTCTCATATACCAAAGAGACCTTACAGACTTCTGTCAGACGGTTTGGTTTGGTGTGTAACAGACACTCATAAAATTGCATCCTGTGTCCAAGGTGGTTATGGGGTTTAAAAACGATATCAAATGAGGAGCTGTGAGAGAATTTTGGTTGAGTTGTCTGTAAAAGAAAGGAATCAGAAGGATCCTCATAATTGCCTTTAAATATTTAAAGAAGTACCCAAATCCAGAGGGACCAGACTCATTGTTTATAGCTAGCCCTAGAAAGACAGGCAAAGACTCAAGCTGATGAATTTATCTGGAAGGTAAGGCAGACCAAAGGATTAGAGGTGCTCTCAAAAGAAATGGGTGGTATTGTGAATAATGAATGCCTATAGGTAGGCGGATTCAAAGGTTGGATGATCATTTAAGAGTGAAGAATGCACTCAAAACTTATACAGTCTCTTCCCTCAAAATGGCTAGTTTATGTTAATAGCCTGTCCCCACTGACCACTCATTTTATCTATTACATACTATGCTGTATTTGACAATGATTATATATAAATTCTCAGCATCAGGACACTTAGAGAATCTCTTTTGAAGTATCAAAATCATTTTAACTCCCTAGTGAAAATGAGCAATTTTAATAAATTTTCACCACTGTTTATTCACAGCTAGGACCGAGGGAAGAACCTGGATTTACATATAGAATCTGAAAAGATGCCAAAAAAAAATCAAGAAATTTAAGAATTTAATCTAGTTAGAATATTAAAAGTGACTTACTATTATAGAGTATGGCTACATGATTTTTAGTTATTTTGAGCCCATCATGCATCTTTCAATGATGAGAATACACTGAGAAATGTATTCTTAAGCAATTTCGTCCTTATGTGAACAACATAAAGTGTATTTGAACAAACACTGAAGGTATAGCCTACTACATACCTAAGTTGCTTTACTGTACAAAACAATAAGAGATTAAATTGAGTACAAGAGAAAATGATGCAATCAAGAGATGAAGTAAACACGAGATGTACTATGAGGATGCTGCCAGCATAACATGCATACTGTTTAACAGCAAACTTTTTTGTAAGTAGAAAAAGTACACTCTAAAATAGGAATAAAAGATGTCATATAGTTAATACATAAATCAGTAACATAGTCCTTTATTATCATTATCGAGCATAATGCACTGTACTTAATTGTATGTGCCATCTTATTTAATAAAAGCCTAATATGCGAAGTGTCACTTGTTTGGTCATCCATTCAACCCATCAAAGTGTCATATGCTAATGATATGCTACTGCTACTCAACCTCTCGCTATGTCGTGCACTGACCACCAGGGGGCAGTCCACTGGTAGGCCAGTCACTATGATGTGCACTGACCACCAAGGGGCAGATGGTCCGACCAGTAGATTAGCTTGCTTCTGGAGTCCAGCTGATCAGGACAGGCTGGCCATGCCCTGGACCCCTCCTTGGTTCCTCTCTGGCTGGTCAACCTCCCATGTCCCGCCCTGGCTCTGATTGTGCACTGGTGGGGTCCCTCGGCCTGGCCTGTGCCCTTTCACAATCAGGGCTGAGTGATCCTCCCACCTGAGTGCACGAATTTTGTGCACCGGGCCTCTAGTACTTCTATATGACTGGTAGTGCAAGGGGTTTTGTCACAGCAGCATCAGCGTAAACACTTACATACTATAGTTTGCCAGGACATTACAACAGATACGATGTCACTAGGTGATAGAAAGCTTTCATCTCCATGATCATATTATGGGGCCACCATTTTATATTTGGCCAGGTGTTGTCCAGAATATGGCTCTGTAGCACCTGGCTTTACTTTAAAAAATTCAGTCACAAAAGAACTGAAAGTTATTGTAGATCCCAAGGCTAACTAAATTCAAACCTGACGCTCGACGCCTTTCACTCTAAAATGCAGTTATTCATTTTGCCTGGTGCTACATTGCCACTTAGCATGGAATGAAGCTTTAGTTTTCATTAACTGTATAATTTGATTTCTCCCTAGTTGAGTCCATGTTAATCATTCTCCCTAAAGAGAGATGTATGTGCCTGTGTGAGATTACTGAGAATAAAAGGAGAGAGTGAAAATATTTCTTGTTCAGGAAAGTTTTGAAAGAGCTCATGTAATGCATTGCAATCACTTCCATTTTCAGGTCTAAATTATCCAGGTAATTATGCAATTCCTTTGCTCTGCTTCCCAGTGGAAACTAAGATAGGAGGGCTGGTGGGGAAAGGAAAACTCTGTGAAAGGGAAGACTTGAGCTCATGACCACAGGCATCATTTTCCACAGAGCTTCCTCATTCTGTAATGCAGAGGAGATAATGACCGTCCCTTTCCAGGTAATTGAGTTCCAGAGAAGTCTAATGGGGATTGTTTCATTGAATGAGGATGAATTTGGTCTTAGTGGTAAAGCTCTGTGAGATACGGACATAAAGAGATTTCTGATCATTTGTAATAATTAACCATTTTCATCCGAAGTATCCTACCTTTAGCTGGGGATGAACACATGGCTGAGAACCTTTTCATATCACTTGAAGACACTTCCCTCTCTAGCAAAGGACCATCTTGACATGCTTTCATGGTAATAGTGGTCAGACTCTATGATCTGGCTACTCCACTTTGTCACTTTGTCCACAGCACTTCTTCCCATTGCCTATCCTGACCTCTGCCTAAGTGTAGGAAGCCTGCATCCACCTGTGTATATTTCTGAACACAATACTGGTTTACCTACCTTGCTCTAAACCTTCGTCTCTCCATTCTAACCTCACACTTCAAATTCTACATGAAACTGCAGTAACTATGTGAAACCTTCCTAGGCTAGCCATATTCTTGCCTGTAACTTCCTGCCAACATGATTTGAACTCAGAACCTGGGCCTTACCGTACCTGACCGCTTTCCAAAACATAAGGGACATCAACATAGAACTTAGAGTTAAAATATACTCACCAACTAATTACTGGCATATGTAGCCCTTGGATATGACAAGTGTCTAGTATAGCTTTTGAACTGACATTTATTGAGTCAATAGGTCGCATGTACTTACTTACAATGAATGTACGGTCTGTCTCTTTATAACTTGGTTTAACCTTTCTTTTTTTACTAAAATGAATTTCTGGAAAGTACATTATTTTGTTTCAATATCTTATATTGAAAAAGGTTTTGATTTTTATCAGATTTAAACCATAAACAAAGAAGCTAAAGGAAATGAATAAAACTTGTGTTCAATTAGATTAATGATCATAGTAGGTATTGCTTTGCTTCTCTTAAACCCCAGGGTACTTATTTTCTTCCACACAATGTAAACAGAAAACAGTATTTCTCCTGCGTACCTGGGTAAATTATTCCTCCCCCTGGGCCAAATGAATTTAAAAAATCACGATACACTGTTTTTTGGGGGGCATAATTTGAGATAGGAAATAGAATGGAATATGATATTTGCGACTAGTCTGAGAGAAATCATTTCAGAGCCTTCTATAGGCAAAAGATAAACTGCCTATCAGTGTCTGAGGCAAACACCTGAAATTTCCATGTTTAGTTTTAGGGGCAAAAGTCCCAGGAAAGTGGGAGGACTGTTCTGGTTGACTTGTGGTCCTCTCCCCTCTGCATATCTCTGGAGCTTACTTCTTAGATTCAATAGATTAGGAAAAAAAGAAAAAGTACTTATTTCCCAATTGTCAGGTTTTCAGAGATGAAAAACAATTTTATTCCGTTTCTCCTCAGGGAAAAGGATAGGAGAGATATATCTCCCATGTCTTTTTCTATCTTTTAGCCCCACCACCTCCATGAAGAGCAACTTATTTGATGGATAAATTTGGAAACAGGAGTGAGCCTGCTCAGCTCAGCCAGAACTCTCCTCTTATTTGGAGACAGCTTATCTGCAGAATGCACACAATCTTTGTAACTCCTCAGGGTGAAAGCACAGGCACGTGCTATATCTTCTTTGTAGTGATATTCACATAGATGTTTTATAAAGATATATTCATATGGATATTCTATAAAGATATCTATCTATCTATCTATCTATCTATCTATCTATCTATCTATCTATCT